>JAJHZJ010000432.1:3563295-3743295 GCA_023548195.1 Bettongia penicillata ogilbyi | reverse complement strand
CAATGACAATCATTTTTCTCTCCATAGTACTTCCCTGACTCCAGTAGAAGCTGGCAGTCAGTAGGATAAGGAGGCCCCATTTTATGCAAGTTCATACAATAGCAGATCTCATCACCGTTCATCATCAGCAGTGGGAAAGGTTCTAAAGGCATGTTCAACCGTATACTATCTGGCCCCGGGCAATAAGCTCCCACTCCCAGAGGTCTTTAAATGGGAATCATCATTATATGACCACATAAGGGTAACACACAAACATCGATGGAGGAAACCTCTGGAAAGAAGCACTTGATGTAATGTTTCATACAGATATATTCAGTTTTCTCATCGAGGAGAAAAAAAGCAAAAATAGAGTAGGAAATATTATATTTGGACTAAATGTAAATCACCATTTGGGGTGACTAAATTGGAATTTTAAGAGTTAAGAGAAGAGAGATCAGAGAGGGGCCTCCCTGCTCTTTTATGAACCAGCTTTTTGACCTTGGGTACTTGATTTAATCTCTCTAGGACTCAGCATTCTCATATGTAAATGATCTCTAATATCCCTTGCAGCTCAAAAAATCTATGAATCACATGCTTGATAAAATCCAAAATAAAACTAATACTGAGATGATAGAACTCTGAGGATGACTGAGTTCTGATGCTATCTTCAATGTATTTCATTCATTGCATTTTCATTATTGCCACATACTTAGAGGAGATCAGAAGTCACTTTTGGTCATTATAGGGTACTGCATTACAACATTCACTGTGCTTAGTTCTGTGTAACAGAGAGAGTAAATGCTGCACATCCCACTTTGCTCTTAAAGGCTGCCCAGGGCAGAAAATGAATCTGATCAGTCATTGCCCCAGAGGGGATATTGCAGGATGTGTATATGGATGATTAATTTCAGTAGGTGACTAATGGGGATAGAGTGAAGGAGACACATTCCAGAAAACCTAAGGGATCCCCCCATTCCTGCAATTTCCTTCCCTTCATTAACTGTAAAAAGCTTCTTAACTGATTGGCAGATTTCTCCTACAAAACAACCTTTCTGAGATTTCCAACACAGTAACGCAGCATTGTGCTCAGTATCAAACAACCATGCAGAAAGGTGAAAAGAGTATCTGAGTGTGGGGAAAGCTTGGGAACCATAGGCAGGGACATAGATTCACATTCTGTGTGATCTGTTCTTATAAGCTGTTGGCCCTGTTAACCATTCAATCTCCCAACATTTAAAACTTGCAATAATATCCAAAGCTACCTATGATATAAGGCCATCTTCTCTGGCTTTTTCTCATGCCTGGAATGCTCTTCCTCATCTGCTCCAAAGAACTCCTGGCTTCCTTTAAGTCCCACCTAAAATGCCACTTTGTATAGGAAGCATTCCCTAACCTCTCTTAATTGTACTGTTTTCCCTCTTCTAATTATTGCCTATTTTCATCCTGTATACAGTTTGCTTTGTATATATTTGTTTATATATTTTCCTCTCCCAATAGATTATAAACTCCTTGAGGGGAGAGTCTAACCCTATTGCCTCCTTTTGTATACCCAACTCTCTTCAGAGTGCCTGGCACAGAGTAGGTGCTTAATAAATGTTCACTAACAATAATAACCATGATAATACTACTGGAATAGCAGACATTTACCTCAGTTTATCTGGGATATATTTATTAAATGTGCATAGCTATTTGCAGGTTTTAATCCCAATAAAATGTGAAAAGCTTATGAGCAGGAATAGTTTTTTCTTTGTTTGTTTTTGTATGCCCAGCACATCATAGTACATATGCCGATTCAAGTCAATAAGCCAAGAAATAGTTATTAAATACTTACTAGAGGTTGGCAAGGCACTTAGCAATGGGAATGCACATATGGACAGAAAGACATCCCTGCCCTCAAGGAGCTTACATGGTGGTTGGCTGCTGTCTTTCATTCTCCAAGAGGACTAAAATGACTTCACTATGCTAGAATCAAATTTCAGCGTGTCCCGCTGTGCCTGGTCTGGCCAACGCAAGCTCAGAAAGTAGCATAAGCAATAATGGGACATCAAAAATCAAAGAATGCTAAAAGGGGGATGGGAGGTTCCTGAGAAGATAGAATTGATCATGGTAGAGAAGGTCTTGTGGAGATGAGTCAGCACTTCAGTCTGGATAGGAATGAGTACATGGTTGATATCAGCCTCCTCCCTATAACTGAGGTTCAAAAGTGACCTGACCATGAAGGAGGGTGCAGAGGGTACTTCCAGCATGAGCTGTCCAAGAGTGAAGGGAGCTTCCAGGTGAAGACATTGTTTTAGTACAGAAGAAGAAAGCCCTGTGGAGATGAATTAGTAGTGGAATCCAGAGGGGAACAGACTAATTATTAACTGTTGGTCATCTTTCATTTTTGAAGATGACCAATGCCATCATGGGGTGATGTCTTGACTCTTCTGTGAATTGGACTTAATTGGATTTATTTAGTGCGGTAGAATTGGACAAAGTTGTCAGCCTCACTCTCTCTTGCAGAGTCACTGAGTTGCAGTGGCAAGACACATGTCAGAACAACTAGCAATGGAGCAGAATGCATCTTGGTGTCTTCTGTACATGACCAAGCTTGCCACAGCACCTGCTTCAGCTGCCTTCATCAGGATAAATTATTCTCATGTGCTCATTCTGATAGGTCAAGTTTTAACATGCTTTGGTAGACATCCCCCTACATCACCAATGGGTTTAAGGTCTGCTGTTTATTTTCACCCTGGTTTAGTCCAAGATATTTTACCAAGGTGTGGCCATTGCACAAGCTTAGCTTCTTATAGCCACAGATGAGAGGTAGGAGACAGATGGACACCTAAGGTGGATAGAAGCCTTCCTACCAGCAATGGTAGTTCTCTCTGAGCACCCTAGCCACTCCTTTGAAGAACTCCATACTTCAAAAATGCTTATTGACTGACTGAGTCATAGGACTTTAGAATGACCAAAGCACTTTATAGACATAATCCCATCTGAGCCTCACCACAATCATGTGAGGTAGGTAATATAGATTTCATTATGCTCATTTTACAAATGGTGAAATTGAGGCTAATAATGGCAAAGTAATTTGACTAAGGTCACACAGCTACTCAATGATCTTCCTGATTCCAAACCTAGCACTCTATCCATTATGTTTCACTGACTTACTGGAAATAGTTGAGGTAGAAATTTGTTGAAATACCTCAAAACATTATAGAAATATGAATTATTATTGGGATTTTCATTTCTGTGATATGAATCACATGTTAAATCAATAAATCAACAAGCTAATAATAAAAAATAACAATGGTTAGTATTTACATAGTATTTTTAGATTTACAAATCACTTATATAGGATATTTCATTTCATCCTCACAACAATTATCAGAGGTAAATATTGTCATTATCCCCAATTTATAGATGGGGAGATTGAGCTTGGGGGAATATGAGTGACTTGGTCTTGTTCACACAACTTATAACTGTCTAGAATAGGATTCAGATCCAGCCCTTCTGACTCCAAGTCCAGCACTCTATCCATAGAACCACCTACCTAGCAGGTGCTATGCTTAATTCTAAGAAAAGGAAATTATGCGAAACCAAGATATATGGATGACCACAAACAAAAATGGATCTAATTACAAATCAGGCCCTCTTTCCCTGAGGGCCAATGCAAAAGAACCTGGGTAATATGGCTTAGTGAGGGAGGGGGCAACTTCTTTTGGAGAAACCAAGTCAGTAGCGGTAAGAGATTACCATCTCTCAATGGCAGTATGGAAGAAAGTCGCATTCGTGCTAAGTTATAGAAAGGCAGTTATGCTCTAAGAAACAATCCAATTTTAATTCAGCAACCAAAAAGTGTCTGCTTATTTCAAATGTAGGTCCTGAAGTCCTATTAATAAATGTTTAAACAAACAAAACAAAAACACTATGACCAAATATATATATATATGTATATATATATACATATATATGTATATACACACATACATATATGTATAAGAATATATATGTATGTGTAGATAGATTAGATAGATGCATAGATAGATAGGTAGATAGACAGACAGACAGATAGATAGACAGATAGATACATATATAGATAGATGTTTGCACACATATAAAAGTAAGAAAACCTACCTCTCTGAAAACAACAAATGCTAAAAACTCCTTTTTGGATGAAGACCAAGTGACTCTGTGAAAGTCCAAAGATGTTTAGGGGTCACAGCAAACATTCACTGGTGAAAGAAACAAATCATAGGGCAGAGCCAAGAAGGTGGAGTAGAAAGACACACATATGCAGGCTCTCCCCATACAGTCCATAAAATACTGGTAGAGGGGACTCTCAACTAATTTTGGAGCAGCAGAAGTGAAGAACAACAGAATGGAGGAGATGTCCAGCCCAGGGTGACCTGAAAGACCCATGGGAAATGTCTGTTACACTGGACATGGAGTGGAGCCTAGTCCAGTCTTGGCCATGCTCAGTGTGGCTCTGGGAGGAGGATACCTCGACAGGAGGAACCTCAACCCACAAGCACCAAAGATCAGTGACAGAGTTTTTGTCAGCTGGCCTGGAAGGGAGAAGGTCCTTCCCATAGCTCCGGCCTGAGGCAGCGGACACAGAGGCCACATCAGTTCCTACAGCAGCCCCTACAGCAGCCTGCATCCATTGTTGGATTATAAAAACCCTGGGGGCACTGAGGAGCTGATTATTACCTCAGGCCTGTGTAGAGGCCCTGAGGGAGCTGATCTTTATCTCACACTGAATGACAGCCCTGCTTCTACAGCTTCACTGAATCTCGACCCCCTCCCCCCACCACCCCTGGTGCTGGCTTGGTGGAACTGGAGGCCTTGTGGCTATGGAGAGGAAACTCTGCTAAGATTCTGGGCACAAAACTTCTCTCTGCTCCCAGATCAGTGTACACACTTGATGGTGCCACCTTGGAGGAACTGAGAACTTACAGATTCCCAGAGTATATCCTGCTCTTGACAAAGGATCCAAAAGTCAAGTAACTGGTTGGGCAAATGCTTAAAAAAGGGAAAAAAATAAGTCTATAAAAGGTTACTTTCTTGGTGAACAGAAATCTTCTCCCATCCTTCCAGATAAGGAAGAACAATGTTTACCATCAGGGAAAGACATAGAAGTCAAGGCATCTGTATGTCAAACATCAAAAATAAATATTCAATGGTCTCAGGTCATGGAAGAGCTCAAAAAGGATTTTGAAAATCAAGTAAGAGAGGTGAAGGAAAAATTGGGGAGAGAAATGAGAGAGATGCAAGAACAGCATGAAAAGCAGGTCAACACCTTGCTAAAGGAGACCCAAAAAAATGCTGAAGAAAATAACACCTTGAAAAATAGGCTAACTCAACTGGTAAAAGAGGTTAAAAAAGTCAATGAGGAGAAGAATGCTTTAAAAAGCAGAATTAGCCAAATGGAAAAGGAGTTTCAAAAGCTCATTGAAGAAAACAGTTCTTTAAAAATTAGAATGGAACAGATGGAGGCTAATGACTTTAGGACAAACCAAGATATCACAAAACAAAACCAAAAGAATGAAAAAATGGAACATAATGTATATCTCATTGGAAAAACAACTGACCTGAAAAATAGATCCAGGAGAGACAATTTAAAACTTATGGGACTATCTGAAAGCCATGATCAAAAAAAGAACCTACATATCATCTTTCATGAAATTATCAAGGAAAACTGCCCTGATATTCTAGAACCAGGGGGCAAAATAATTACTAAAAGAATCCACCGATCAGCTCCTGAAAGAGATCCAAAAAGAGAAATTCCTAGGAACATTGTGGAGAAATTCCAAGGAGAAAATATTGCAAGCAGCTAGAAAGAAACAATTCACATATTGTGGAAATACAATCAGGATAACACAAGATCTAGCAGCTTCTACATTAAGGGATCGAAGGGCATGGAATATGATATTCTAGAACTCAAAGGAATTAGAACTAAAACCAAGAATCACCTACCCAGAAAAACTGAGTATAATACTAGGGGCAAAAATGGTCTTTCAATGAAATAGAGGACTTTCAAGCATTCTTGATGAAAATACCAGAGTTGAAAAGAAAATTTGACTTTCAAACACAAGAATGAAGAGAAGCATGAAAAGGTAAACAGGAAAGGAAAATCATAAGGGACTTACTAAAGTTGAACTGTTTACATTCCTACATGGAAAGACAATATTTGTAACTCTTGAAACTTTTTTCAGTACCTGGGTAGTTGGTGGGATTACAAACACACACACACACACACACACACACAGAGGGTACAGGGTGAGTTGAATAGGATGGGACCATGTCTTAAAAAATGAAATTAAGGGGTGAGAGAGAAATATATTGAGAGAAGAAAGGGAGAAATGGAATGGGGCAAATTGTCTCTCATAAAAGAGGCAAGAAAAAGACTTTTCAGTGGAGGGGATAAGTGGAGAGGTGAGAGAAAAAAAAACAAACCATGAAACTTAGTCTCATCACATTCACCTAAAAGAAAGAATAAAATGCAACACTCATTTTGGCATGAAAACCTATCTTACAATACAGGAAAGTGGGGGAGAAGGGGATAAGCAAGGTGAGGGGGATGATGGAAGGGAGGGCAATGGGAGGAGGGAGCAATCTGAAGTCAACACTCTTAGGGAGGGACGTGGCCAAAAGAGAGAGCAGAAGAAATGGGAGGCAGGATAGGACGGAGGGAAATATAGTTAGTCTTACACAAAATGACTGTTATGGAAATCATTTGTAAAACTACACAGATATGGCCTATATTGAATTGCCTGCCTTCCCAAAGGGAGTAGGTGGGGAGGGAGGGAGGAAGAGAAGTTGGAACTCAAAGTTTTAGCAACAACTGTTGAGTATTTTTCTTGCTACTAGGAAATAAGAAATACAGGTAATGGGGAATAGAAAGTTATCTTGCCCTACAGGACAAAAGAGAAGATGGGAATAAGGGAAGGGAGGGATGATAGAAGTGAGGGCAGGTTGGTGATAGGGGTAATTAGAATGCTTGGTGTTCTGGGGTGGGGGGGAGGGGAGAAATGGGGAGAAAATTTGTAACCCAAAATTTTATGGAAATGAATGTTGAAAACTTAAATAAATAAATTTAAGTGAAAAAAAAGAAACAAATCAGACCAAAAATCAAAACAAAACAATATGAAACAAACAAAGAACACACAAGTACAGATCCCTACAGATCCCTAAGTTGAAATTGTCAGTCCCCAGACAAAAAAAAAAAAACAGGATAGGAGGTTAAAAGGAAGGGAGAGGAATTTTTTCAAGTAGCTTAACATCCTTGACAACAAAAGCCAGGAGAGCAAACACTTGAAAGGGGGACACCTGAAATGTCGCCAAGACTTAAAGTGTGCTTGGTTGCCAAGAATTTCCCGGCAGAACAGGGATCATCTCTGCCAGGCCTTGAGAGCATCAGTGGTGCTACTATAGTACCAGTCAAGGACTATAATTATGCATTTTGCAAGTGACACCCAACATCAAAAAGTACATGCTACACAAAAATGTAGGAAGCTGCTGGGAGCCAAGGGAATGAGGTTCAGATTAAGGGACATCGTCTAAGACCAGGCCCCAAGATCTGCTTCCACTGGAGAGAATTGCCTGAAGGTGGAGATTTCCCTTTGAGACAGGGCCTGCTCTACCAATTGGCTCAGGTGTACTCAGCTACTAACAGAAGCAGAAGATCTGATCATTCACTCTGTAGCTTTGTGTGTATATACACACAGAGAGACAGACAGACGGATAGATAGATAGATAGATAGATAGATAGATAGATAGATAGATAGATAGATAGATAGATAGACAGATAGACAGACAGCTAGAAAGACAGATAGTAAGTACAATCCAAACTGCTTTTTTATTTATGACAAAAAACTAAGCTTGAATATAGAAGTAAGTAGATAAGTCAATATGGAGTATAAAGCAGTTTCTTCTTCTAAAATATACATCTATGTGTGCTTGTCTCCCTGTATTTGCATGTGTGTACACATATATCCATCCATACATGTCTGTCTGTAGATGTGTGTGTGTATATGTATATATATATATATATATATATATATATATATATATATATATATATATATATATATAATGTGTTTTACACTACATTAAATATTTTATGGGGCAGCCAGGTGGTGCAGTGGGTAGAATGCCAGGTCTGTAGAGAATATATACATTTAAGTCTGACCTCAGATATTTACTAGCTGTGCAACCCTGGGCAAGTCACTTACTCTCTGCCTCAGTTTCTTTATCTATAAAATAGGAAAAATAATAGCTCCTGCCTCACAGGGTTTTGTGACAATGAAACTATAAATCATTTAAAACAACGCTGGCAATAGTGGGCACTATATAAATTTTAGTTTGTAATATTATTATTTCCCCTTCTGCTTCTTTTGTCATGCTTACCTCTCTCTATCAGAATACAGTTATTACTATAAAAAAGTACAATATATTATTGTCAGGATATGTTGTATAATCTTATATTATGTTGTAGTACATTGCATTATATCACGTCATAGCACAGCACAGTTTAACACAGCATAGCATAGTAGAAAAAGATGAGAGGAGAGAAGAGGATACAGTGTATTCCAAAAGTCTTAGTGTAGTTTTAAACAATCAAAAATGTCTTATAAACCTTAAAATGGTAGAAATGAGTTATTATGAAGACATAATACATTACATAGAGTTCATGGCACAGTGGACAAAGTGAATTCTGTGCTCTGTTAATAAGATCTGAATTCTAAGCCCATGTGTGACCCCCTTTTAGGCGTGTAGATATGCACAAGTAATTTAGAAAGGTACCTGGGGTGCCAAAGAATAAAGCCACTAACTTAGAGATGAGTTACTGACCTGAATGGATGAACAGATTTTTCACACATATATTGTCTGGATAGAGGGAAGGGAAAGGGAGGGACGGGGCTGAGGGAGAGAGGGTATATGTTACTCAGCTGGAACTGGCCAACTGGGTCCCGAGTGGGGTAATTCGTACTACTCACAAGTTGTGGATTGTCACTTAAAGTGAAAAATTTGAGTTATCATCAGTTTTGAAGCTAGGTTCACATCAGTAATTTAATGGGTGGACAGAGTTCCCATCAATGGGAACTTTTCTCCTCTCCAAGTGAGGAAACACCTTCCCCTCATGAAGATTTGTAGCTGCTTTGCAACTACTCCTAACAGAGGTTCCCAGAACACTGAGAGTTTAACTGAATTGGCAATAATTTCAGAATCTATATCTGTACAGAGCTGGCCTTGAAACCAAGTCTTCCAGATTTGGAGTCCAGATCTCCATAAATCAGGCAACATGGCCCACCCACATTCTCATTACAACAAGCATTTAGCATTTAGCTTTTTCACAGCCCACAGCCCCAAAGGATGACTGGCACTGGAGGCAATTCTTTTCCTCTCCCTCTTCTACTCCTTTTCTTCTTCTTTCTTCTTTCCTTCTCAGTTCAGTGTTTTCCTTTCTGCATGCCTGTAGTTCAATGGTCAATTCTCAGTTTTTCTACTAATATTACACAAGAAAGAGAAAGAAAAACACCCATAATACAGTTCGAACAACTTCAGAGAAGTTTGTCTCATTAAAGCTAGTCAAATTAATCAATCTCTATGGTTTCATTAAATACCTCCAATGTTTCCAATGTTTGGGGGCAAAAATAGGAAAAAAATACTAGATATAATTTCTGACTTGAAAGCATCTATATTCTAGAAGTCAATAGGAGATGACAGAAATTGTAAAGGCATGTCAAAGGGCCCACTATTAACACCTCAAAGTCTTACTTAACTAGTATAAATACAACAGTATCTAGAATACCTTTTAAAATATTCTCTTGTTATGCAAATTTGACTAAAGCTTCCCCCCAACCATAGTACTTGGCTTTTATTTCCTGAAATGATAATACTGAGTGATATTTTGAACATACTATGATTCACATCTATCAATCAATTTAAAAAAATAATAAAAATCTTGGGAACTATATACAGGAAATGAAATGGAATTCAATATCAATTTTTTAAATGCCTTGTGCAACCATGACATGTAAATAAGTGAGTAAAGAGAGGATGAGGGAGGCACAAGAGGGTTCCATGAGCAGGTGACAGGCTGGATTATGATGGGTATGAACTCTGAAAGGTACTATGGAATTTAAGTTGAAGAAGGGAGGATATGGTTCATAGCACGTATGAGGAGCACTTAAGCTTCAAGTATGGAGACAGGAGATGGAATATAATATTTGGAGAACAACAAGCAGGAAAAATTGTTGGGTCGCTATTGTTTTCAGAGTAGTAATGGGTAGTAAGCCTAGAAATGTAGCTTTGATCCAGATCGGGAAGGAATTTAAATGTTAAGTTGAGGAGTTTGTGTTTTTATCTGAGACATAATAGGGAACCATTGAAGACTTTTGATGTGTTATAGAAATGTTAGCTATTATATGGCCAGATCTGAGCTTTAGGAGGATTATTTTGGCAACTGTGTAGAGATGTTATAGAGAGGGGAGAGACTGACAGCAAGGAGACAAAACACGAGTTTGTTACAATAGAACAGGTAAGAGATGAAAGTGCCTGAAAGATGATAGTGGTCAGGTAAGTGGAGAAAATGGAATGGATGCAAGAGGTGCTGTGAAGATAGAATACAGAAGATATCAAATCAGATTTGGATTCTGAGTTTAAGGGCAAGGGAAGACTTGAAAATAACAATGAATGTATAAATTTGCCTTCAAAATACAGAGTGCAGTCCTACCCAGACAAAGGGAACTTTGAGGAGAGGTAAGTTCAGAAGAAATGATCAGAGTAATGAATTACATTTTGGAAGTGTTGAGTTTGAGATATGCATAGGACTTCCAGGTGGAAATGGATGTCCTGGAGGCAGTTGGTGATTCAAGGCTGCAGCTCAGGGGAGAGATTTGCTTTGGCTGGATGGATATGGATACCATCTGCTTAGACATGGTAATTGAACTCATGGGGGCTTACGACATGACTGAGAGAGAGGTGAAAAGAGCTATGCCAAAGATAAACCTCTCTTGGGTAAGAAGAGATTATTTTGGAGAATCCATTTTGAGGAAAATAATTTTATAAAGTTATCTGGTTACATGTTTCCTTTTGTTTTGAAAAATACTGATTCAGGAAAGATGTCAGGTAATATAGTACCCTAGAACAAGTAATGGATTGAGGGTCAGGGAAGCTTGGTTTCAGAACCTCTCTTTGGCATTACCTAGATTTCTAAGCAAGGGAAAATCATGGAACCTAGATCCCCACTTTAAAAATGAAAGTCTGTAGTAGCTAGCCACCTTACAAGATTGTCTTGAAGGTCAAACAGAAAAACAAAATGTTCTGCTATTTACCAACTGTGTGAATTGGGAAAATGATTGAACTATTTGAGCCTCATTTTCCTCATTTGGAAAATATTGGCTATGAAAGGGAAAGGGTAAAGTGTTAAATGAGTTAAGTGATTTCTTAGGAACTAGCTTAAAATATCTGACTCTGTACTCCTAAAGCACCTTTAAATCCTGAAAATATTAAAAAACTATCAGCTATTATTTTAACCCTTTTAAATCACTAACTCCACTTTCCATTGCAGCCTCACCCTTGCCTTGAATAAATAAGTAAATGGTAAATTCTTGTCCTTAGCATGACCATCACTTGTGCTGTCTCCTCATAAACTATTTTTTTAAAATTCCAAATCTGTGTGACTCACTCAAGATTATTTCTCAAGCAGATGATAGATGGAAAGCAATTTTCCTAAGTGCTGAACATAATCAATTTGCATACAGGCAGCAACCTCTGTGGCCCCACTTACTGAGCTTGTCAGGCTCTGAACCTCCATCCTCCTCTGTCTCATGAAAGTGTGTTTTCTCCATGGTCTTTCCATAGCTTCTTGCTCAGTTGGTTACAAATGTTGTGTTAATGAGACCCATGGTGTGTGTTCAATTCCCTTATGGGTCAGTTGGCTTCATGCTTTTCCATGGTGACCAGTTGCATTATGGGACCTAAGCCAGCAAGTACGATTATGAGGTTCTCTAATAAATTCACAGACTCATAGAATCTCAAGTGAGAAGAGATCTTAAAGGCCACCTAATGCAATCTGTACCCAACAGTGAGCCTCAAACAACATTCATAAACATTTGATCATCCAAGTTTTTTCATAAAGATCTCCAATGAAGAGAAATCCACCCCCTCAGGAGGCAATAAAATCCACTTTTGGAAACTTCTGCCTTTTAGGAAGTTACATGTATGATTTTCCCTGATATCAAGTCTCAATTTCCCCTCTGAAGTTTGTACCCATTGTTCCTATTTCTATAGCCTGGGATAAGCGGAAGAAATCTGTTCCCTCTTCCATACAATAACTCTACAAATACTTGAAGACAACTATTATGGCAGCTTCCAAGGCATCCCTTCTCTAGGCTAATCATTAATTGTCTTGATTGATCATACAGCAGGACCTTGAAACACTTTGCTGTGCTGTTGGTCCCAATATATTCACATTATAGTTTACTAAGATGCTTTTTAAAATGATGGTTCACAGATGTGAACATTATTTGTACTATGCAGGGCAGAGTTTGGTGACATGATTACTTTCCTAGTCCTGGATACTATGACTTTTTTAATGAAATTTAAATAGAAAATCATTTTAGCTTTGGTTGCATGATGCTTGGCATGGCATTTTATATCATTAGTTCTTAGTAAATAGAAGTTGCATAGAATTTATTCACCTTGACTAGTGAGGTGGTTCATGGAAGGTTTACCTCATGGTAAAGATGATACTTGTTTAGATCCGCAACAGCTAGAATAGCTATAGAGAGCAAGGGGTACAAGTGGAGGGAACTCCGGGAAAAACAAACAAATAGTATAAACCAAGGAGCTAAGGTGAGAAGTTTATGTTTTCAGGAAAGCTTAGGTAATCTAATTTGACTGAAGTGTATACTACAAATCAAGGAGTTGTGAGAGACAATGCAGGAAAGATAAGTTGAGACCATGATGTGGAAAGCTCTGAATGCCAAACAGAGTATTTTGTTATTTTCATTTTCAAGCAATGGGAAGAGATTAAAAGCTTTTGTTCAGGGAAGTGAGAAGATTGCAGCTCTGCATTAAGAATATTAATCTCATAAGCTTTAGATGGGTGGGAAGAGAGAGTGGGAAGTGGGAGGCAGTGGCCAATTATGCAAGAATAGCCTAGAGGAGATATAGCATAAAGACCTGAATTCAAAGGAATCAGAGAATGACAGAATCTGAGTTCTTAAAGCCCTTAGAGGCCATCTAATTGAACTAATAGAGGAATAAGCATACTTCTCCCAATCCTCATTCATCCATTCACCTGGATGGCCTTCCAGGCTTTGACTAAAGGGGCCATCCTTTGATTCACTTCTGAAAGAGGTCTATTCACTGAATAGGCATTGCCTCACTCAAAGTGAGTACCTGGAAAGGCCTTAGCCTAAAAGGGCTAGGGTCTCCCATTGCATTGTAGGCCATTTCCAGTCATCCTGATGAATATCTAGTCACTGGATTCAGATGACTCTTGAGGAGAAAAGAAGCTGGTGAATTTGCACAGCCCTCACTCATAACAAAGTCAAGGGCAAGTCATGTCATCATTTCTCTGACATCATGGTCCTTTTTGAGAATGAAGGACAAGCACAACAAGGGTTCTAGTGAGGGAGAGCAATAAGTTTAAGCGACAATTGCAAGTGACTAAAAAAGGATAACAGGATTGTGACAGGAATCCAAAACGTTCTATCTCAGGAGTCACTGAAAGCCTTGACTGGGAAACAAGGTAGTTCAATGTAAAAAGCATTTTGTCCTGGAATCAGAAGGCCTGAATTCAAATCTTGCCTCAAAGGTTACTACTTGTGTGATGTTGGACAAGTCAACTTTACTTCAGTTTTCTTATCTATAATATGAGGGATATGGGTAGAATGGATGGCTTCTGACTTCACTTCAAACTCCAGATGTTTACACGTATGGACTGGGGAGTCTGCACATGGAAAAAGAACACATGGGGTGTGGGAGAGGGCATTACAATAGTTATCATGAGCTATGTGAGGGTTGTTAAATACCAAACTGGATTCAACACGAGTTTGAGATTCCGAACGCCTGAGGTTGTTTGTGAGAGAAAAGTAACAATTATTTATGGTTCTACTTATTTAATCTATGATACAAAATAAACTTTATAATAGGAAAAAGATTAAAGAAGTCATGGTAAGTACAAACTTGGGAACCACTCCCTATCCTAGGTAGCTTTCCTGCATGTAAATCAGGATTTGCTATTCAGGAATGAAACCTAACATGATGCGCATAAGGAAAACCAACAACACTGAATATTTTCCCCTTGAGACTAGTCTTATATAAAATAGTTACAGGTGACACTGAGTTGCATATATTATCTCATCAGAACCTCACTGCCACCTTATGATCTTCTTCATTTTACAGATGAATACACTGAGACTCAGGGAATATGTTAATTCATACAGTTAATAGATGTCGGGGGACTGAGAGCAAGATCTTGTTTCCATTTCAGCTACTGATCTATTGTACCACATTATCTTCTATAAGCAGAGCTCATTCTTTAGGGCAAAACCATAGGAGTTCATATTTGGAAAATACCTCAGTGACTATCTAGCTCAGAGATTCTGAACTTATTTTTTCCTGAGGGGGAGGGGAGGCATAAATGTGTATGTGTGTGTGTGTGCGCGCGTGTGTGTGTGTGTGTGTGTGTATGCGTGTGTGTATGTGAGAAGGGTACGTTTGAAACTATAATGAAGCCTATGGTCCCCTTATCAGAACATTCCTTTTATTAACAGAATCATAATTGAAAAAAATGCTATATTTCAGTTTAATATTAATGAAAATGAAAACTTTTTTATTCAAGTTTATGGAACACCACTGCTCCTGAGATCTACCCATGGATATTTTGGGAGTTTATGTACACCAGGTTAAGAACCCCTCATCTAGGTCAAATTGCAGACCCTCAAAAAAACTTTCATTGAAATATGCTCAAGATTTGGCTATTTGTATAGTCTTTATTTTAGAACCTCAAACAACAACATCTCTTCTAGTTCATGCTTATGGAAACAGCCTATTATGTTTATGGACAGACTTATTTGGTGTACTTTCCCCCTAATGTTCAGCCAAAGTTTTCCTCTTTCCAAATTCCACACCATTTCTCATCAATTTTCCACTTGTCCCAACAGGGCCAAAGAGAACAGGTCTCATCCTTATTTCAAACGATAGCCTTGCCAATACTTGGAGACGCATGTATTCTTCTCTGTCCAGCCCTGCCAAGCTTTCTCTTATTCTGTCTAAACATTTCTACTTCCTTCAGACAAACCCAGAGTGGCAAAGATTGTGGATCAATCCACAGAACGGTCCATTCACCCCTGAGCTGAGCATTTCTTCTCCAAGTCATAGGCTAAGTGAGATCCACAGTTGTTCCTCCAGCACGGTCTCCCACATCCCCTTTTAGATAGTTGGAGGCATCCTGTTTTGCTTATAAGCAAAGAGACAATCATTAGCTGCAAATGATCCATTTTCCAAAATGGCCACTCAGCTGATCACATTCCCCAAACAAACAAACAAGAAATCAGAAATGAGTCAGACTGCCATTGCGGAATGATGGTTGTGGTTGCAGATACCATAATATGCTCAAAATCTCCCATCATTACTCCGGTTAATGACTGGTTAGTTAGAATACAGATGACTGTCCGTCTTGCCCCAGAACATTAACTAAGGAACTGACCATTAATTCCAGGTAATAGAATGGCTAGTTTTTATTGGATCATTGATCAAGCAATCTTCTGTTCAAAGATGAAATTCTGTTTCTATACCTTGATTTATTTATTATTTTTTGTACCGTGAAAGCTACTTAGGGTCAATGAAGCTATTGAACCTTTGCTTGCTGCAGCCTCTTTTTTTTCCTGCTTTGCAGGCGTAAAGATGGTGTGTGTTATGTTTGGCCCTGATTTCATTAGCCTTCTCTCACCTGCTAATGCCATTTCTCTCCTCCCCAAATACAGTATAAATCATATCAAAAAGCAACAGCTGCTCTGTCAAAGCCAATAGATGATGGACGGTTATGGGAGGGTGGGGTTTGAAAGGAACAGGAAACAAAAGGCCAAAAAGCAACTCATGTAAAAGTTAATAGTGGGGTGGGAGTTCTAAGGGTAGAGAGGCACAAATGGAATTTCTTTTAGCTTAAGAAGAGAGAGGAAGAGTCTCCCATTCTCATTCACATATGCCTCCCTAGCCAGCATGTGTCAGCTTAGAGCAGAGAATATGATGAAGTCATCCCTCCAGGGACACAGGATAAACACTCCCGACTGAAATTCACAGCCATTGTTCACTGCAGCTCATGTGTCCTTGAACCCTGGCACTAAATGGTAAAAATGCTAATCACTGATATTATAGCATGTGAAGGTACATGACCAGGGTTATGCTGCTGTATTCTACCACTGTTTGTGCTAATGAAGGGTGCTGAGCTGGCACTTTCATCCCAACTTTGAGGTCAGGGGGATTAATATATTTAGAGATTTGGGAAAAAGTGTCATTCCTGTTTTTCAAGTCAGATTACCTAAGTGGAACCCAACTGGTTTTGTTACTGCTTCATTGACCAGGACAGCAAAAGGCTTTTATAATAGATTTATTCCACCCAGCCATAATGGGCAGTGCCCCACAGGCTTCCTGTGTGTCACGGAGGCAAAGTGCACCCTTTCAAATGTAAAGAGGATTTTGTTTTTTTTTGGTTTGTTATTTTTGTTTTGTTTTTTACTTTCAGCAAACGGGTGATAATAACAAAAACTTCAAAGGAAAATGGGCTTGTATTGAATGATGAACAGATGAAATTATGGCATATCAATTACATTACATAGTATTACCGCATAAAGCAACAACATTATCAACAGTGAATACAGAGAATCTTGGAAAGATTTCAATCAATCCATGGAAAGCAAAGTAAGCAGAAACATAGAACTCACAGGATTTAAGAGTTAAAATGGACCACAGTGGTGATTAAGCCCAATACACACCCAAAAGGAATTCCCCAATATAACATACCTAAGCAGCAGCCATCCAGTCCCTGTTCAAGGATCTCCGAAGAGAGGGCACCCATCACCTTTTGTAGCAGACCATTCCACTCTGGACACCTCAGATTGTTAAAAAAATTTTCCCAGGAGAAACTTTTACACAGTATCAATGGTACTGTAAAAGAAAACAACATTTAAAACCATCATAACACTGATCACCGCAATGACCAATTATGATTTCAAAGGATTAATGGAAGAATATGTGTCTTTCCTCTTAGCAGAAGGTTGCTAGAATTAAGGTGTAGGAAGAAATACTTACTTTCAGATATGGCAAATGTTTTGATTTGTTATGCCTAATTGCGCTTTTGTGTTACAAGGGATAGTGCTATTATTGGGACAAATCATTAAGAAGCATAACAATGTTAAAAGAGGGTGTAGTAACCATATACACATACATCTATGCATATCACTTGCATTATCATACACACATAGATATCTATCTAGCTAGATAGATCAGAGATTTATCTAGCTATAGATCTAGATGATATCTATCTATGTGGTTCATATATCTATTCAGATGTCTAAATATTTATGTATATGTATATTTATATTTATGTAGATCTATAAATATCAATAAGTATAGATCTATACACACAGAGATGTCTATAAATGTGGACTGATGTATAGATATAGATACGCACATATAATGGTGATGAGCAATCTCTCATTTTCATTTCTGATCTTATGATCTTTTTGGGGACTTTCAATCTATCCTAGATAAGTACTAATAGTGTAGTTAGTTCTCAAGGTTCTGCATGGGTTTTGTTATTGCCAGATAGTAAAAACATGCAACTTTAGTAAATTGTGATATGAGATAAAGACAGAAAAAAGGAGGAAGAGATAAAAAGAGTTAAATCTTGACTTTTATACACATTGGTTCTGTGTCTAGAAACAATTCACTTTAATCCTCTTGCCCTCAGTTTCCTCCACTGTAAAATCATAGTATCAGACTAGTATGGAGTAGGGTATCTTGGGAAACAGTGAATTTTCATTTGAAGTCTTCAAGGAAAGGTCAGGGATTTGTCACAAGTTATGTTGCAGAGGGGGACACGGGTTGGATCATAAGTGTCAAGTTCTCTTTCTATAAAATTCTGTGAAACTACTCTGGTTGATTGTCAAAGTTCCTTCTTGGTCTAAATCTATTATCCTCCAATTTTATGAGATCAGTTCTAGATATGTTGTTTGAATTGACTTCTGTGGCTAAAATAACAGTCTTGATTATTCAGTATGACATGGTAGCCACAGACAATTAATGGGTTCCAGGAGGCTTTAGCTGGTGACTATTATTACTTGCTAAGGTAGTAATTTAAGCCAAGAAGTAGAAGATTAAGTGATCTTCCAATGACCATAGTCCACTTAAAATCCTCATAAACTTCTTCCAAGAAGTTGACTATTTTAATTATTTAAAGATGTAAACAATGATAAGTCTCATTTATGAATATTTTAAAAGATAAATCACTTTTTTCATGACCATTCTGTCAGGAAATGCAAAGATTATTATCCTTATTTCACAAATGGAAGTGAGATTCAGAGAACCAAAGGTACTGGCAATATTTTCACAAGCTAGTAATTTTCAGAGCTTCAGATCAAACTCTGACTCCAAATGTATAATTCTTTATAATTACACTATGCTGTGTAAGTTCCTGTAATGCGCTTGGAACACTGACTGCAAGATGGCTAAACAGAGACTCAAAGGAAGCAAGCCATGGGAAATCCCATTTAGTTCTAAGATAATGTCACTTATGACTCCTATAAGGTGTCAAATTTATTTCTCTGTAAGCAAAGGCTATCCCTTCCACTATGCTGTTTGTCCAATCTAACACAGGAGCATGTCCATAGTCAGTTCCTCCCCGAGAACTTGTGAAATAATGGTGTTTGATCTATCTGAGTTAATTCCATCAAAAAGCTAGGGTCTGGCCTTCCAGAATTTAAACTGAGTAATCCTGGTCATTCACTTGAACCATCACATGCTGAGATTCACTAGGGGATTAGACAAATAGAAGATGGAAGAGAGCGATTGAGTTGTGTATAATCTATCCATTCTGCCAATGTGGAATTATTCCCTCTGTCATATAGCCAACTATACTATCCAGGGATGTTTCAAAGCATAACTCAGAAAATCCAATAACACACAGTTAACTATGACTACAGAATTATTGACTCTGATGAACAGCTAGCCCTACAATTAGGAAAGCAAGGAACCAGTGAGCATCATCTGAAGATGGCATACTAAGATTCCAAATAAAACTTGTGTGGATGGGCAAATCCAAGGGATTTATATTAACATATAAAATGATCAGATATATGAACAAAAATGTGCCAGGTGTTCTAGAGTCCAGAAAGAAAAGTGGCATAGTGATGGGCCTGCCATGGGTGATCTGTGATGCTAGCTGGGATGCACATCAAATTGTAACAATAGTATTTTCTTCATGACTGCCATCACCACCCTCATGCTCAATATAAATAATAATCACAATAATAAGAACATCACAGGAAGACTTCAGAGAGGCCTGGAAGGACCTATATGAACTGATGCCGAGTGAAAGGAGCAGAACCAGGAGAACTTTGTGCACAGCAACAACCACAGTGTGCGAGGAATGTTTCCGGCAGACTTGGACCTCACAGCAATGTAGTGATCTAAAAATTTCCCAATGGACTCTTGAGGCCAAATGCCTTCTAAATCCAAAGAAAGAACTATGGAATGGGATCACAGAACGAAGCAGGCCATTTTCTCTCATATTATGTTATGTTTTGTTTTGTTTTCATGGTTTCTCCCATTCGTTCTAATTCTTCTATGCAACATGACTAAGGTAAAAATGTATTTAATAAAAATGTGTGTGTAGAAGCTATATAAGATTGCTTGCCATCTCGGGGAGGGAGGGGGGAAGGAAGGGGAAAAATCTAAAATATATGGAAGTGATTATAGAAAATTGAAAACAAACAAATTGATTAAATAAAATATAACCACAACATCAACACAGCACTAATTTCTTGCCTTGTTTTTCTTGTTGGAGCTGCTTCCTAGAGTTGATCCTGTGATCTCATCATTTTTAATGATTTCCAATGTGCTAATGGCCTTTACTGATGAAGAAATGCGATTCATTCACAACTCACATTCTTATTGTGATTAGGAAACTGGGCCATCACTGCAAACGTATTATGTGTTCAGAGAACTGGGTTCTTTATCACTCCATGACTGATTCTCCAGGTGATTATGCCATCATTCCTCTCAGCATTATCACAGAAGTGTGAAATTATCTGCTGATGATTGATTTATATACTTTTCTCAACTTTCTGGTACCTTTGAGAAATCCATGTATACAATATATCAATTTGTATAACACTAAAAAAGAGACACAGAAACCCCTCAGGAATTTGGTTCAAAATCACAGAATCATAAACTTTTAGTGCAGGGACATTAAGGTTCATGGGACATATGTATCTCATTTTACAGGTCACAAAACTAGTTAGAAAATTTAATTATCCTTCCCCTATTTTGTTTTCCTTTATTAGGTACTTTGAATTTTCAGTCACTTATTTAATCTACCAATCAATAAGCATTCACAAAACACCTACTGTGTACAAGAAAATAAGCATTCACAAAATACCTACTGTGTACAAGACATTAGGTATTTGGAATGCAAAGATAAGAAATAGTCTCTGACTTTGGGGAGTCTGTGTTCTTTTAGGGGATATGTATATTCATCAAAAATTAGAGTTCTCCGTGCATTTAAAAAAATAAAATTAGGACATGGTGAATTAATGTACCTTCTCACTTCTTCCCTTTTTCTGCCTGACCTGTGTCTGGCAAACTGGAATTATTTAACCTCAAGTTTCCTGTTCTTGAGACTTTGGGAATTGAGCCAAGATGGTAGGGTAGAGAAAGCATTCAGCTGAGGTCTTCTAACATTCCTGTTGAAATAAATTTAAAATAATGTCTCAAAATGAATTCAGTCATGGCAGAGCAACAAAAGGTGAGAGTAATATATTCTTCTAGCCACCTCTAGCACATTAGGTTAGAACAAGAGGTCAATGACATGGGAGTAGATGCTGACTTGGAACCCATCTGGATGAAACACCAATGATGCAAGTAGCTGGTGGTGACAGAAGCAGAAGCAGCAGCTGCTTTGTGAATTTTCAAGTCAGAGGTGGCAAGGGGGCCCTTGCCACCAGTCAGAAAAAGACTACAAGCGATGCTTTTGCTAACAATGAATGCAGGACAAGATATTGTTTGGAAAATCCATTGCCTATAACCACTTCTGGGTCACAAATGGTTCAATGGCAGAGAAAAGTGCTTTAAGTCAAAAGAAAGCAGGAAACCTGAGGAAGAGTATAATTTCTGGTCCCAAGGGATCATGAGCAATTCCAAGAGATCAAGAGTCCTTCCTAGGTAAGGACCAGAGTGCAGACTAAAAAATCAGTGACTACACCTCTCCATAGATCATGACACCTTAAAAGCACCACAAACTTCTAAACCCCCAGAATTAGTTCTGAAGATGGAAGTGTGAATAACCCTAATGCTTGAGACATCGCCTCTCTCTCCTCCATGACAGAAAGAGAGCTCAACTTTGATATAAAGTTCAAAATCAAGAAATAATGTGGGAAAAAAAATGAGCAAACAAGAAAAAAATAACCTAAACATAAAAATTTTCTCTAGTGACAAGGAAAATAAATACATGATTTCAGAAGATGACAACTGAGTCAAAATAGCTACAACAAAACCTAAAGAGGGAAAACATGTGACTTGGACATAAGCTTAATCTGGAAAGGCCAAAAATTATGTTGAAATTTGAAGTTGGAGAATGGGAAAAAATGGTAAAGAGATGAAAATCAAGGAAGAAAATTAGGAATAGATAACAGGTTAGAGCAGGCCTGTATGGCATATGACCCAAGGGTGCTATGTTGTACAAGCCTGCTTTAAGCACATTTTATCAGCAAAACTAACAATGTGAAGTTCCCTTCTGGCAGGTTCACACAATATATTGTCCATAGGTCACTTGTGGCCTGCCAAAGGATTTTGGGCTGCCCTTAAAAAGTGTAGAGGATGCAGAGTGTAGGTTTACACAACATACCACTCATGGGTCATGGGCCATATGTTATGTATGTCTGTGTTACAGGCACAAAAAATACTAAAGAAAATAACACCTTAAAAGATAGAATTTTGGACTCCAGGTACCAAGATGACAGAGTTAGGAGGTAACTCTCTAAAGCTCTCCCCAGTTCCCCTCAAAACAACTAGAAAACCACCTCAGATTGATCTAGGAGTAGGGAAGCAGCTGAGCAGAATGACAGAAGCTTGTCTCACTGGGTTGAGAAAAGAACAGGGTCCAAGGGCATCAGCATCTTCCAGTTTCACAGCAAGGGTCTTACAGTAAGGTCCCAACACTAGGGAGTATGCCAGTGAGGCCCCACTCTCCCACAAAACAATCTGTGCAGCATAGCAATGCCTTACCACAGTGACAACACCCCCCCTGCAGAAACCACCAGCAAGACCTTGATCTTATTGGTGACCAGTATTGAACCCTCACCCTGGGGCTGGATAACAGTAAGACCCCATCCCTGGAGTAGACCACCAACAGCATTCCTCCTACAGGGCCAGCCACCAGAAAGACTCTGTCGCCATGATAGCAACTAAACCTTACACCCAAGGAGGTCAACAGGGAGCTCCTACATCACAGTACAAGCCAGAAGGAAAGTCTTCCATTCAGAGAAAGGAAGCAGCTAAGTCCTAAAGCCCAGTGAAAGCCAGCAGTAATACCCAGAGTTCCAGCACAAAAAAACTTGGGACAATGCATGACAAGAACCTAACTTTCATATAAAAGCACCAAATCACAAAAAAGGCAGGGGAAAAAATGAGCAGAAAATAAAAAAAGAACTTGATTAAAGAAAGTTACTATGCTGATAGGGAGGATCAAGGCATAAACTTAGAAAAGGACAATAATGTCCAAATGACTACATGTGAAGCCATAAAGAAAAATGCAGTTTGGTCTCAGTCCCAAAGCAAATTAGAGAAGTAGAAGAAAAATTAGGAAAAGAAATGAAAGTAATACAAAAGAATCAAGAAAAAACTCACTAACATGGCAAAAGATATATAAAAAATATTTCTGAGGAAAATAATTGCTTAAAAATAGAAATGGTCAAATTGAAAAGGAAATACAAAAACTCAATGAAGAAAATAGCTCCTTAACAATCAGACTTGAACAGGTGGAAAAATAACTCTATAAGATATCAAGATACAATAAAACAAAATAAGAAAGCTAAAAAAGAAGAAAATGTCAAAATTCTCAGTGGAAAAACAACTGACCTAGAAAATAGATCCAGGAGAAATAATATAAGAAACATTAGACTACTTCAAGCCATAATTAAAAAATGAAAGAAACAAAGAAAAAAGGAAGGAAAGAAAAGAAGGAAGGAAGGAAGGAAGGAAGGAAGGAAGGAAGGAAGGAAGGAAGGAAGGAAGGAAGGAAGGAAAAAGGGAAGGAAGAAAAGACAAAAAAGACTGCATATTTCTCAAGAAATGATCAAAGAAAACTGCCGTGATATATTAGAACCAGAGAATAAAATAGAAACTTAAGAAATCCACTCATCACCACCTCAAAGAGATTCCAAAATGAAAACTCCCAGTAATATTATAGCCAAATTCTAGAGCTCACAGATCAAGGAGAAAGTATTGTAATCAGGCAAAAAGAAACAATTCAAATATTGTGGAGCTACATTCAGGATTCAGGATTACGCAGATTTAGCAGCTTCAATGTTAAAGAAGTGGAGGGCTTGGAATATGATACACCCAAAAGCAAAGGAGTTATGATTACAACCAAGAATCACCCACCCAGCAAAATAAAATGTAATCTTTCAGGGGGGAAAATTGATATTTAATGATATTGGGAACTTTCAAGCATTTCTGATTAAAAAACCAGAGTTGAATTAAAAAAAGTATATATACCTCCAAACAGAAGACATAAAAGGGAAACATAAAAAGGTTAAAAAAAAAAAAGAAGAGAAAACATAAGAAATTCAATAAAGTTAAACTGTTTCTATATCTATATGGAAAGATGACATTTGTCACTTTTAACAACTTTATTACTATAAGAGCAATTAGAAGAATATATGTGGACAGAAAGTATGGATGTGATGTGACCTTGAAGGGGTAAGAAATGATTGCACTGGAAGAATAAGGAAGGGGAAGGTTGAATAAAATAGATTATCCTACATAAAAGATACATTTATAAAATTATTACAGTAGAGGGCAAGATGGCATGGGGAGAGAAGGGTCAACAAAACTTAAACCTTACTTTCATCAAAACTGGCTCAAAGAGGAAATAATATATACATTCAACTGGCTATAGAAATCTATCTTACCCAATGAAGTAGTGAAATAATAAAATAAATAATAAATATTGAGATAATAAAAGGGATGAAGGGGCTGATAACAGAGAAGGCATATTAGGAAAGGTGGTAATCACAAGTAAAACATTTCTAAGCAGGGAAAGGGAGGTGAATAAGGGAGAGGGGGGATACACAAGAGATAAACAGCATAGAGGAAAATACAGTTAATTATTATAACTATAAATGTGAATGGAATGAACTCACTCATAAAACAGAGGTTGACAGCATAAAGAATCAAAAGTCAGAATCCTACAATATGCTGTTTACAAGAAACACATCTGAAGTAGATAAATACACACAAGGTAAATGCAAGGTGCTGGAAGCGAAGCTATTATGCTTCAGGTGAATCAAAGAACATAGTGATAGTAATCTTGATCTCAGACAAAGCAAAAACAATAATAGATCTAATTAAAAGAGATAGGGAAACTATGTTTTAGTAAAAGGTGTCATTGTCAATGAAGTCATATCAATACTAACATATATGTATATATATATATATATATACTTACACATCTCTATCTCTATTTATATGTATATCTATCTATTTATATATACTTATATACTATATATATATACCTTTATATATATATATATATATTACATGTATATATATAAAGGTAAATATATATATATATATATATATATATATATATATATATATATATATATATATATGCTTACATACCAAATGGTACCAAATGAAGGAAGAGTTGGATAGTGTACAGGAGGAAATAGATAATACAACTATATTGAGAGGGTCAGCTTTCCCCTCTTAGAAGTAGATAAATTGAACCAAAAAATAAATAAGGAAAAAGCTAAGCAAGTGAATAAAATTCTGGAAAACTTAGATATGATAGATCTCTGGAGAAAACTGAATGGGAATAGAAATAAATATATTTCTTTTTTTCTCAGCAGTATATGGCACCTACACCAAAACTGACTATGTATTAGGGCATAAAAACCTCGCAACCAAAGGGAGAAAATCTGAAATAGTAAACACATCCTTTTTCAGATCATAATGGAATAAGAAAAAAAAATTACATTCAATAATGGACAAGGGAAAGAAAAATTAAAAATTACTTGGAAATTAAGTAATATAATTCAATGAAAGCGAGTCACAGAACAGAACATAGAAAGAATTGACAATTTCATTAAAGCAAACAATAAAACAACATATCAAAATTTATGGAACTCAATCGAAGAAGAACTTAGGGGAAAATGTGTATCTCTAATTGCTTGCAACTATAAAACAGAGCAAAATCAGATCAATTAATTGAGCATAGAGCTAAAAAAAAAAAACAACGTAGAAAAAGAACAAATTAAAAAGCCCAATTAAACACCAAACTGAAAATCCTGAAAATCAAAAAAGAGACTGACACTGAAAGTCAAAAAAAACAACAACGTTGTACTAATAAATAAAACCAGAAGTCAGTTCTATGAGGGAAAAACAATAAAATAGATAAAGCATTGGTTAATTTGATTTTTAAAAAGTAAGAAAGAAATGAAATTACTAGTATCAAAAATGAAAGGGGTGAATTCACCACCAATGCAAAGGAAATTAAGATAACTTTTAGGAGCTATTTTGCTCAATTATATGCCAAAAAATAACAATCTAAATGAAATGAATGAATATCTATAAAAATATGAATTACTCACTTTAGCAGATGAAATAAAATACTTAAATAATCCAATCTTAGAAAAAGAAATTGGATGTCATCTGTGAACATCCTAACAAAAAACCCTGAGGACCAGATGGATTCATAAGTGATTTTATCTTTGAAACTTATTAGATGAAATTTGAAGTGGCTTGACACACTTAGAGTAGAATTCCAAAACAAACAAACAAAACAAAACACTTGAGTTGGATGGAATAAATGAAACTGGTAGAATGATTATAACAAAACAACACAGCAATTCCAACAAAGTTTGTGAATGAACATATTCTCCAACAATCTTTTACTGAAAGTATGAGCACACTACACATCCTTGCTTAGAAATTTATGTGGTAGGATTCTGACTTATGAAGTAGAAAAATTAAGGATTATATTCCCCCAATAGAAAACAATAAAGAAACTTGCAGAAAGCAATAGAGAAAAAGAAATACCAGAAAATTTACATTCCCTTAACTGACAATTGAAAATCAGTGAAAAGTTGAACACAGTATAAGCAGAAAGAGCAGCACAAAAAAAGAATTCCAAAACAATGAAAAATTTTAACACACAAGATTAAGAAGTAAAGAAATAAGAGAAAAGAGAAACCTCCTCTCAAAAAGCAATATTTCAAAAATGTCTGTTTATCTATATACTTGCAAGAAATCCAACATAAGAGCAATACAGATTGAATGAAATGAGAATTGGAAACACATAGATCATTAATAATAACTAGCAAGAGAACTGGTACATCAAAGGAGGTAAGTGAAACTCTAGCTTTTCTCAGAACATCAGAGCTAGAAAACATCAATAAATATTATTTCAAACCCTTCAGAGTGGCACTTGAGCTACAAACCAAAATAATCTAGTTGTCTATAGGTTTGCAAAAATCCAAAATGATGAAAATATAAGTTGAATCAAAAGAAAAGTAGAAAACTGGTGTATCTATTAATATCATGACCAAGTTCTCTCTCACATACAAACCTTGACCACCTATTTAAGCAGAAAATATCATATATCTTTTATGGAGGTGAGAGAACAAGTCACTTATCAATTTAAAAGATAATTTACATCTACTTTATATGAAAAAAATCAGCTTTTGTCATAAATATACATACATAGACTGAATAGCATATACATCATAGGATAATAATTTGTCAGTTTAGGAGCAGAAAATAGATATAAAAATGTCAGAAAGGGAAACATTATCAAATTACTAATTATTGCATCAGCTGCCCCTCAGCCCTGGAAATACACTGCTTTTGTTAATTTATCTCAAAGCCTTCGATTCAGGTTCACCTTTGTGGGTTATTCATGTATCACAAATGTTAGAAATAAATTAAAAATACAATAATAATACTGGAATATTTTATGCCTACATGAATAATTATTTGCTATTTAAAACATTCCACCAACAAAATGTCAATAACAACAGATATAACCTAGCATTTTTCAAAGAGAGAGTTTAACTCCATTATTATTCTGTCTAACTTTAAAACCAGAATGACCTTTTCTAAATAGAACTGTTTTGGCTTCCAAATTAAAGAGAGAATCAAACCAAAATGTCTTAATCACTTGTATATATCAATGATATCAGGCTATCCAATACCACTCAAACCCTAGTAACTCCTTCTTATGGATTTTTTTTACAATATAAAAATGTCATTTGACTTCATTAGTGATAAGATTACTGATAAAAGCCAAGGAAAGATAAAGATTGAAGTCTTTAAGCTTAAATTTGAAGGTCACATTGAACTAATGAATAGTAATGTTGCCTACAAAAGACTTATCTTTCTACAAGTAAAACAGATTGAGCATAACAATGCTTAAGGCAAGATTGTGGCTGAATTCTTAAGAAAATTAATAATATCTTAAAATCAAATCTGAATGGAAATAATTTGTTTAAAGTAATTAAAAATGACACAGTAATGGTCTTAATTAACTCAAAATGGACCACAAGAAATTTGGAAAATTTCTTAACAAAAGTAAACAAACAAAAACAGCTTCCCTGATTCCGCTCTTTCAAGATTCAATTTAAATCCCATATTTCCCCTAGTCCAGTTCTGGCACTCTTTTTAACAAATAACTCTCTTATATTTATGACATCATCGATGATGATTATGACTACAAATTTGTCTACAAACCCTCAGATATGATGTCAAATAATGGGGCCCTTAGCCATTTGTCATTATGAGTCTTGGATTATATTTTTCTCCTGTCATTGAAAAGGAGATGGAGTAATTTCCTCAGCATACCTGTACTAATTGATCAAAATGTGCAATTGACTCCACTGGTCGGGGTCACGGGAACGCACAGAACATGGGTATGAAGTGACCAAGTGTTGCTCTGAGATGTTCTTCACAAAGTGTGCCAAAATACCAGGTCTATGTTCTATGCTTTTCTACAGTCAGGATATCCAATGTTTTTGAACTGTATAGCTGCTCTGACTACTAATGACCATCTTTGAGGAATCTGAGCCATTTGTAAGATATTACCACAAGTTTTCTTATTGGGAGACTGCTTGCTAAGCCAAAGTTAAAAAAATGTTAATTAGTAGTGACTGTCAATTACCATAGAGTTGTATTAAATGGATTTTGTTGCATAACACATTTCAATTCCCTGAGGTTTCAGCTACAACAGATGATAAGCAACAGAGGTTCCTGATTTGTCAAGCTGATCATGTTTAGGAAACATTGTATTTATGAATGGTACAGAATCCCCCTTCTTTTAAATTATTGCTTTTAAAGAGTTATATTAATAGGATTGAGGAGACACATGTACTTAAAAGAGCACAATCCTCTTGCCTTGAAATAGATTCCTCCATTCAAAATATTCAAGATTCCTCCATTCAAAAAATTGCAGAAAGTTTGTAACTGAGAAGGTATGACTTTGACAACAACCCACACAATATGATGTCACAGCCAAACATACAGATTTGAGAAAGAAGAAACATGGTTAGTACTGAGTGGCTTAAGCAGATGGAAAATAGTGGACATATTTTAAAGATATATCCTCTACTCATTTTACTTTCTCACTCTTCTTTCAGGACCACCAGCTTAGAACTAGTGGGAACCTTAGTGCTCAACTAAGGATAACTTCATCATTTATTGGAATGAGAAAAGAAGCTCAGAGATGTTAAGCACACAGTTAGACAGTGTTTGGCAAAACCAGGATTGAATATAGGTCCTCCCAATGCAAGACTAACATTCCTCTTGAAATACTAGAATCACTGCTTGGGTTCTTGTTTCTCTCTGGGAGATGCACGAACAAAAAACATTTCACTGAAGCTAGAATAGCTGAAGAGCTTCTATTTGTTGACTAGGGTTCTTTGTAAGACCTCTATTTTATAGGACCATAGATTTACAGCTAAAAGGAAAATTAGAAATCACAAAGTCCAATATTCTTATCTTAAAGATGAAGAAACAGAAAAAGAAAAATGTCTTGCCCATGGTCACACAACAAAGAAGCATGTGAGGCAGGATTTGATCCTGGGTCTTCCTGTCTCCCATTCCAGTTCCCTGTTCTCTATGCCACATTGCCATTATAGGGGAATCACTTTAGAGATACTTATGTAGATGTTCTTATCTAGAAATTATCTCTAATAATTCATGCGTTTAGGTATCTCCACTAAATACTTCTATCTTTTCCTTTCTAGTGAAATTTTCTTTAAAAGTTGAATAAATGGCCACTTCTTCTGTTTATTTATGTGATTTCTTACTATCACTATTTGCTTTACATTCCAAAATGGTCAAAACATCTTTACTCATTTTAAAAATCCATACCAAATGAAGTAATTTTTGAAATAGTCTTACAATTCTTAAAGATATTCAGCTTTCTACATCTGAGTAGGGATTTTATTTGTTTTATTCAGAACTTAAAAAATATAACAAATTTTACATTTTTATTTAGTCTTGCTCAGCTTATCATTTGCTCTCCTAACAAAGCTCTACCCATGAAAAAAAAAATAATAGCCCTTGGAAATTGTATCGTTTCATTAAAGTTTCTTGGTGGAAGAGTATGAGTAGACAAATTATTGGCAAAGAAACTTGGGCAGTCCCCTTTAACAATCTACCCATGAAGGATATAGCTTATGCAGAAATTTTAAGAGAAAGTAATTTTTCATGATATCTTGATCATGTGACACGAAGCCCATCTGGGAATTGTTCACATGAAAGCATTTGCCCAGATGCCTGGTGGCCTGGAATTGATTAGGACATTGAAATGAATACATAAGAACATTGCTCATGCCACACAATTCAAAGTAACCTTAAAAAAAGCAAAAACAAAAACAAACAAACAAAAATTTTTTTTTTCCGACAATAGACTAAGAAGCCTTGGTCAAGAATCAACCTGAATTTTGCAACGCAACTTCAATGACTTGGTTTTCATCACTGGAAGAACCCTTTTCAAAATGACTTCAAATGTTCCTGGTTTCACCTCAAACCATTACCACCTCACTTAAAGTTCTGTGTCAACTCTTTGTAAGCACAGAGATTGTCAGCCTAACTTTGCTTGTAATGAGGCTTGCCTTTGTCTCAGTTGAATTAAGAAAGAATGTAGAGGTTGGAGTTATATTCCTTTTGCCTCTCAGTCTCAGTTTCTACCATGTGAAATAAGGAGATTGGACTATAGGATCCATATATATATATATATATATATATATATATATATATATATATATATATATATATATGTGTGTGTGTGTGTGTGTGTATGTGTGTGTGTGTATATAATATATATATATATATATATATATATATATATATATATACTATAATTCTATGAGTTAAGGAATAGAGATTTCATCTAAGACACTACCACCATATCTGATTACCCTCAAGCAAATATAGAGGTTGAAACGCTGATGTAGGGGGTGGAGCCAAGATGGTGGAGTAGAAAGATGCACATGCTCTAGCTCTTCCCACACAGCCCATAAAAATACTGTAAAAAATGACCGTAAACAAACTCTAAAGCAGCAGAAGTGACAAAACAACAGAGTGAAAGCAACGTTCAGCTCAAGATAGCCTGGAAGGCCAACAGGAAAGGTCTATCACATGGAGCATAGAGTGGAGCCCACTCTAGCATTGACCATGCAGTGCAGTAGGGACAGGACCCGAACAAGTCTCTGGCATAGAATCTTCAGCAGCTCTGCAGTTCTCAGATCCCTCCACCCACAAATGCCAAAGATACTTCAAAGGTCAGTGAAAAAGCCTTTTCTCCTTGGTGAGAAGGGAGCATGGTCTTTCCCTAGTCCCGGCCCTAGGTGGCAGCTGCTGCTGCAGCATCCATTTTTGGAGCCCTCCACCTAAAGGTCTTGAGGGAATTGAGGCACTGATCTGGGCCTTAGTCCTGAGTGTTGGTCCTGAGGTGAGGAGGAGTGCTGGCTGGCATGGTGGAGTTGGTAGAGGCTCTGGAAAGGGAATTCTACTTGCAGATCCTAGGCAGAAAAGCTTTGATAGCTCCCAGAACAGAGTGCAGGCCAGGAGAGGAATAAACTCCTCCCCCTTGATTGAGCCACATTGGAGGAACTGAGAACTTACAGATCCCCAGAGTATACTCTCCTCTTGACAAGAACTCAAAAGTCAGGTAACTGGTTGGGAAAATGCCCAAGAAATGGGAAAAATAGAAGGTTACTTTCTTGGTTAACAGGTACTTTCTTCCATCCTTTGTGATGAGGAAGAAAAATGCTTACCATCAGAGGCCTCCAAAATAAATATGCAATAGTTTCAGTTTATGGCACAGCTCAAAAAGGATTTTGAAAATCAAGTAAGGAAGGTGGAGGAAAAATTGGAAAGAGAAATGAGAGCAATGCATGAAAATCATGAAAAGTGAACCAACAGCTTGCTAAAAAAAGACCCCAAAAATACTGAAAAAAATAACACCTTTAAAAATAGGCTAACTCAATTAACAAAAGAGGTCCAAAAAGCCAATGAAAAAAATGCTTTAAAAAGCAGAATTAGCCAAATGGAAAAGGAGGTTCAAAAGCTCACTGAAGAAAATAGTTCTTTAAAAATGAGAATAGGGGGCGGAGCCAAGATGGCGGAGTAGAAGGACGCACATTCACGAGCTCCGACCCCACAACCCATGGAATTGAGGTAAAAGGAGAGCCCCATAAATTCTGAATCTCTGCAGGGGGTGCACAAACATAGGGGAAGAGATTTCCGTTCCACTGAACCCTGGAGAGCCGTCCCCGGGGGGACCCCACCCCCACCCCTGGCCGCGACCCAGAGAAGCTGACCTGAGCAGACTTCAGAGAGGAAAGCTCCGGGAGAATCTCCGGCAGCCGGGAAAGTCCCTCTGCCCACAGAAGCTAAAGGTCAGTTAAAAAGAAGCCTGCGCTAGGGGAGGGGAGCGGGCCCCCTCGGGAGGAAGCGGCTGCGGCAGAGACGGGGGCAGGAAGCAGCGGAGGCAGAGGCGTGGGCGGGCGGCTGAGGCGGCAACGGCCCGGGACTCAGGAATCCCCCAGCAGCAGGTAGGATCTTCAATACTGAAGGTCTTTCCAACCTGAGGGAGCCGAGCAGGGGACACGGCCCTGCTCCCACCCTGCTCTACTGCTGAACGCCTCTGAATAAAACCCTCAAGGGAGCTGAGCACAGCAGGCGGGGTCCCCCACCCCGCCCCCATCGGCTCTGTTCCTGAAAGTCTCTTCAGAAAGCCCCTGAGGGCCCAAGCTAGGAAGCGGCCCTGCCCCCACCCTGCGCCAGAACTAAAGCTTGCCGCGGGGAAAGCACATTTGAATCTCAGAGGTCAAGTACTAGCTGGGCGGATCCAGGCGGAGGTGGAAAGGAATCTCAGAAGTCAAGTAACTGGCTGGGAAAATGCCTAGAAAGGGAAAGAAAAATAAGACTTTAGAGAGTTTTTTCCAACAAATGCAAATGATCCCGACCTTCGGATCTGATGGGGAGGACGAGGACGTATTTTTCCCATCAGGGAAAGATGTGGAGGGCGGGGCCTCAGTACCCCAGACACCCCAGGGGGGTGTTGGGTGGGCTCAGGCCTTGCAAGAGCTTAAAAAGGATTTTGAAAAGCAAGTTAGACAGGTGGAGGAAAGACTGGGAAGAGAAATGACAAAGATGCAAGAAGAGTATGAAAAAAAGGTCAATATCTTGGTAAAGGAGTCCCAAAAAAATGCTGAGGAAATTAACACCTTGAAAAATAGGCTCACTCAATTGGCAAAAGAGGTTCAAAAAGCCAATGAGGAGAAGAATGCATTCAAAAGCAGAATGAGCCAAATGGAAAAAGAGGCTCAAAAGCTCACTGAATTTAATAGTTCTCTCAAAATTAGAATGGAACAGATGGAGTCTAATGACTTTATGAGAAACCAAGAAATCACCAAACAAAACCAAAAGAACGATAAAATGGAAGAGAATGTGAAATATCTCATGGGAAAAACAACTGACCTGGAAAATAGATCAAGGAGAGACAACTTAAAAATTATGGGACTACCTGAAAGCTATGATCAAAAAAAGAGCCTAGACATCGTCTTGCATGAAATTATCAAGGAAAACTGCCCTGACATTCTAGGACCAGAGGGCAAAATAAGTATTGAAAGAATCCATCGATCACCACCTGAAAGAGATCCAAAAAGAGAAACTCCTAGGAACATTGTGGCCAAATTCCAGAACTCCCAGCTCAAGGAAAAAATCTTGCAAGCAGCCAGAAACAAACAATTCCAGTACTGTGGAAATACAATCAGGATAACCCAAGATCTAGCAGCTTCTACATTAAGGGATCGAAGGGCGTGGAATAGGATATTCCAGAAGGCAAAGGAACTAGGACTGAAACCAAGAATCACCTACCCAGCTAAACTGAGTATAATACTTCAAGGGAAAATATGGTCTTTCAATGAAACAGAGGACTTTCAATCATTCTTAATGAAAAGACCAGAGCTGAAAAGAAAATTTGACTTTCAAACACAAGAATGAGAGGAAGCATGCAAAAGTAAACAGCAAGGAGAAGTATTAAGGGACTTACCAGAAATGAACTGTTTGCATTCATACAGGGAAGGACAATATTTCTAACTCTTAAAACTTTTCAGTATCTGGGTGGTTGGTGGGATCACACATACACATGTACACGCATGCACACACATACACACATGCATTCACATGCAGAGACAGAGAGCACAGATTGAACTGAATAGGATGGGACCATACCTTAAAAGAAATTAAGGTAAATGGTGAGAGAGAAATGTAGTGAGAGGAAAGAGGGGGAAATGGAAGGGGGTAACTATATGTCATTTAAGAGGCAAGTAGGAGATGTTTTTAGTGGAGGGAAAAAGAGGAGAGCTGAGGGAAAAAAACCAAACAAACAAACAAACAAACAAAAGTTTACCCTCATCACATTTGACTAAACGAAGGAGTGAAATGCACACTCATTTTGGTATGAAAACCTATCTTACAGTATAAGAAAGCGGGGGAGAAGGAGATATTGGGGGGGGGGATGATGGAAGGGAGGGCAAAGGGAGGAGGGAGTAATTGAAAGTCAACACTTGGGGAGGGACAGGATCAAAGGACAGAAGAGAAACAATGAGGGGCAGGTTAAGAGGGATGGCAATTCAGTTAGTCTTACACAACACGACTATCAGGAAGGTCACTTGCAAAGCTACACAGATATGGCCTATAATGAATTGCCTGCCGTACCAAAGGGAATGGATGGGGAGGGAGGGATGGGGAGAATTTGGAACTCAAAGTTTCAGGAACAATTGTTTAGTATTGTTGTTGCAACTAGGAAAGAAGACATACAGTTAATGAGGAATAGAAAGTCATCTGGCCCTACAGGAGAAAAGAGAAGATAGAGACAAGGGAAGGGAGGGATGACAGAAGAGAGGACAGATTGAAGAGAGGGAAAATTAGATTGCTTGGGGTATTGGGGTGGGGGGAGGGGAGAAAAGGGGAGAAAATTTGGAACCCAAAAATTTGTGAAAATGAAAGTAAAAAGCTAAATAAATTAATTAATAAAAAATAAAAAAAAATAAAATAAAATAAAAATGAGAATAAAGTAGATGGAGGCTGATGACTTCATGAGAAACCAAGAAATTACAAAAAAAAACCAAAAAAATTAAAAAATGGAAGACAATGTGAATTAACTCATTGGAAAAACCATAGATTTGGAAAATAGATCCAGAAGAGGCAATTTAAAAATTAATGGACTAACTGAAAGCCACGGATCAAAAAAAAGAGCCTAGACATTATCTTCCATGAAATTATCAAGGAAAACTGTCCTCATATTCTAGAACCAGAGGGCAAAATAAATATTGAAAGAGTCAACCGATTAACTTCTGAAAGAGACCCCAAAAGAGAAACTCCTAGGAATATTGTGGCCAAATTTCAGAGTTCTCAGGTCAAGTAGAAAATACTGCAAGTGGGGGGTGGAGCCAAGATGACGGAGTAGAAGGACGCACATTCATGAGCTCCGAAACCACAGCCCATAGAATTAATGTAAAAAGAGACCCCCATAACTTCTGGACCACTGAAAGGTATGTAGAAAAAGAGTGGAAGAGATTTCCGTGCCAGAGAGCCATGGAGACCCGTCCCCAGGGTCCGTCGCGCCCCGGAAAGCGGACCCCACCACAGTGCCGCCCTGGCCAGAGCCCCAGAGAAGCTGACCCAAGCAGGCTTCAGGGACAGAAGCTATGGCAGCCGGGAAAGTCCCTCTGCCCACAGAAGCTACAGGTCAGTGAGAGAGACTTCTGGCTGGCTGAGGGGAGTGGGGTGTCTCCGTGACTCGGGCCCCCTCGGGAGGAAGCGGCAGAGACAAGGGCAGGAAGCGGAGGCGGCAGAGGCGGAGGCAGCGGCAGAGGCAGCAGCGGCGGGGCCTCGGCCCGGACTCCCACAGCAGCAGGCAGGATCTTCATTACTGAAAGTCTCTGCATAAACAACCTGAGGGAGCTGAGCCTGGGAGACGGCCCTGCCCCCACCCCAGCACAAGAACTAAAGGTCACATTGACCAGCAGGCAGGAGGGCAGCGCGGAAAGCACATTTGAATCTCAGACCCCAAGCACTAGCTGGGCGGATCTAGGCGGGGGTGGACAGGAATCTCAGAAGTCAAGTAACTGGCTGGGAAAATGCCTAGAAAAGGGAAGAAAAATAAGACTATAGAGAGTTTTTTCCAACAAATGCAAATGATCCCGACCTTCGGATCTGACAAGGAGGAGGACGTATTCTTGCCATCAGGGAAAGACGTGGAGGGCGGGGCCTCGGTACCCCAGATATCCCAGGGGGATGTCGGGTGGGCTCAGGCCTTGGAAGAACTCAAAAAGGATTTTGAAAAGCAAGTTAGACAGGTGGAGGAAAAACTGGGAAGAGAAATGAGAGAGATGCAAGAAAAGTATGAAAAACGGGTCAATACCTTGGTTAAGGAGACTCAAAAAAATGCTGAAGAAAATAACACCTTGAAGAATAGGCTCACTCAATTGGCAAAAGAGGTTCAAAAAGCCAATGAGGAGAAGAATGCTTTCAAAAGCAGAATTAGCCAAATGGAAAAAGAGGTTTAAAAGCTCACTGAAGAAAATAGTTCTCTCAAAATGAGAATGGAACAAATGGAGGCTAATGACTTTCTGAGAAACCAAGAAATCACCAAACAAAACCAAAAGAATGAAAAAATGGAAGAGAATGTGAAATATCTCATGGGAAAAACAACTGACCTGGAAAATAGATCCAGGAGGGACAATTTAAAAATTATGGGACTACCTGAAAGTCATGATCAGAAAAAGAGCCTAGATATCATCTTCCATGAAATTATCAAGGAAAACTGCCCTGACATTCTACAACCAGAGGGCAAAATAAGTATTGAAAGAATCCATCAATCACCACCTGAAAGAGATCCAAAAAGAGAAACTCCTAGGAACACTGTGGCCAAATTCCAGAACTCCCAGCTCAAGGACAAAATCTTACAAGCAGCTAGAAAGAAACAATTCCAGTATTGTGGAAATAAAATCAGGATAACTCAAGATCTAGCAGCTTCTACATTAAGGGATAGAAGGGCGTGGAATAGGATATTCCAGAAGGCAAAGGAACTAGGACTCAAACCAAGAATCACCTACCCAGCAAAACTGAGCATAATACTTCAGGGGAAAATATAGTCTTTCAATGAAACAGAGGACTTTCAATCATTCTTGATGAAAAGATCAGAGCTGAAAAGAAAATTTAACTTTCAAATACAAGAATGAGAAGAAGCATGAAAAAGTAAACAGCAAAGAGAGGTCTTAAGGGACTTACCAAAAGTGAACTGTTTACATTCCTACATGGAAAGACAATATTTGTGACTCTTAAAACTTTTCAGTATCTGGGTAGTTGGTGGGACCACATACAAATGTACATGCATGCACAAACACACACATACACACATGCACACACATACAGAGACAGAGAGCACAGAGTGAATTGAATAGGATGGGACCATAGCTTAAAAGAAATTAAGGTAAATGGTGAGAGAGAATGTAGTGGGAGGAAAGAGGGTGAAATGGAATGGGGAAATTATATGTCATTTAAGAGGCAAGTAGGAGACTTTTTAGTGGAGGGAAAAAGAGGAGAGCTGAGAAAAAAAACAAAAAAAAAAACAAGAAGTTTACCCTCATCACATTTGACTAAAGGAAGGAATAAAATGCACACTCATTTTGGTATGAAAACATATCTTATAGTATAGGAAAGTGGGGGAGAAGGAGATAAGCAAGGGGGGGGATGATGGAAGGGAGGGCAAAGGGAGGAGGGAGCAATTTAAAGTCAACACTTGGGGAGGGACAGGATCAAAAGACAGAAGAGAAACAATGAGGGGCAGGATAGCATGGAGGGTAATTCAGTTAGTCTTACACAACACGACTATCAGGGAAGTCATTTGCAAAATAACACAGATATGGCCTATATTGAATTGCCTGCCTTCCCAAAGGGAATGGGTGGGGAGGGAGGGATGAGGAGAATTTGGAACTCAAAGTATTAGGAACAACTGTTTAGTATTGTTGTTGCTACTAGGAAAGAAGACATACAGTTAATGAGGAATAGAAAGTCATCTGGCCCTACAGGAGAAAAGAGAAGATGGAGACAAGAGAAGGGAGGGATGACAGAAGAGAGGGCAGATTGGAAATAGGGAAAATTAGATTGCTTGAGGCATTGGGGTGGGGGGAGGGGATAAATGGGGAGAAAATTTGGAACCCAAAATTTTGTGAAAATGAATGTAAAAAGTTAAATAAATAAATAAACAAATAAATAAATAGAGAGATAAATAAATAAATAAATAAATAAATAAAAATACTGCAAGCAGCTGGAAAGAAACAATCTGAGTATTGTGGAAATACAATCAAGATAACACAGGATCTGGCAACTTCAATGTTATGGGATTGAATAGCATGGGGATTGAATAGGATTGAATATGGAATAGGATATTCTAGAATCAAAGGAACTGGGATTAAAACCAAGACTCACCTACCCAGCAAGACTGAGTATAATACTTCAAAGGTATAAATGGAATAGAGGACTTTCAAGCATTCATGATAAAAAAAAAAAAAAACAGAATTGAAGAGAAATTTTGACTTTCAAACACAAGAATCAAGAGAAGCATGAAAAGGTAAACAGGAAAGAGAAATCATAAGGGACTTACTACAATCTACTCCTGCCTGGAACTGACATGAAGTTGGGAAGATATTGTTTCCCTGCAATGTCCCTACTCTTAGTGGCAATTTCCTATAGTCAAAAGGTTTGTAAGCTTAACACCAGATCTATTAAATTACAGATTTTTGGCAGGGGAACATCCGAGGTAAAGTCTAAAATTAAGATATTAGGCTTGGGACTTTAGACCAACAACTATAAGTTAGAGTCCTTTAATTCTTAGTAATAGTGTGGAAACAATTAGGTCAAGGGCTTATGAAGTTAGCATACATAGTTATTATTTGTGTCTCAGTTGATTAATTTTAAAAAAAATTCATTTGTGGTCTATATTGTAAATGCTTTAAAAAAAAAAAGCATTACCTGACCAAAAGTTAGAATTGTTTAATGTGATATGAACTGTGTTAAAAATGAAAAATAAAAAATTATATATATATAAATAAAATATATATATATATATATATATATATATACATATATACATACATACATCATTAGTTTCTTTCTGTGGCGGGCTCAAACATAGGTGTTCTTGACTCCAAGTCTCTTTATTCATTACAAAACACTGTATCTCTGAATTAGGATTTGAACTGAGTTCTTCTTGCCTCTCAGTTCTCTCAGATAACTTTACCAAACATATTAAACCATTTCCCCTAAATATACTTCAATATTTCCAAAAATGCACTATCTCATCAGTATCTTTACTTCCTCCTCCAGTGCAAATTCTACCCCAGTCACTTTTTTAAATTTCCAAATGAACTAAAAGCTTCTTGAAGAAGATAACACTGGGTCTGAGTCTTGAAAGAATCTACTGACCCCAAGAGGCAGAGGTGGGGAGCTAGTACATTTCAGATATAAGGATATCAGATGCAAAGGTCTAGAGATGAGAGAACAGAAATGGAGCATCATGTGTGGAATGGTGAGGAGTCCAGAATGGCTGTAACACAGAGTGTAGAGAAGAGGCTGATTTGGAGCAACTGTATAGCTAGGACAGGCTTTGTACCTCGGGGTCTACCGTATTCTATTACAATGCATCATGTATGTAAAACATTGGGGAGGTCAGAATGGTTGGAACATAGAGTGTGGAAAGGGGCTGAATTGGGGCAAGTATATAGCTAGGCTGAGTTCTGTACCTCTCAATATGCTTTAGTCTATTATGTCCAAGGTCAAACTAGTCACTAGTAGAGCCAAGGAACAGTTTTGGCATAGAATGCATAGCTGAAATATAGAAGAGAAAAACTTTCATTAAAAGGGCATTTTTAACTTTCAACTGAACTCTATAACAAAAATCGTGTCTTCAACAACATCACCTCAGATGAGTTAAAAGAATTTTAAAAATATAACATTACTTCCACTTATTGAATTTTACCCATCATGCAAAATGCAAATTGACTCATCACTTCAGCTTTATTTCTAGTCAATTACACTGTCTGCTCTTTTCTGCCTAGTGGATGAACGTCCAGCAATATAGAGCAAGGATGACTTTCAGAAAAAAAATGGAAAGTTAATTTGAATCTTATTCAGTTGTGCATTCTGTTCTCTTATTATTTTAGCTTATGTCTAATTCACGAATCACTGCTGTGGTGGAAATAACTTTGTCTTTGGACTCAAAGGACTTTGGTTGAGCTAATGGCTTTGATACCAGCCACATGACTTTGGGCAAGTCATTGAACATCTGAGCTTCATTTCCCTTATCTATAGATCAGAAAAGTAGTTTGTTTATGAGGTGACCTCTTCTATCTTGGTTACTTATACCTTTGCAGCTTATTTTGATATAAACAGTGAAGTGATGTTCTTAATAAAATTTCTTCCATGTCCCTGCCCATTTTTCCCAAATTATCTTTCAAGGTTTTTGTCAAATAGTTCTTATCCCAGGAGTTGCAGGTTTTGTATTTATCAAATGCTAAGGTCCTTTAATTTCTTCTATATGTTGTCTGTATAACCAGTTCCACTCCATACTCTCTCCTCTAGATCATTGGAAGTCAGTTCTTTGTCTATGATTGTTTTACAAAGTCAAAGTGAGCTACATTCCAGCCATTGTCATGGTCATGTTATTGATTAAACAACAATGAATGCTGTTAAAAATAATGAAGCTAAAAGACACAAAGAGCCACGATAGAGAAAGCACTATCCACCAGTCAGAAGAACTGATTTTAAATTCTCCCTCCTACTCTTACCATCTGGTGACTGGACCTTGATGACTCTGGAGGAGAAGTGAGGCAGATGACCTGCACAGCCCTCCGTCACTCAAAACAAAGTCAAGTGCCAGTCATGTCCGATGGCATGGTCTTGCAATGAAGGGTGAACACAAATCAAATGTATGACTTTTAGCAACTCAGTTATATCTCAGTCCCACTTTCTTCATCTATATGAAGGGTTGGGCCTCAGACATCCCTTCCATCTATAGTTATACAATCCAAGTTAAACACCTCCTTATCACACCCAAATCCATGTGGCTTTCCACACTGTAACTCCTGACAAGCTAATTCAGTGAACCTCGCCATGAACTGCAGCTAGCTATCAGTCACTGAGTTTTCCTTTGTGGCTTTAAGTTAGCGTTGTTCAGTGCTTTCAGGCTGATTGTTTATGACCTCAGTTCTTGTAATGTCTGTTGCTTCTGTTTTTGGCAAAGACATTGGAATGGTTTAGTCTTTCCTTCTCCAGTCCATTTTAAAGATGAGAAAACTGAGGCAAACATAGTTAAGTGGCTTGCTCAAGATCACACAGCTAATACGTGTCTGAAGCTAGATTTGAACTCACAAGGATGAGTCTTCCTAACTCCAGGCCCCACATTCTGTGCACTGAACCATCTACCAGCCCACTCTGGAAGTTAGTTGATATCATAGATATGACTGTCCTCCCTGCCAACTGAGAATCTCAGAGAGGTAGACAGTAGCGGTGACTAGTGCACGTATCTATCAGGACAACTTTCCCAAAGCTAGGATTAGGTAGCTACCAAATTCTAGTATGGCCTTGATTTACAGAAGTTGAAATTCTGAATTCAAATTCAAGAATTTAGGTATTAGGATTAGGGGAAAGTTTTCTAGTTGTTCTCAAGAATTGTGTGTGTGTGTGTGTGTGTGTGTGAGTGTGTGTGTGTATTTTGCTGCTGGGGTTATTTCTCCTTTGTAATTCTGCTACTTCTCCCATCTACAGTGACAATTAAAGAATGCACATCAATAAGTACTAATGAAACTGCAACCAGCTTCTCTGTGAAACAGGTATCATATGATCAAAATAAAATAAACTTGGCCTCTCCTTCCTATTATAAAGCTGGGAAGCTGGGGGAGTATAAGAAATACAGATCATCATATACGTACATATATATAGTAAACTAGGCTAAATTAATGAGAATTGAATATTCAAAATGTAAATCTATTTCTCAGTTAATTTTTTTTTTTTTGCATAAATTATGTGTTACTAGATCGGTGTTATTCATCAGAGCCTTCTGACTTTCTCCTTGCTTGATCAAAACCTACCAAGGCTCCCTACTGCCTTCTGGTAAAAATGCATTCTTCTTTAGGGTGACATTCAAAATCTTCCACAATTTGGTCCCTAATTACCACTGAGACTTATTAATATTTATGACTTCCCTTCATAATTTCAGTACTCTAGACAAACTAGAGGATAAGGTTGTTCCTTAATCTCATTTTCTGTCCACTGACCTCCCTCCCCCCACTCCCTTTCTTTGCAATACCATAGCCTATCTGCAGTTCCAGGACCATATTAATTTATTATTCTTTTGAACCTTCAAGGTCCTGCTGAAGATGCCTTTTCTTCCATAATGTCCACCCTGGTTTCTTCCAGGTAAAAGTGATCTCCTACCCCTGAAATTTTCTAGAGCATGCTATATGGATTCCTTCCTTTTATGTCCTGCTATTAAGTCATTTCAGTTGAGTCTAATTCTTCATGAGCCCATTAGGAGCTTTCTTGGCAAAGATAATGGAGTAGTTTGCTATTTCCTTCTCCAGTTCATTTTAAAGATGAGGAAATTGAGGCAAATCAGGTTAAGTGACCTACCCAGGGTCACACAGCTAGTATATGTCTGAGACTGGATTTGAACTCAGGGAAATAATAAGTCTTTCTAACTCCAGGCCCTGCATTCTATCCACTAAGCCACTTAGCTACCACTTAGTAACTTAGTGTCATAGATATGACTGTACTCCCCTACCAACTGAGAATCTCAGGGAGGTGGGCAGTGGCAGTGAGTAGTAGGTGTATCTACCAGGAAAACTTTGTTTCATCCACTGTGCCAACTAACTGCCCCTAGCTTCTTTCCATAACCATATTTTATCTTGTATCATATAACTTTACAGACTAGCTTCACTTCCTTTAACTCATAAGCTCTTTAAGAATAGAGATCCTTTGTCATCTTAAAATTTTCCGGAACTTATTTAGGGCCTTGAATAGCATAAAAAGTCATAGGCTCATATATATAGAACTGAAAGGCACTTCAAATCAGCCTGCTTATTTTACATGTGAGAAAACTGGGGCCTAGAAAAGACAAATGACTTCCCCAAGGCCACACTGCTAGGATCAGGACCGTTGATTGCACTTTTTCTGACAACTCACAACGAGGACAACTGAATTAAATTACGCAATTAGACCAGTAAAAACTCATTAACTTGAGGCCCTCTAATTCAGAATTTCAGATCACTTGACCCCCTGGACAGAAGTTTCCCTTTGATCAATCTGTTCAAATAATTTTTTTCACTGAAAATTCAGAGGACCCAATAATTGTACTATAACATGCTTAAGAGAACAAATCGTTTTCAGGTACGTTGCAAGCATCTATTTGCATATGAATAATTAATTCACTCTATGAAATTATCTGTTCATTAGAGTAAGTCTAATAGAACGTCTCCTTGGAAAGACTTTGTAATCTCAGTTTTTTGTAGAGTTCTTTTTTGATTATTGAATTCTCTGGAAAACAGCAAAACTACATTTCCCCAAAAAGGAATTATTTTTGTTAACTCATATTACCCACCAATGGATTTGTAGTGTTTCACATGAATTGTATCAATTTGTTTCATTCAGATTTCTCCCAGGAGTATTTTACCATTCAAAATATACCCTTTGAGAAGAACTGTCTGTTTTTCTATCTGTAGCCATATTTATATTTGTGTCTGTTTTATCTGCGCCTATATCCAGGCATGTGCTGGAGTCAGCTTGAACCAGCTCATGAGCAGATTGTTACATTTTCAGTGTAACAATTTAACCTGCAGAAATTGGTAAACTCTGCAAATCAGGGTTTGATTTATTGTTTCATTGATTATCAAGACTTAAGAAATAGACGTAAAAATGTCAGTAGGGCAGATTCAATTTAAAAATGTTTCTACGTGTTTTTCTTTTTTGGAAATCTAATTATTAAGTCTTTACACACACATTACTGATCTTTTCTATATCTGTCTATCTACTGTCTGTTGATATATCTATCTATACCTATTTAAGTATATATGTATGTATACTTAAATATCTTTGTAAACATATCAATAGATATATAGATTTTTTTAAACTGCACCTATGATGTCATAGAAGTGAACAGGTTGCCAGTTTATCAGTGGATTTGAACCCAGATCTGCCTCACTCCAATTTAAATTTCTAGGCCAAACTGTCTTTCATCCATATCTATCTTTAGTTATGAACCTTTCCTGCTTCTGCCTTTCAATAAAATGGGAAATAAAATAAACAAACATAATACAACAATTAATCTTCTGGGAATCTGGCCACTCTACTGCACACTGAGATCATAGGGTATTAGAGCTGAAAGATCCATGGAAATTATCTAGTAAAACACACTAATTCTACAAATGAGTAAAATAAGTCCCAGAAGAGGCCTACTGGAAGCTCCAGACATAGTGAATCACAAAGCCAGAATTAAAATTCAGACTCTTTGAATCTAAATGTAATATCTTTCCTATTCCATCATGAAATATTAGTTTGAAATTTGGTAGCTACTGTCATCCAGTAAGTCTAATTCATGGCAGCTCCCAGTTTTTTCTTAGCCCACATGTTGAATATTTCTTCATTTGAAAATGGTAGAGCATACTCTTAAGTCAACAGGATCTGAGAATTGAAATAGACCTCAGTGGCCACTTAGGTCAATCCATAACTGAAAAGGATGACAAAATAATAAAAAAACAAGGAGAAGGAGGACAGGGAGGAAGAAGAATCTATTCTATGATATAAACAATAGTAATTCAATCATTGTTTGAAGATTTCCAGAGGAGAGGGAAGAGATATTACACCTGGAAGCTATCCATTCCCCTTTTGGGCAGTCCCAATTGTTAGAACATTTTCCTTACTTTTATCACCTGGGTTAAAATTCAGCCTCTGCTATTAACATGAAAGCTGGGGAAAGTATTTACATTTTCCAGCCCTCAATTCCCTGATCTCTAAAATAAGGGGACTGGTCTACATGGCCCCTGAAATAACTTGCAACTTTAACCAGCCATCAGCTATGATCCCAAGTAAAAACCCATTTCTGAAATTTGAATCTATTATTTATGGCTTTTTTCCTTCTTGGATTAATGAGAAATTGACTAATATAATTTCCCTATTGAAGCCCTTCAGACACTTCCTTAAAAAGATTACTATCTTATCCTTTCAAGGTCTTGTTTTTCAGGATAAATATCCCCAGTACTTTCAACTGATCCTCCTATGGCAGCCATTCAAGGTCCTTACCTACACTGGTCACCCTTCTCTGGACACTTTCTGGTTTATCTGTCTCTTTCCTAACATGTGGCATGCAGACCCAAGCATAATCCTCCAGACATGGTCAGAATTAGAAATGATGGAAGAGTTCCAAGGGAGCCATGGATCCTTTAATGGTAAAACAGATAAGGACTTTTATTTTAGCTGAGTGTTCAGCTTTGATTTGGAAAATGTAAGACTCAAATAATGGATACTATAAATAACTTTAAGCTTTTCAACCTATCCAGTGATTCTTCCTTTGGCAAAATGTCCTTTTTCCTCCACAAAAAAGACAGTGCCCAGAGCCATGCATCTGTTACATACCTTTTTTTCCCCCTTTAAAGTGATAGAGGAAAATGGACTATGTTACCATGAATTGTTTCTCATATATCTTTGTAAAATCACCCAGTGCAGGCTGGGATATGGAGCAGCTAGATTTCCACTGTTAAAAAATGCCTACAAGAGGACCCGTGCAAAACTTTTACTCATGCTATGAATTTTAAAACAACATGACATAATGTTATGTCAAGCACTCAAGTTAATTCTAGAAATATTTCTCAAGTTCTCACCATGTGCAGGAAACATTTCTTAAGTTCACACATATACTTGTATGCATAGTTCTCACTGTATATAAATATGGGAAAAAAAACCAGAGAAACAAAATGAAAATAGGACACAGTCTCTGACCCTAAAGAAGCTTATATTCTAAAGAGGGAAGGAGTTTTGTAACCATGGCTATATGCATTGGGTGTAGCAGTGATTCCATCTTTACATATAACTGTTATTCATCCTTCATTTTTGAAGAGGACCAGTGATGTCACTGAGTGATGTCTTGATTTGCCTTTAAATTGAATTTAAGTGAGGCAGAATTGCCCAAAGTGACCAGCCTCACTTTCTCTGTCAGAATCATCAAAATCCAGTGGCAGGAAGCAAGTCATAACAACTGGCAATGACCTGAGATGTAGTGTGGACCTTGGAATCTTTGATGTTTGACTCTAAGTGATTCGCAGTATCTGCTTCTGCCTCCTTCATGGTCACTGGAATAAATGGTTCTCATCTGCCCAGAACAGCAGAGAAAGTTTTCCAATGCTTTGAGTAGACATTCCTCTAACTCGCTGATGGCTATGAAACCTGTCAGTTACCCTCAATCTGGTTTAGCCCATCTGTGGAGATGGGTTTTATCATGCTGTGGCCACTATATATGGTACAGCTGTTTAGAGTCATGGGTAACACTCTGGAGACAGGTACCTCCCAAAGGTGGATGAGCAGCTCTGAAAAGGGCTCAGCAAGACCTTACACCAGAGGTGCTAGTCCTTCTTGAATACCCCATACATATAACATATACATAAGTAAGTAAAATAAAATTTAGATTCTAATAGGTTAGCATCTATTAGGATGAAGTACTCTGAAACATTGCAAGCATAGAAAACCTTTCAGTTAAAAGAACCAGGGAAGGCTCCAAGAAGGAGGCAATACTTGAGCTCAATTTTGAAGGACAAATATATTGTAGCTATTAGAAGAGAAGTTCATTGTAAGCTGAGGGTTGTGACTTGTCCAGGGTGACACAGCTAGAAAATGTCTGAGGCCAGATTGGAACTCAGGAAGATGAGTCTTCCTGACTCCAAGCATGGCACTGTATTCACTCTGGTAGCACTATACCTGTAATCAACAAGACCTAAGTTCAACTCTTACCTCAGATACTTATTACATATGTAGCCCTAGTGGTTCGTTTGCTTGTTGTCCTTCATCTTCTAAGAGGACCAAAATGACATAACCATTTCACCAAAGTGAAATTTCAGCATGTCCAACTGTGGCCAATCAGACCAATACGAGTTCGGAATGTTCTACCACAGGTTGGGCACAGAGAGTCCATATGAATATTTTGGGTGGCTACCTCAAATTTGCATATCCTATGTTTACTTTGTGCTGTCTCAATTCTGTTTTGCTCAAAGAACACAGCATCCTTTCTGATCGCCATGCTGAGCGATCCTGTCTCCCATGTTGCACTGTCACATCCAAAGTTCTAAGTAGTAAGTTACTGAATATACCAGCCTCAGTTTCTGCATATCTAAAAGGAGGAGAAAATCAGCAACCAACTCATAGGATTAATTTTATAAAAAGTGCTTCATAATCCTAAAAATGCTATTCATAAATATAATAGTAGAGATGAGGATGATTATAAAACTAATGATAATTATAGAGGCTGGAAGGATGAGTTGTACTCAAATTGTTGAGGGTCTCAATTCCTAGACTACAGGGTTTACCTTTTAGTCCACTTAAAAAAATTAAGAAGTCACTAAATAGTGTATGTGGGAGGAGGGACAGTGATGAGGGAGTTCTTAGGTGGTGGTATGTCTATAGCAGTAGTATTATTTTAGTAGCTATGATCTGTATAAATGACGGGGCCAAGTGGAAGCAATGATTGTCACTGAAATTGCTGTCAATGAAATTGCTGGGACACAATCAGGCTTTGAAATTTCATAGTGTAGAAGTAGGAATCCTCTAGAGAGGATGGACACCTATCTCTACATTCCTACTGAAATTTGTGTCATACATATCTATAATAAAGTGTGTGTATACATGTGAGTACATGCATGCGTATATATAAACCTACATATACATATGTACCTATATACATACATACATGTATGTATATACAAATATATGAAATGTGCTTTCATAGGAGTCTCATTGAGAAATACATATATGTGTGTTTGTCTATATATAGACAAATGCATATGTTTATAGTATATGCATGTATCTATAAATTTATATACATATTGACTGCAAAAAAGTCCTAATTTTTTAACATGACAGTCATTTAGGATTCAAGTATGAACTTAGGCCAACAATAGAAAAAATATCACAGGATACTAACATGACTGTAGAACAGATCATACTGAAATCAAAGAGAGAGACTATGAAGGAATGAGAAACAGAGAGAGAAAGAAAAAAAAACAAGAGAAAGAAGGAAGGAAGGAAGGAAGGAAGGAAGGAAGGAAGGAAGGAAGGAAGGAAGGAAGGAAGGAAGGAAGGAAGGAAAGAAGGAAGGAAGGAAGGAAGGAAGGATGGAAAGAAGGAAGGAAGGAAGGAAGGAAGGAAGGAAGGAAGGAAGGAAGGAAGGAAGGAAGGAAGGAAGGAAGGAAGGAAGGAAAGATGGAAGGAAGGAAGGAAGGAAGAAGGAAAATCATTGTTAGCAGACTATCAGATCAATATTATTCAACAAGGTTATTTGCATCCAAAAGCTAATGAAACCTGTGACTACCTTGTGAGGGTTTAAGAACATAAAGGTCTTATTTCTTTTACACTCCAACCTGGTCAGAGTGCATTTGGAATATGGAACTGAGATCTGAATTTGAGCCTTCAGAAAAGATGTTGATTCATTGGAAAAACTAATGCAGAGGAGGGAGACTTAAATGGTGAAGGGATTAAAGATCATTTCATATAAAAATAATGATAGCGACAACATTTATATAGCACTTGCTATGGGCTAAGCACTGTACAGTTACCATCTCATTTGCTCTTTACAACCTGGAGCCAGCAGCTATTCTTAATTTCATTTTACAGATGAAGAAACCAAGGAAAACAAAGTTCCAGTCACTTGCCTACGGTCCCACACTTAAAAAGTGACGGAGATTGGATCTGAATGCTGGTCTTCCTAATCACATGGCCGCTATGCCACCTAGCAAAGACATAACCAGAGATGAAGACAGTGCCTTGTACAAAGAAGGTTCCTACTAAGTATTTATGGAATTCAATAAGGTTGAATCAATTAAAAAATTGATAGTGGTTAACCTCAAAAGACAATCCTGAAGAGAAAACAAGCTGTCTAGTGTAGATTTTTGAATGTACTTAAAGGACAGTCGTATGAAAAGGGATTATATTTGTTGTGTTTGGTCCCAGAGAAGTGAAGAGAATGGAGACAATGCAGATAAGAACAGCTCTATCTACAAGGGTTGTTGTAAGGATAAACTGAGATAACATTTACAAAGTACTACTTAAATGAATATTCACCATTATCATTGAGATAGTAACTCCCTCCTCCCTGCAGACCTTCAAGAAAGGGCTGAAGAACCGCTTATTAACTCTTGTGTGGACAAGATTCCTGTTTAGATATGGTTGGAATGGATTGATTCTGAGCTACTTCCTAAACCCGAGAGCCTGTGAGGAATCAGCTCTGCTTCAACATTGCACATCCATAAAACAGGATACATGAATTTTATACAATGAAACATCAAGCTAAAATTGTGGGTGGGAAATCTCCTAGCACACCAACACAGCCCTCCATTCCTCATATTTTACCATTTCCCTTGATATAATAATTGATTCTAACTTGGCTTCTACCTCCTTCACAAGATGATTCAATCCAGCCATCAGCTAAGCAGTGTTTGCCTTTGCCAACCGTGTGTTAAGCCATCATCTTGTCCCTTCTAGAAAAGAGACGAAGAAGCCAGCATTGGTAGACTCCCTTCCTTCCTGACATCCATTTCCTAATTTGATAAAATGGATAAAATAAATGTAAGTTGGGCAGTAAGTTTTCCCCATCTTTTATGGTACCATATTTGCAGAATTTTCTTTTAATTTTTTTCCTTTGAAGTGACATAATAGTCCCTACTTAGCTATTTAATTTTACACATGAGAAAAATGAGGTCCAGAAAGATTACATTTTTGAGATCGCTCAGCTTTAGAAGCAGCATCAAAACAAGAATCTAGTTGTTCTAATTTCTCATTCACTTTCTCCCTTAATCCCCAGAGCACTTCCCAGTCACCTCTTTAGCCATGACTGTGTCCAAAGGCATTCCTTTAATCCTCCCTTCTGAGATCTAGGAAAAGGGAGGAAGGGGAATTGGAATGACAAATTTGACTTCTACGCCTCTTGGACACTCAGTAAAGATATTTCATTGTTAACTAATTAGAAATGTTCTCTTTGGTGCTGGCTTTAAAAAAAAAGTGTGATCTTTCTTTTTAATGATAAAAAAGAATGATAAAAATTTAATAATAAAAAAAATAAAACAATGTCGTTACCCAATCCAAATGGAAATAAAGTTTCTCTTAACAACTGGAATTCAAGTGATTCATGATATTTATAAGGAAATATGTCTCAGTTATGTTTCCCCTAAAATATCTCTGGATTGTCAGTTTTCAAAGATCATATCAATCTGTAAGGTGCTGTGGTTGCTTTTAATGAAGAGAGTAACATATTAATCACCAACATAATGATCTCTGGCAAAAGTACAATTAAGCCAGATAAATGAATATGATGATGAGGTTTGACACTATATACCCCATTCAGCACCTGTACTCTCTCTCTCTCTCTCTCTCTCTCTCTCTCTCTCTCTCTCTCTCTCTCTCTCTCTCTCTCTCTCTCCCCTCCCCCCTTCTAATTCCTTTCTACCTCAAGAAGGTGTCAATAAACAGTGTTGCATGTTTGTCTATTAATCCTGTATCTTTGACCTATATGATCACTCTTTGTAGTGTTTTCACTGAATCAGAGTATGAAGACTTCAGTGGGTTTTCTAGTATGATTTCAAATAGTTGCCAACTCTCAGATCACTTCCCTTGCCTCTGCTGCCCCACCTGGTTTCAATTCGGAGGGAAAAAAAAAAAGATGACTCCATGCCAGTTGCCCCCTGCTGTCTCCCCTTTCACTTTCCTATTTTCTTTTGCATAGTTTCCTTCTTAAGATTGTAAGTGTACTGAGTGAAGGGACTGTCTTTTTTTTTTTATTAACTGCATCTCTAGTGCCTGGCATATTGTAGACATCTGATAAATGTTTATTGGTTTTAATGGGATCAAATTATCTGGGGCTACACATCTAGTAACTCTAAGCTATGTTTTTCACTTGTCCCAGAGGCAGGAAAACGTGGTTCAGATGTTATCTGAGACACTTAGGTGTGTGATTCTGAGAAGTTATTTTACCTCTGTTCACCTGAGTTTCTTAAATGAAATAATATATGTAATCTACCCTAAATAAATACTAGCTATGGTTATTATTATAATTATTATAATTGCCATCAATTTTGAGTTGTCTCAGGTGGCTGAAAGTCTCAGTTTTCTCAACTTTAAAAGAGAGATAATAATAATACTTGGAGTAATTGCACCATGGTTTTTCTGCGAAGGAAAAAAAATGACATAAGATCATCAGTTATAGAGCTAGAAAATATTTTAGATGTCATCTAGTTACCCCCCCCCCTTATTTTACAGATGATGAAGCTGAACCCCAGAGAGGAGAAGTTTATTTTTCAGGCTCACATTACTAGAGTCTGAGGTGGAGGGAATCCATCCTCATTTCCTTCATCTCTAAAATGAGGATAAGAAAAAATCATCAAGAATAACCGTGGTATACACTCTGCAGGCATGCTATGAAAGGCAAATGATAGTATATAGGATATAATTTTGCAAAGCACCTGAGACCTCATCTTGTCCACCCTGCCCATTCCTCTCTCCCAGGGAACACAGATATAACTTTTAAGTCTGAGGAAATTTAACAGTAAAAGAAGACTTACTTAAAGTCAAGTAGTTAGTAAAAAATTCAAAACTTAAACCCCATTCTTGGTCTCCAAATCCAGAACTCTTCTCCATGGTACAGTTTTAAAAAATTAAAATTTTATAGGGAAGTCCGTGATTATCTGGACTACAAGAATTCAATGCTGTCTAATCATCCATCACATATAACCCCTGTTAAAGAAAGCCCATGGTCCTTCCCACATGGAAATGTTTTCCTTAGAAGAAAATGAAGGAGACAAAGATCCTGAGGTGGGCAGGGAAGGATAACCCAAAAGTGGAAGAGAAGGGAGCAGAAGTAACAGTGACGTAATAGAGATCAAATGACTCCAAATTCACATTATAAATAGCAAATTCCTATTATCTTTCTACAGCCAATGGCCCCTGAAAATGAAGGGTCGTGTTCAACAGACCATCCTGAGACTCTGTATTAACTAATGGGGGAATAAATGAGGCCAGGATGTCATAAATCTTTAAATTTCATAGTCTTGCCTAATATTTGGGGAGCCCATGCATCAAGACGTCAGGACATCACATCTGCTCCCAATGAGGTCTGTTCTTCACCTCTTGACACTGAGTGGTCAATGCTTGAAACAAGTCGGACATGTCAGTCCAGTTCCTGAATAACAGTATGCACAGAGAACAGTAAGTCTGAAGGCAATTGACTACTTTCTGACATCCATGAAAAGGGAACCTGAGAACAGAATGAGCTAGAGAGAAGGATCTTCCCTTTGGCTTTAGATGTGGTCTCTCTAAGTTGGCAGGACAGCCTGGAAAGGTTTTCAGGAAGTAGAGAACTTGAATCTCATCACTTGTCAATCTGCACATTCTTTCCCACTAGTTAAGACTGGAGTTGAGGCTATTAGCATATGAAGCCCTCCATTGACAGTATCACTGTCTGGACAAGTGTCAGGTGAGTCCTGTGCAAATCAATATTGCCTGGTAAAACTGATACATTTCCCCAAAAAAATCATTACAAGAATCAGCCAAATGAATTGACAGTCCTTCTGTGCCCAGTAGGATTAATGCATATCAGATGGTTCTTCAACAATGTTTCAGGACCCCAGAGAAATTTTAAAATAGTTCCCTACACCCAAATTTTCACTCCCATCCAATGGTCCACTTCACATTCTATCCCTGGAACAGAAAAGTTGACAGCCCACCAAAGAAAATCCTATTTCTCCTTATAAACCCTTAGAGATCAAGGAGAAGTCCTTTGTCCCTGTATAATCAGGAAGCTTCTAGTCATATCCACAAGGGCAGTTAGGTGGTGCAGTGGATACAGCACTACTGCAAGAGTCAGGAGGACCTGAGTTCAAGTCTCACCTCAGACACTTGACACTCACTAGCTGTGTGACTTTGGGCAAGTCACTTAACCCCAATTGCCTCATCCTGGGTCATCTCCAGTCATCCTAATGAATATCTGGTCACTGGATTCAGATGACTCTGGAGGAGAAGTGAGGCTGCTGACCTGCACAGCCCTCCCTCACTCAAAATAAAGTCAAGTGCAAGTCATGTCATCATTTCTCTGACTGCATGGTCTTTGGCAGCAAAGGACAATCACACACATAGTCATGTCCCTATTTGCCATGGGATCTGCCATTCTCTCTCAATCCAGTTGACTTTGTGTCTCAGAAATATGAAGGAAGACTTATTCTTCTCACACTATATCCCAGAGTAATTTTAGTGAGACAAACTTCTGAGATTATTAAATACTCTGGCCCATTTTTAGATTAATATGTAAGAGGGATGAGTTTTCTCTGAAGGGCTGGACTTCTACATGATTTTAGATCTTTCAGTGATGGGCAAATAAAAACTTACTAGGGTAAGTTTTTAGTAAGTACTTACTGATGATTCAGTGATGGACTTTGAAGTTCCTTCTAACTTTGGAATGCTAAACCTTTGATAAAGAATGGTAGACTCACTTAAGTCTATGTGTGTGTTTTGTTTTGTGTATTCTCTAGTATTTTGCTTTTGTCGGATGTAGAGAGAGCAGTAGGCATTACACGCAAACATACACCCAAGCACATCCAACCAAACCCACCCTATGTTGAGGGGGTCCATGTACATCTTCCCAAGGTCTGTCTGTCCACAAGGTAAGTTCATATCACTACTTCACTTTTTTCTATGTGCAGCAGAAATATGAGGGGAGGCAGGTGGGAATGACTCCTGTGGGAAAGTCACTTAATTCTTCACATTACATACAAATGACACTGAACAGGACTCCTGTCTGAGCCAGAGGAGTGGGCAGTCAGCAGAGCAGATATGTCAATTGTAAAGAGAAGCTGAGAAAAGCTAAAAGTCCTCTAATAAATATGAATAAGATGGTTTTCACCTATTTATTTATTTTCTCTACTACGGCTGCTGAGAAAGATGACAGCCTAATCATGTCTGCCTAGAAGTGGGTTGTAAGTTTACATCACACGGCATGTACTCTGTCATTACTGCGCTATATGGGAAGATAATGGCTTTCACCGAACACTGCCACAAGCAGAATGCGTTTCAAAAAGTCACTTAGAAAACCACAGAGCAGAAGATTAATCTGCATTTTTAAGTTTACTCCCTATCTATGTAGAAAATACTCAGTGAAGGTAAAATAGAAGATCTCAATATGCAGAGTCAGAGATGGAGTTCTATGCAGAGTCAAGTTCCATTTTTTTCTCTTACCAGAAGCACTTGATGACTATGAAGTGTCTACAGGTTTTATGTGGTTAATATTAACATAGCTCTGACTCGATGGTCAACAACAATCTTAGCTGGGGAGGGATAGTCTTCCATCCAAACAGTCATGAGTATCAGGAATGCTGATCTCTTCAATATGACCAATCATCAATAGAATTTTTTAAATATTCTCAGCCTAAATAGCTATTTGGTGTTCTATCAATTGGAATTAGCTAATTGATTAGCATTGATCAAACATCCACCATTTCTAACATTGATCACATGCACAGCACAATGCAGTTACCACTTTTAAAGCATCTAGAATCTACTAGGAGATGAAAGAAGGATATATTAGTAATTAACGGACAAAACAGCGTCCAGGCAAAACCCGCAAGACTACTAGTAGGCAATGGAGATACAGAAACAAAAATCCAACATTTTTGAACTTGAGAATCTTCAGTTCTTCAGAAATAGAAGGGGCATGATGTACATCATTAATTAAATTCAAGCTAATCTGAGGAGGAAGAGGTGGAAGGATCAGATAAGCTTTCTAGAAGTCAGCGGTATTTGTCTTGAGTCTTGAAGGAAGCTAGGGAGGGGAAAGCATGGAACTGAAAAGCAAGTACATTCTATACATGGCACATGATATATAAAAACATGGAGGTAGAAAATAGAGAGAGGAGTATAGGGGATAGCTAGTATACCAGACTGTCTAAAATCTAGAGTGCATGAAGGAGAGGAAGATGGGAAAAGTCTAGAAAGATTGTATAATTATAGAGAGACTTAAATAAGAGGATGGAGATTTGATATTTTATCTTCAAAGCAATAAGTCACTGAAAATAAATTGTTGAAAAAGGGAGTCTCATAACATGGTCAGAGCTGAATATATAAACTTTAGACGGAGAGAGAGAGAGATTTGATTGTTATCTTCAGAAAAATAATTAAACCTATGGAAAGTGATAAGATCTCTAAAGGAGGAAACATACAAAGGGAACAGAGGTTTGAGGAATATCTTCACTTACTAAACAGGATATGGTTGAAAATCATACAAGAATAACTACGGAAAAGTCAGACCTATAGGAAAGAGATCAATCAAGAGAGAATCAATACCTGTATGCCAAGAAAAAGAGAAAAAAATCTAGAGTAAGTGGATGCTATCAGTTTCAAAATCTTCATATTAGTCAAGTAGAATGAAGACCAAAAGGTCATTCCTTGATTTTGAAATTTAAGAGATCACTGATAACTTTGGAGAAAATAGCTTCAATCTAGCGGTGGTTTCAGAAGTCAATGAAAGGTAATTTGTCCTGATGCATCAATTAGAATTATGGCATCTGTGGATTCTCAAAGTCTACTTTAGTGAAAAAGAACATGTCATAGCCTTCCAAACAATAATAAGCCCAGGGTCTTCTGTAATCTGAAAACAACCTTTGATAGGGTAAGAAATGGTCTTCTTCATTGAGTTAATGATCAAGGTGTGAACTTTGAGGCCTGAAATAATTTAAGGCTGCCTATTCTGACATGGAGGGCTTGTAACATATGAAAGGAATCATGTTCTACACTACATAGCATCATAGAATATTTGAAGCTATTTAGTTCAACCTTGTCATTTTACAAGTGATAGACCCCCAAAGAAGTTCAATAATAACAATTAACATGTAGTACTTACTGTATGTCAGATACTGTGCTAAGAATTTACAAATATCTCGTTTGATTCTCTAAACTACCTTGAGAGAGAGATGTTATTATTATATCCATTTTATAAATGAAGAAACTGAGATAAACAGAGGTTAAACTACTTGTCCAAAACACAGGTAATAAATCTGATATTGGGTTTAAATTCAGGTCTTCCTGACTCCAGGTCCAATGTTCTATCCACTGCACCACGCAGATGCCCCAAATAAATGACTTGTCCAAGATAACAATGGTGAGCTGTAACACAGCTGGGATTCTTAAGCAGTCCCTCTGAAAAAAAAAAAAATCTTGAACTCATTCCATTGTACTGTTCTACCTGTACTATCATAAATCTCTTGAAACATTGTTCAGTCTAAATATCTTGGTGTCAAATGAAAAGATTGGGAATATTCTAAATGAGTTTTAAAGAGGGAATGGCATAGTTCTTAATGATTATTGGGGAAATCTTACCTTGATCCAGGCCTTGAAGAATGGTGTATATGTTAAGGGGATAGAAAAAGCATTCACAGTAAGAGAAGTGTATGAATTAGAGTTTCACAGAATGTGGACGATTATGACCTTTCAAAGTCTTTATCTACTAGAAGTCCTCCTTGAATTTCTGTTTATTCTACAATATCATCATCAAAGTAGAAAAAATAACCCACTAAATTCCTTGAGCCTTAAAAACACACTTGCTGTTTGTCCTTTACTTTCAAAGAGGACCAAATGACATCACACGTGATATCTTGGTTTGTCCATGAATTAGATTTAAGTGAGGCACAAGAGTCCTCAGCCTTGCTCTCTCTTTCAGAGTCATCAAAGACCCCTGGCAGGACAAAAATCCAGAAGACTGATGAAGGCCCAGGATGTAGTGGATGACCTTGGCATCTTTAAGGTCTAACCAATCTTTAAGTGCTCCACAGTTCTTGCTTCTGCCACTTTGATGGCCTCAGGAAACATATCTATTAGGCCAATTAAAGTGTTTCAGAAATAGGTGGGAAGCCCCTAAATGATCCATAATAAAATGGAAGAAATAAAAATACCATCTTGTTTCTGTTTTATTCTCAATATGTGGAGAGGAAATAATCACATTTGAATATCACATGAACCAAAAAAAAAAAAAAAACACCAAACCTCATTGGACTAGCGAATGCTACTGATAGCAACCCAAGCACAATTTACCAAAGGTCAGTTATTAAATGTTAAAGGTGACTGACCTGAGATAAGGAGAAAAGCATCTAGGTAGGAAGTGTAAAAATTACTGACACAAGAATGACTCCTTCCCTTCTACTACATCATTGTAAAGATCATAAAAGCATTGCTTGGGGAAAATGAAGCAAACTTTATTTGCAAAGAGGGAAGATGGGCATGGAAATTACAGAGAGATGTCCTTGGAAAATCACCCTTGACCAATCTCTCTCTATCATCCCATGGGCTGCCAAGACACAATGCTCCCGTTGCTGCTGAGACTGCACATTTTCAGAGCTTCGCTTCCCTTATGCTTTATGAGAACAATTTATTTTGACAGCTTCCTCGGTCCCCCCAAAGTTGTCAAACATCCAACTCTCCTGCAGATTGGTGTCTAAGTTTCCAAAGTCATGCTGAGGTAGAAATCAGGTAGGTGTCAGGGAGAGTCAAAGGCAATAACACAAAGCAAAGACTGTTCTTCCTCCTCTATCTCCCCTCTCAAAAAACAAAACCAAACACCTAACAGATTCTGAAGCTGATGTCCATTTATATTCAATTGAGGCTGAATTCTAAATTAGAAGACTTAATATTTCTTGGTAACCCCAAACTACTTGACAGTGACAATCAACACTGTCATCCTAATACATAGCAATCTCATTTATTTTCTTTCTGACAAATAACCCATCCCTTCCTGATTCACCCACCTCTGCTATCAGAAACAAACCACCAGTTACCTCTCTGATAACCCCACATCACCTTCTCCTTCTGCCTTTGCTAATACTTCCAAATCCTTACAGTAGTAAGATTTGCAACATATCCAAAGGAATTGTATTTGAAAATTATATCTCTTCTCTCCTTGGAAATAAAAGTGAAACTTTGTCATTCCCAAAGAGATCTTGGGGGATAAATTAGCTCAAAAAGGGAAGTGAGGAATGCATAAACTGGAGAAGCATTTCCTTAAAAGTTTATCTGGCCTGTAGTCTCACAGAAAATAACAATAGATAGCATTTATATAATTCTATTTAGATAAGGAGGCAAATAGTTCCTTTGACCTTCATAGCATTAGGAAATAGGTGTTATTTTTATCCCCATTTTACAGAGGAGAAAATTGAGACTGATACATTTTAAATTGCTTGCCTAATCTGGTCCCAGATATGGAATCAATTATTCTTGACTCTATCCATTGCGACAATAAGCAACGAATTACCTCAAAGCCAGTTAGCAGCTACATAGAATGTACTATGGATATGGATTTTGAGGATTTGAGTTCAAGTATAGCATCTGTTTGATCAGAAGCCAGTCACATTATCTCTCAGTTTACTCTGCTGTGAAATGAGATAACTTGTGAGTTCAAGCAAATGTTATAATGTCTTTTGTAAGAATTAAAATACTATATCAGAGTGAAATATAACTTTTACCATGATGGGTAAGCTATCATATAATCATTGAATATTAGAGTTCAAATGAACCTTGAATGCATGTAGTCCCACCCTTTCATTTTTGAAAGTCAGCGGATTGGGCTATTTGGTGAATCAAGTCCTCAGCTTGAAAATATTACTCAAATTTAAATCAAACTTTGGTGGGAAAACGTGATAAGGTCCTAATTAGCAGGTTCTGTTCCTTGGTCAAATGGCACTAAATGTACCCTTAAATTTTAGGAGAGCCAGTAGCCAAATTCCTGAGCACGACACATTTGTGGAAGAACAGGTCCAAATGTACTAGGCCAGGGAGATCACTGCCTCGGACAACTGATGTTTAGGAAAGAAATGACCTCTGCCATCCTCTTGCCTGCTATTCTAATTTAGTGCTAAGGTCAGTTCATTTGTTTGTTTTTGTTCCTAAGGTGTTGTCTAACTGCCTTAAATTTCAGTACTCTAGGACAAAGCCCCATCCACTCCACCCTAGTTGTGAAAGGGGACCTTATGTCTCAAGATTTAGAGAGGGGAGTCTATGTTTGTGTGTGTGTGTGTGTGTGTGTGTGTGTGTGTGTGTGTTTGTTTGTTTGTTTGTTTTTGCTTCTGAAAGTCAGAGGAGGAAGACCTGTTTGGCAAAGATATATATCCTGATTCTCAATGGATGCTATTACCTCTTCTTTCTGTGCCAGTTTCATCTTTTCCCATTTGATCTAACTTCCAATAATCCAGCTCCATGCTTGACTGTATGCAGGTTAAACACAATTACTCTGAAGAGATTGAGGTTGACCATAATAAACTCAATGTATTGCTAAAGAAGTTGGGGAGGTAGGGTGGAGAAGGATGTATTGACAGTTCTGCAATGAAATTTAATCATTTGCCATCTTTAGTCATTTAATGTCAGATTAATGACCAAGAATATATGGACAATTTGAGGGAAAATTTCACCTTCGAAAAAACAATAATTGGAGTAGTGCTTTTTCTCTTAAGATTGGATGTGAAGTTGGAGGTGAAGTCTTTGAAATGGGATGTTATCTCTCCTGAAGAAAGAAAAAAGAATGAAAAAGAAAGGGGAGAGGAAGAGAGAAAGAGAAATGGAGGAGAAAGAGGAGAAACAAAGAAAAGAGAAAGACAGAAAGAAAGAAGGAAGAAAAGAAAGAAGGCAAGAAAAAGGCTTATCAATGAGTCAAAAAGCTTTTATCATCAGGTGAGTGCTCTGTGTCATTTTCTCCTAAGTGTGAAGTATACACAAAAAGAAAATGCAAACCCTTCTCTGCTCTCAAGAAGCTTCGTTTGTCCTTCATTCTGGAAGAGGACCGTGACATCAGGCAGGTGATACCATGACATGCAAGTGAATTGGAACTAAGTGAGGGAGGGCTGTGCAAAGTCACCAGCCTCATTCCTCCTCCAGCGGAGGTCCAGTGGCCAGATATAAATCAGGACAATTGGACTTGGCCCAGTACACAGTGAAGGACGTTGGCCTTTTCAAACTAAGATCTTTAACGGGTCTCAGTTTGACAGAGGGAGCACCCATTCAGTGAGTAAGGCTTGATAAGAAATGAGGCAAATGATCCCTTTAAAAAAATAGATCTGGGAGAGGAAGACCTGTAGAGTTTCTGGATAAAATAGAAACAATTGCTTTTTAAGTTCATTCTAAGCCAATCAGGGCATAAAAAATGTCCAAGTAGGGCTTGGTCTAGGACCTATTATTGGCCAATCAACAAGAGCCAGAGTGATTTTGTATGAAGGCTGTTCCTCAAGGAAGAAAAGAAAAGAAAAGAAAAGAAAAGAAAAGAAAAGAAAAGAAAAGAAAAGAAAAGAAAAGAAAAGAAAAGAAAAGAAAAGAAAAGAAAAGAAAAGAAAAGAAAAGAAAATTTTCAGAGATGAAAATTCACACTCCCTTTGGGAATAGCACCCACTCACTACCTCAAGAGGTCTGTCCCCTACTGGGAGGGAACACCATTTAGTTAATGAGGCAAAAACCTGCTGCCACTAGAATGATCTATTCATTTCTTTGACCTCAGTGGGCCTTTGGCTGAAGTGCTTTGGATATTTTAAAATGTTAAGGAACTGCAAAATATTTTTTATGATCATCATGTACACAAGTATCTTCAAGTACATTGTGCATGTATGAATGCATAGCATTATATATGCATAGACATTTGCAATAGAAATATGGGTATACATGTGTGACCACACAAACATGTATGTACGTATGCATATGCATGGATATATACATCAATCAGGCATCTAAAAATAGCAAAGAGGAAAGTTCTGAGTGTGTGTTCAAATTCATTTCTCTGAACTCTTTCTATTCATGTCTCAGTCTAATGCTTGACAGATATTACAAACTTAATGATTTTATTTTATTTACTCACTAAGATCCTTAGTTTATTCACACTGTTCTGTTGTGTAAATATTCAAGGAACATGAGATGCTGTAGTGGGGTTGGATATACCCTCCGCCAGTGTAGATTTCAGTCCGTTTATAGCTTAATGGATTATCATCAGTTTCTAATTGATGTAGACTGAAATCGGTAATCAACTTGTTAATGAGACATTACAACTAAAATTATGAACTAGTTCAGCTTGGTTGAATCTCAGCTAGTAGGCAGACAAATATTCCCAGGCATGGCCCATACTCAGAAATTCCAGCATGGAATAACCTTTAAGAATCAAAAACTCACCACCATGTGATGATGAGGCAATGGAAAGGAACCTTAGTGCCTGCAGTCCTTCCTAAGAACTGAGTATTTAACACCTTGGAATCATCTAACTCATTGAGGAAGGGCTCCAGAGTGGGAAAATCCTTAGGGGCATGTTTTCTCCTGATTCTCTCATCTCTTTCCAAGGGGTAGAAAAACCTTTCCAAAATATTTGGCAGTCTACATTATGCCTGATACCAGTGAGGGTGGGCTGCGAGAGGGAGAGGGAAAGGGAGAGGGGGAAAGATTATAGTACATATCTCATATATAGCATTTGCTATATAAAGGACTGTGTCCAGTGTAAAAAGTACTCAAAGGGGAGCTCTTAGAGGACATCCAGTATGACCTCTCATGGAATTCTGATAAGAGATGATGTTTATATAGCATTTTATAGTTTATCTATCACTTTACAGTGTACAGAGTCCTATAAAACTCTCCTTCCTAAAATCCTTGGCTTCCCTTAAAAATAAGTTCAATTGGCCCATTCTAAAAGAAGTCATTCCCGGGTTCTTTCTGCTCATCTAAATTTACTTGTCAAATCTTCTGTAGCTCTCTTGGATATATTAGAATGTAAGTTCCTTGAGGGAAGGAAGGAAAGAAGCTGTTTGCATCTTTGTATCTGCATCCCTTTGGACCTGTCATATTAAACAAAGGAACTAGTGTATAATATGTGTTTACTAAATGCTAGATGATTGAGTAATTTTAATCGCTCATCATAAATATACTGTGAGGTGGGTACAACAGGGATCACCGCCAGAACTACCACCAACATCACTGTGATCATCTCCATCTTCATCTCATTTTACAGATAAGGAAATATAGTTTCAGAGATGCTGACATTTGAGTGTCCTTGTTTTTCAGTCATATCAATCATGTCTTACTCTTCATGAACCTCTTTGGGTTATTTTTGGCAAAGATACTGGAATGGTTTGTCATTTCCTTCTTCAGCTCATTTTCCAGATGAGGAAACTGAGGCAAACATGGTTAAGTGACTTGCCCAGGGTCACACAGCTAGTAAGTGTCTGAGGCCACATTTGAATTCCAGTCTTCTTGACTCCAGGCCTAGATCTCTATCCACTGCCCTATGTAGCTGCTCCTGAGAAATACTTATGGCCATAGAAAAGGATTAAACTCTGGCTATATCCGAACTTTAGATGCAGCCTTCTTTTCCCTGTACCTTATTGCTTCTCCATTTTTATAATTCTGTGACATTTTTGAAGTACTAGGGATGGATAGATAGATGGTAGATTAGCAGATGAATAAACACATATACTTATAGTATATAATGAATTATACACATAAATCAGACACATATATACATATATTCATCTTTGAATGTATATATACATATTGATATAATATATAGATCACCATAATTTAACCAGTACTTCACCTTAAGAGGAAAGAATTGTAAATTTTATTTCCTCATTTCATAGATAATAAAACAGACAGAGAGGATAAGGGAGCTCCCAGTTATTCACCATCTTAGGCAGTACTGGAATCCAGTGCTTTGTGAATCTAGGCCTCATGCATTCCACCCTCCAGAATGTCTTGGTAGTTGCAGGCATGGGCCAGAGGATAAAAGCCTTGAACAATCTCATCTGTCCTTTGGCTCATTCTAGAATCCTGACTCCTTTTGAAAATCTAAAATATGTAATTTTGTTTGGCACTTCACATACAGATAGTCTGAAAACATAGAAATTTAGTCATTAACTTGAATGCTATTTATTCCATTTTAGAAGTGATTATTTATGAATAAGAATGTCATTTATGTAGTAAAATTCAAGGAAAAAAATGCTCACTATCTATTTATTACCCCTTTCATTCAACTTGTCAGTCTTAAAGAATCTGGAAGAGGAAAACAGAAAGATATCTATTGATTCACATCAAGTCCATCCCTCTGGTGCCAATGGAGTACTTCTCCTAGCACTGCTTTGAAGAAGGGTGGAAATTACGGGAAAGAGCAGAGAAAGCAGAGAAGAGATAGAAGTGGGATTGAGAGGAGGGGCACAGACTGTGGAGTACTTAAGGATTTGTTAATAGAAGAATCATGTCTTGATAAGAAAAGAGATCTCAATTGGAGAGGAAAAAAAAGATTTCTGCTATAGATCTATCAAGGGTCTAAGATCTAAAGGGAGCTAACACAGATTTACAAGAAAATAACTGTTCCCTAATGGATAAATGGTCAAGGTTTATATGCAAACAATTCTCAAAAGAAGAAATTTCTGACTCTCAACAACCATATTAAAGGATTCTTCAAATTACTACTGATAAGGGAAATACAATTTAAAGCATCTCGGAGTTTTTTTTCCCCTCATGCTCACCAATTACTGAATATTACTAAAGTAGAAATATTCAATGCTGGAGGGGCTGAGGAAATATAAGGATGATAGTATATTTTTGGTGAAGCTTTGCTTATAAGAGAGACAGTCCTAGTCACTCAGGTATATTACTTGGATGAATTAAGGGTAGTTTTTTTTTTTTTTTCCAGAGTAAGAAATATGGGCTGCAGGCTCTCTTAAGATCCTTTAAACCCTAGTATTTTATGGTATTCTATGACATTATAAAATACTGACAGATCCTGAGAATAACAGTGTTGCAATGTTAATTATGTTAATAAGAGTTAAAGGTCTTCACTGTGGGCTTGCCCATTAAAGGAAATTTGATTAGAGGTGATATGTTTTGTGTGAAGGCCCACACCTTTTATTAATTTCTAATGAGGCACTCTTTCTCTAGGGTTGTGATCCCCTCTGTCTCTGAAAAGAATATATATACTCTGAGGTGAGGTTTTGTTTTGGAGCTTACTCATTGGAAGTGTTTATTTGGTCAGATGAGACTCTGAGTAACTGCTAAGGAGCAACTCCATCAGTCACCTTTGAAAACCCGGATGTTGGTGAGTCTTTCTCTGGCGACGATGTATGCATGTAATGGGCAGATAGGTGGATCTGTCTGTTGATCTGTGATGTACTTGAATTCAAATACAGCCTCAAACATTTATAAGTTGTGCAACCCTAAACAAGTCATTTAATTTCTCTCTGCCTCTGTCTCCTCAAATATAAAAGGATGATATTAGTAATGTCTACATGACAGGATTGTTGTGAAGATCAAATGAGATTTGCAAAATGCTTAGCAGAGTACCTATCACACAGTAGATCCCCGATAAATGCTTTGTTTTTTCCCTTTGTTTCTTGGCACTAAAGCTTGATAAATGAGCTCCTATGCCTAACTTTTCTCCCCTTTGCTATCCAATCTCTCTAGTCACTATAGTGATTTCCCAAAAGTCTTACCAGGATGCTCCTACTTAATGAACTCAAGTTTGTTCTCAGTTACACCTGGGATCAAATATAAACTTCTATTTGGAATTTAGAGTATTTTACAGCCTGGCCCTATAGTATATTTCAAATTTATTGCATATCATTCCCATATATATATATATATATATATATATATATACATATATATATATATATACACACACACATATATATGTATACATATATATGTATATACACACACACGTATACACACACACACACACACACACACACACACACACACATATATATATATATATATATATATATATATATATATGCTTCAGCCCAATAAAACTGGCCATCTTAGACTTCCTCACACACAACAATCCATTTTTAGGCCTTTACACCAGCTATACCCTACAGCTGGAATCCACTCTTTTCTTATTTTCAGTCAGTAATCTCTAGTTTTCTTTCAGATTCAGCCAAAGTGCTTCCTACTGCATAAAGCCTTTCTTAAGTCATCCCAATTCTTGGGGCCTTCCCCTATGAAGGTTACAATTTGTCTCTTTTACATGTGCTATGCATATAACTATTTATGTGCATGTTGACTTTTCCTTTAAAATATATACTTCTTGCAGATGTGGAAAAATGGAGACACTAATGTACTTTTACTGCACGAATGCAATAAAGAGTCTGGAGAACAATTTGGAGCTACGCTCAAAGGCACAGTATATCCTTTGACCCGACAATGTCACTACCAGGTCTATCCCAAAGAGATTAAAGAAAAGGAAAGGAGCTTACTTTTACCAAAATAATTATAACAGTTCTTTTCTTGGGGGCAAAGAATTGGAAATTGAGGATACATCTATGAATTTGGAATGACTGAATAAGTTACAGTACATGATTATGATGGAATTCTATTGTGCTATGAGAAATGATGAGCAGGGAGGTTTCAGATAAACCTTGGAAGACTTATGTAAACTGACGCAAAGTGAAGTGAGCAAAAATGACATTGTTTGCAGTAATTGCAATAATGTAAGGATGATCAACTATGAAAGACTTAGCTACTCTGATGCAGACAAGGACCCAAGATAATTTCAAAAGATCAATGGTGGAAAATGCTATCCACATCCTAAGAAAGAACTTAGAACTTCTAAATACAAATTTAAGTACACTTTTAATTTTTTCTTTAATTTTATTTGAGTGTATGTTTTCTTTTGCAATGTGGAATATGAAAATGTGTTTGGTGTGATCTTATGTGTGCAATTGATAACATAAGTTGCCTTCTTAAGAAGTGGAGAGGGATGGGAGGGAGGGAGAAAAGCAGAAGTCCAAATTTTAAAAAATTAATTTTAAGATTTATTTTGCATATAATTGGGAAATATTCAATGAAATAAACAATACTGAGAAACTGCAAGCTCCTTGAGGGCAGATTTTTTTTCTCTTTTCATCTTCTAGCACCTAACATAAGCCCTGAAACATTGTAAGTGCTTATTGCATTTATTTTAAATGAATCAAAATTGTCTTTGATTATATTTACACCAACACTGAAGTAGAAAATTGTAACTGGATTTTATACAATCTCACTGAGAACAGGACATGAGAAAATATACATATCATAGGGAAGATTTAAGATCAATGCAAATGCTGTTTCAACACACTAAAATACTGGAATGCCTTACCAGGGAAAGTTGGACTCCCTTTCAAGAAATTTCTAACATTATGATACATTTTCCTTTCATACAGTTGATTTGCATTAGTGCTCACAGCTGAGAGTAATTGAGAATTGGCAAGATCTCCAAAGTTCTTAAGTTTTATCCTTTTCCTTTTTGTGGAGAGCATCAGTTCAGCAGTCATGAACCTTTTCTCCACTGGTGAGGGCTGTTTTGGAAAGAAGAAAAGACTTTCTCCCTTCATTCCCATAGACAAATGACACAATAGTGCCCAAAAGGTTAGGGTGGATGCAACTAAATACTGTCAGTAGGATTTCATTGTCATCCTAATTCTCATCCTCTGAGATCACTGTAGCAAAGAATTACATCAGTAAGGGCCCTTCAACTGTCATTTCAATTGTGTCTGACTCTGTATGACACCATTTAGAATTTTTTTGGTCACAATACTACAATGGTTTGCCATTTCTTTCTCTAGATCATTTTACAAATGAGGAAACTGAGGCAAATAGGGCTAAATAACTTACAGTCACATGACTAATAAGTATCAATGCCTAGATTGAACTCAGGTCTTCCTGACTCCAGGTTATCCACTGTAGCACCTTGCTATCCCATAACAGCCCTTAGTAATCATCTGTCCAACCTTCTCACTTTTCAAATGAGGAAACTATTGTCCAGATAAGTCAAATACCTTTCCCAAGCTGCTCACGCCAGTAAGAAAGACAAAATATTTATGCCATCTCCCCCATTAGAATGGAATCTGCTGAGTAGAAGGCACTGTTTGCTTTTCATTTCTTTTATCTTCTCTTTTTGTAACCCCAGAGGTTAGCACAGTGCTCGGCACATAATGTCTGATAAATGCTGGTTGACTGAAAATCTCTTCTTTTTGCTGTAACACACATTTATATGATACTTCAAATTTTTCTCCTTTTTTCTTCCACTTCACTAACCACCTGAACTTCAACTAGGTATCCACAGATAACAGATAAATCGATTCCATGCTTGTAATTCACTAGGATAAGACGGAAAAGGAGGATGAAAAGGGACCTTTAGTAGTAGATGATGTATGGCACCAGATTGTGTTATTCATCATCTTTCCAAGGAATTCCAGTTAACACTGATTGCCATAGGTTTGAGGGTGACCAAACTTCACCCAAAACAGGCTACTTCCAAATCAAACAGTGTGATTTAAGTGGAAAGGACTGACCTTGATATTAGTGGACCTGAATACTGATCTTTGCTCTACTATTTAACATCTATGTGGCTGTGATACAAAGATAGAGATCAGAATGAAGGCAGGAGGCTGGCAGTACTGCTCTGTTGTGCAAGGACTTTGATCTAGTACTTGACTATGGGTACTAACGATTCAGTGATAAAAATGACTTAGAGAGGACATTTTGATGTACAGATGAGGAAACTGAGTCCCAGAAAGCAAAGTGATTTGTCCTAAATTTCAAACATACTAACAAATAAATTTGGAATTCAAATCTATGTCTCCTAATTCCAAATATAGTACTCTTTCTAGAATTTATTGCCTTTCATTAGCATTGAAAATATCAATATATAAGGAATGAAAGTTGCTAACATCACATAAATTGATAAAGTGAAGCTAATTCTGTTAGCATGGAGCTTTGAATACAGTCATACATTCACTCATGGTTGGGTTTCCCAGGTCCAGAAGAAAGAAAAGCAAAATGAATGGAAGAAAAAGCTGACCAACCTAGTATATTCACTTCCTCAAATACAAATCAAGTTAAGTATGATTTAGTTCCAGAGTAAAGGTACCTGGCCTTCTTCCAATCTCCCGTCAGACATAAGACAAAGAAAGTATCTGATTAGGATCAGAATTTTCAGTGTTTCTTTAATTTTGGAGATAACAATACTTTACTTTTTATTTTTCTGGCATCATGCCCAGAGGAGCTAAAGGATCAGCTCATTAAACCTCCAAATAATTTGGAGAGATAAGCAGGGAAGATTCCATACACATTGGTATTTGGGAGGAAACATTTGTTGTCCATGAGTCATGACTTGGATATGAAAATGTTTGAGTTTTTTCAGAGATTACCATTGTTCACATTTCACCAAATACAAAAGCTTTGGTCATTGTTTGGGCTCTGATGGCTCAGAAGGAATGTAAATAACAATTGTTTCTGTTTTGACCAGAAACCTTAAGGATCTTCCCCTCCCAGATTGATGGATTGATTGATTTTTGCATCAGGTAAAAGATGTCATTCTTTGCCTCACTTCTTACCAAGACCCTTAATCACTCAACGAGGTTTTCCTGAGACAAACTGAGACAAGGGGAAGACCTTAGCTTAAAAGGGCCAAAATCTCCCATTGCATCCAGGGCCATCTCAGGCTGTCCTAAACTGCACCTTGATAGTGGACCCAGATGGCTCTGCAGAAGAAAGTGAGGCTGGTGACTTTGCACAGCCTTGCCTCACTTAAATCTAATTCCTTGTAAATCACCACATTACCTACTTGATATCATGGTTCTCTTTCGGAAGGAAGACCAGAAGCCAATGGCCAAAGAGTCAATGTCATCAGCTCTTTTCTCGTTTCACAGTAAAGCCGTGGGATGCTCTGATTTCTAGGAGTCCCTAATGATTTTTTTTTAAATTTTCAATTCACTTTCACCAGTATTTATGAAATACTTGCCATGAAAAAACAAAGCAAAACAAACAAACCAAAAAAAAAAATAAACTTTTCTAAGACCTAGAGAAGCAAATACAAAAGCCAGGAGGTCCTGCATTCAAGGACCTTACATTCCATTGCATTCTACTTTCATGCATTCCATTTTATAGTTATCAATGCAACTACTCAATTCCATAAAGCTTTTATTAAGTTCCTACTATGTAAATAAAATTGTGGTAGCTACCAGAGACGTAGAGAAAATTTGTTCTGCAGGACAGTGAAGTCTAAAAATGACTACAGTCAAGCAAATAGCAAAATATTTAGAACTTTTTTTTGAGAGAATACAGGACTCTATATTGAGGGAGAAGCATAGGGGAAGATGGGATGGCCATGTAAATGCCACTTTGGATTTTTCTTCAAATAAACTTTGAATGAGTCTTTACCCAAAGAAAACAAACAAATTCAATTCAAATACACCACATGGAATACTCTTCACATGAAGAATTTCAAACATTATGCAAAGGAATGCAATGCATGGCTCATTATTACATGATGACCATCAGGTTGAGTTGGTTACAGTAAGATACTTATGGGGCCCATATCATAGTTTCAGTTTCCACAAGATACAATTTCCTTCATCTGATTCTTTGGTCCTTCACTGCCTTCTAGATATGCTTGTTTCAAAAATGTTCTAAAGTACTAAGAAGTGTGTTCATCCTTCATTGCTAAAGACCATGCCATCAGAGAAATGATGACATGACTTGCACTTGACTTTGTTTTGAGTGAGGGAGGACTGTGCAGGCCACCAGCCTCACTTCTCCTCCAGAGCCATCTGAGTCCAGTGAGCAGATATTCATCAGGATGACTGGAGATGACCCAGGATGAGGCAACTGGGGTTAAGTGACTTGCCCCAAGTCACACAGCTAATGAGTGTCAAGTGTCTGAGGTGAGATTTGAACTCAGGTCCTCCTGATTCCTAGACTGGTTCTCTATCCACTGCACCACCTAGCTGCTCAAGTACTAAGAAGTAACTACAAGTCAATTAGCAAGAATCTAGATTCCTGCGTTAGAAGAAGGAAAAGTAAATCTCAATGAAGAGTGCTGCTATCTCAGTGAAGAAAATACTGCATTTTACCATATAACTGTCACAAATTTTATGCCAACTTTTTTTTTACAAAAAAGTGGAGTGCAACCATTATATGAAGCTTTTTAAAGTGTTGATAGTACTTAAAAAATCACTTAGTAAACTGTCTATGCTGCATGGAATACTCATAAATATACATTAAAACTGGATACCAATAATGCCTATGCCATGAGAATTCTAGACTCAGGGTTCGAATATGCCACTGGTGAATACATTGCTGCTCTGTTTTCCTTTTAAGAAACATGACAAACAGAATTATACCATGGGACAATTACATGATGAAAGATTATAAAACATTTTGGACATAAAGGGGGTGACAATTATGGGGTAAAACATGAGATTTATCTTCCCATGTGAAACGCAGAGTAGCATTCCTATTTGACTCTTGGAGTTTACCACATTTGATCGTTGAAAGGGTCACAATGTGAAAATGTAAGACCTGTAACCATTCTTCAGCAATTACATGTATAATAATTACATGCACATCCATAGGCCATATTCTAAGGATTTTATTTTATTTTTCTTTTTAGACCTTTCAGTGCCAAGGTTCAAAAAGACTAGAAAGAATTCATGGGAAAATTAAAGTGAATTGGACTTACTCTGCATTATCTTACTATAATTTTTTGGTGATTCTTGGTGAACCCTCAAACAAAAGTCAAAGATCAAGTTTAGGAATTTTTACAACATGCTATGCCCATTTCAATTATATCTCAAACAAGGGTAATTCAACCTTAACCAGTATCTCCCAAAGACAATTCCTCCAGGGCTGAACTGCAAATATTCAATTGTACCAGATGTCAACTCTCATGAATATATCAATCTTGCTTCACAAATAGATATCCTGAATACCCCACGGGGAACAGGCACATTTCAATAAATATCAGCGAGCTCCTAAATACCAGCATTCTGTATTTATAAAAGAATTACTAGATGAAAAACTATTATCCCTAAAAAAACCCCAATATATATATATATATATATATATATTCCTTCAGAGAAAACTCAAGTTTCCCTCTGTAATTAAACTTATTTTGAAACTAAAACAAAGGAAGTTTCCAGAGAGAGTCTTCTGAGTCTTGAGAACACTTTGGCCCCCTCAAAGACAAGAAACGGTTTAAACAGCTTGGAAGGAATCTGAGTCTGTCTAAAGGCTCTCTGGGGCTATTTTGAGGACCTGGTTTTCAAGAGGGAGCTAACAACAGCTGCTGAAGCTCCATTTTTCTTCATAAACAGCAATCATATTTAAGATCAGTCTATAAAAGTGCCTCTTTCTGAACTGTTCGAAGACCTTTTAATATCATATAGAGGGGTAGTAATAAATACTTGCATGAAATAGAAGTTTATACCTGGAATAGATTCTGCCTCTAACTTAAGACCAAGGAGCAAATCTCCTGTTCTCACTGGGTGGAAACAACAAACTCTTTATGCAGTGAGAGCTACCTTAAAAGGAAACATAGGTAAACTTCAGAGAATGGGAGGATGTTAGAAAGAGAAGGGATATTGGAAGCCATTTCGTCCAACCTATGAATTTACAGACAGAAAAAAGAAAACGAAACCAAACTGAGATTCCTGAGGAAGATTTAATATCTCGCATGGAAGGCTGAGATACTGTAGGCAAGTTGTTAATCAGATGGTGGGCCAAAAGAAGAAAAGCAACCCTATTTCCTATACTGCCTACCTCCTACCATCTCTCAGAATGTACATTCAGTTACCCTGACTACTGTGCCAAGGTTCTTCAACTTCTATTATTTGATGGTGTTCAGTTAATCAGTTAAGCCTTGACCAAATGTTTACTGTGTGCCAAGGACTGGGGAGAAAAAACAGGGAGGGAGGAGAGGTAGATAATGAAATAGTTCTTGGCCACAAAGAGTTTACACTACGTTATTCCATTCAGAGGAAATAGCATGTATATGCACACAGACAGACAGACACACACACACACACACAGAACAAATGCAAAGCTATGTGGAAAGTCAGGCTGGCAACCTGCATCTAGTGGTGATGATGATGATGATGAAGATGTTAATGACAACTTCTACTGGCATTTCCATAGTATTTCAAACTTTGTAATATACTTTCTTTAAATTATCTTAATTAACCATGAGAATAACTTTGTCAGGCAAATGTCATACATGTTATTATCTCCATTTTACATGTGAAGAAACTGATGGTCAGAGCTTGGTGTCACACATAGGTAACACATTATCAGGATGAAATTCAAGGATATGTACTCATATCCAGCCACCTCTCCATTATTATATCATTCTAGTAATATCTGTGTCAATGTCTCTTTTTTTCATTTCTTTGTATCCTCAGCACTTAGCACAGAGCCTGACATATGGTAGACAATTAATACTAGTTAACTGACTTTGTAGGAAAAACACTGAGAAAACCAATAAACAAACTCAAGTATTCAGTATTTGATATTATCTGAAAAATTGACATTATTGTTATTATTTGTAATTGATATTATTTGAAAAGCAGTGTGACATCATGAAAAGAATACTGAACTTAAAACTCAAAAGACATGGTTTTGCTATATCTTTCTGAAGCTTTCTAGTAGGGCATGCTTACACAAATGACACCTCTCAGAAACCATTTCCTAATTCATAAAATAGAGATAATAATGGTGACACTTACTTGCCTCACTGGACTGTGGTGAATCAAGTCAAAAAGTCAAAAAACCTTTATTCAGTGCTTACTCTGTGCTAGATACTGTACTAAATATGAAGGACACTTGTTTCTAAGCAAGATACGAAGCTTCATTTTTAAAAAGCTCCTAATTAACATTTCCCTTTGCAGATTCAAATTTTTATTTCGACAACCTATTTTTTTGAGAGGTGTGGGTCTAGTTGAGAGATAATGTGTTTCTTTTCACTAGAAGACAGCAAAAAAAGACTAGATCAACACTTGTATATACAGTTGAAGAAATTGCAACTGAAAAATTCTGAGAATCTGGAGGTTTCTATTCAAATGCTCATTTAGTCAATAGGCTCAGAATTAGAATTACAAACAAGAACATTTTCATCTCATTCTAATTCCGAGTTACATCATTATCAGCAGACCAAAAAAAAAAAAAAAATGCCCATCTTCTATGTAGCTTGAGTTGCGTGTGAAAACAAATATAACATATGTAAAGTGAATCTCAGAACATCTAGTGAGGAGGTGAGAGAAAAACAGGGCATCTGTACTATTTTCTGTAAGTGAGGGAGAAAGTCTAGAAAGCAGCCACTGACATGAATAATTGTTTCATTGTCATCATCATTAATTTCACAAATGTCATTCATATATTAACTCTAATGTTGACAAAATATATACATTCATTTTAAAGATGGAAGTAGTGCTACAGAACGTTAGCCTGGACCTAAAATGATGTCTAACACAGCTAATTAGTAGCAGAGTCAGGATTCCAAACTCCCACATGCAGGTTCATTAAATTTTGTCCATGGCAGCAATAGCTGTAGCTCTAGCTTATCTCAAATTAGAGGTGACTTGTAGATAAGAGGCCAATCTAAGTTGCTGAAAGGAGCTTTCGCACTAAGATAGATAGAAGAACGATTATAATTTCATTAGTATTTGAAACTAACTCCCCACATATGTGTAATGCAGATTGCACCTTCTCCAAAAATTATACTTGTAGGGAGTTGCCTAGAACTAAGAGGTGAAGTTACTTGTTCAGGGTATGAGAGTCAGTACGTTAATTAAGAGTAAGATTTGGGCCCAAGTGTTCCAGATCTTGATGGTGGTTGTGTATCTGCTACCCAAGTCAAATAAAGTGTCATCTCTTCATTCATTCATTCATCTGTTTATTTTGTCCATTCACCTGCCTATGGCCGATTTGTTCATTTAGTTTAAGAAGCTCTGATTGAGGAAACTTATTTCACCAATGCATATCATCACCTATTTTGACCTTTATGCTTTTAAAAGGTTGCTTAACCTTCTAAACTAAGAGAACTGAGAGATTGTTATTTACTACACAACCACTCTGGATCAAAGGTTGGCTTGAACTTGAGTCTTCCTTCCCAGGATGCCAGCTCACTATCCATTATGCCACATTACAACGTGGAATATCTATGCTCTCAGACACTAGGTTACCATGTTCAAGTCACTTAATCACTGTCTGCCCCTATGAAATAGGGATAAAAATAGAGCCTAACTCTCAGGTTGCTATGAGGGCCAAATGAGATAGAATTTGTAAAATATTTAGCACATAGTGGGCACATACATGTTTACTACTACCCCCCATTAGATCCTCATGAAATACAGCTAGTTTCTGATTAGTGAGAAAAATGACTCCCTTCAAGTGGACACATGTATTCAGATTTGCATTATTGAAAGTTATAATTAAGTAAAACCTGGTAATTGATTTCAGCCCAATGTAAATATGAAGTATATATAATATACCTATATAATGTGGCCATTTCATCATATTCATTATTCATACTAATCTGGACCTACCTGTAAAAACAAAGGAAGTGAGTGGGTAGGGGATTTAAAGCTTATTATGTTCATTACCCTCCAAATCCAATGGGCCCCTGCCTGAGGGCCCTTGGGGGCCCTCCTAGCTTTAGAGTGTTATCAGTAGTAACAGTTCTTCTTTGTCTCCCAGCCTGATGTCTTTGTTTACTTGACCTCATTAAAGGGTCCATGCTCTAGCTACTTCTTAAACAGTCCTACTCAATGAATGGGTGTTGCCTCACCCTAAATGAGTACCTTCGAAGTCCTTGGCCTAAAGGGCCCAAGGTCTCCCAGTGCATTCTGTGTCATCTCCAGTCATCCTGATGAATATCTGGTCACTGGATTCAGATGGCTCTGGAGGAGAAGTGAGGCTGCTGACCTGCACAGCCCTCCTTCCCTCAAAACCAAATCATGTGAAAGTCATGTCATCATTTCTCTGATGACGTGGTCTTCTTCAGCAAAAAGGACAAACACAAGTCATTACCCTCATCAAATTGAGCTTCAAAAGGGGCAGAAACTTATCTTGGGCTTTCATTTATAGGGAAAATCTTATGCGACAAAACTCCCTCTGTCAGTGCAGGGAGGTACCTTCTGTACACAATGCATACTTAGAGAGGTCCCTAGAGCACTGTGGATATAAGTATTCTGCTCAGGATCAGAGGGCAAGTATGTGAGAGAGGAAGGTTTGAGTCCAGATCTTCCAGACTCACAGGGTAGCTCTCTTTCCACTAAGCCATGCTGACTCTCAATCTTAAATAATGAATAAATAGGGGCAGGCCCTGAAATCAGGAGGACTTGAGTGCAAATCTAGCTTTAGACGCTTACTAGTCCCTGGGCAAGTCACTTAATCTGGATGGTTCTGCCTAAAAATAAGAATATCATTAATGATAATGATGATGGTGATGGTGATGGTAATGATAAATACATAAAGGCCAATCTGTATACCAGCCATTTGCTTAAAATAAAAAAGATATATATTTTTTTAAATCTACTTGGTAAGTTGGAATTTTTATGTGTGTGTATTTGTGAGAAAACTTATCCACATGGCTAAGGCCTAGTGGTGACTGCTATATAAATACACAATTTAAAATACTCTGGCTTGTTTATTCTTTTGAGAAGAACAGAAAAAACCCTGGTTCATTACACTGAGGTTCATAAAATGCTGTTCAGATCATTACTAGAACAGATACACCTTGTTAAGATCACTTGATCAATGAATTTGCTCATTTGTTTGGTTATTTATTAGGAGGAGGGATTCCTTTACAGAAATTCTAAGATACCATTATCTTTCTTATCAAGAGTTTAGGAGTCAGAATTAGGGATGAAATCTCTACTTTCAAGCATATTAAAATGTATTCAAAACCAGGGATGAGAAAAAAGCTAATATTGTGTCTAACATTGATCATGGACTGATGTCTTAATAAAACCTTGATAGCTGGTGTAGAGAGCAAAGCATGCCTGTGACCCAAGAAGACTAACCTTCAATTCCTGTGCCTTTGACACATATGTAATTTCTCTTCCAGTCACCCACCGTTTTGATATTCCATCATTGTATGGAAGACATCTGGGTTCTTGAAAAATTTGCTGATGGAGGGTAAGATCTAACATAGTAATTGAAAGTGTTCTGGGTTGGAGTAAAGGATCTGCTTTCAAATCCTGACTCTTGACACCTTTGTGGTCTCAGGAAAGGTATTTTACTCATCTATGTCTCAGTTTCCTACACTTGTGTAGAGAGTCCAATGTGAACCAGGATGGCCAAGTCTTCTTAACCACAAGAAAACCACAAAGGTGGAATGGATGATTCTCTGACCACAAGCCACCAAATGTCTTATGGTCTCCTAAATTCTATTTTCTTTCATCTATATTAACATTTGCTATGACCCAAATCATGTATATAAAAGTCCCAGCTCTTTCCTAGACAATAATCCACCAAAGAAAGCACAAGATAACACTCAGGCAGAAGAAAAGGGACCTATGTTAAAGCTGTCTACTACAGGTGTCATTGCTGGTGAGAGGAGGCAGAAGGAAGCTTTTGAGGGGAGGATCCGAAGGAATAAGCCACAAGGAAAGAGGACAGTGAAATTGCCTGACCTTTCTTCAGAGGAGGGGAAATACCATCGGGAAACCTGGCATCTTATAATGGTGTTGGGGTCAGTGTGGAAAAAAGGAGTTTGTTAAGTTATGTAAAGAGACAGTGTAATGAAAAGAGAATTAGCTTTAGTCAGGAAGATCTGGGTTCAACCTTTGCCTGTGACAGACAGGCATCTAGATCACGCAGTTGATAAAGCACTAGAACTAGTGCCAGGAATACCTCCAGTCTAAGATGTTTACTAGATGTGTGATGTTGGGTTAATCGATACAGTTCAATCTGTCTAGGTGCTTCACCTGTAAAAGGAAGAAGAGTAGTTCTTATATCCCAGGGTTGTTATGGAGATGAAATGAGATAATATTTGTAAAATGTTTTAAAATCCATAAAATGCTACACAAACACTAGCCATTATTAATACTATACTGGCTATATTATTATAGTAATCATATATATGTATATAAATTAATTATTATTAATTACTATTCTCACTGTATAAAACTGAACAAGTTTCTAACACGGTGATTTGCAGAGCCAGTGTCAATTTGTACTGTAGAGGGTATTTGTACTATGGAATGTCCTTTTACTAGAACACTGAAATCACAGGTCGGGGACAAATAGAAAACAAACAAACAAAGAAAAAATAAAGAAATGAGTGAATAAATATGCAGGAGGAATAATAATTTTATTTTATGATTAATGAAATAAAACTTGAAGAAATGGATAAAAATTACAAAGAGAAAAACTTCTGGTTGATGAAAAGGAAAACTTCCTAACGATTAGAGCTATCCATGAGTGAAATGGATAAACAAGAAAGAGTGAACTACCTCCCACACTATCAATCTTTAGCATTAAGTGATATGACTACTTGGAGAGGAAGTGGTAGAATAGGTTCTTTTTAATCTACCATTTGAACAAAATATCCCCTATGGTGCCTTCCATCTCTACGATTCAGTGCTTCTCTTTATATACACCTGACCTTTCATGGGATATCTTATAAAGAAGTTATGATGAAAACATGAGGATTTAGTGCTAATTAAAACTACAAATCCATGTAAAATTGAAAGTATTATTATCTTTATCCTTATCCTTTTCAATTCAGTCTAGGTCATATAATTTTCTCATTATTATTACTGGAGAAGGAATATTTAATTTGTCTAAATCCTGCTTCCCAGTGCCTCACAAAACATTTTTTTTTAATTTCACCTAATATATTTTCTGAAATTTTAGGGGTAGAGGCAGGGGGAAAAGGGGTACCATGTATCAAGTACCATTTGAAATAATGCATTTTCCTTAAGGGAGAACAGGAACATTGAGCTACTTTGCTTCAACCATCATTCCTTAAAAGCACAGGGGAAAGAAGAGATATAATGATCAACAAAAGTGAATGAAACCACGATAAAACCAGATCTAATCAAGATGGAGTGGAATGTGTTAGCTACTATACTAGAGGAGATAAACCTACTGTAAATAAGGGAACCCTATGATTGATTTCTAGGGTAGTCCTAAAGCAACAAATAGACATTGGAACATGGTTAGATAGGCAGAAAATACTTCATAGCCATGCTTCAAGGCACAAAATGAGTAAAAACAATGGAAAATAATTGGAAAGTTGCCCCCTCCCCTTCTTTAAAAGAATTCTTCTTTTTCAGTGAAGGCCTTCTTTGTCTATCTTTGTGTGAGTTCCAAGAACAGAATGGGGTCTCTGTTGATCAAGGGTTGCTGGAGACTGGCCTTTCCAATTCGTCCTCTGTATTGTTGCAGTAGTTGTTAAAATGCATGAGAATCAAGTGATGTGGGCAGCAAGCCACTGAAGATTAATCCAGTTTCAGTCACATGTTCATCATAAGACTTAGATAGGGTCATTTAGCATCCCTCTGGGTTCATTGAACCATTGGACATCCTGTTTCTTTCTCAATGTTCACAGCTAGGAACTCAGTCATTCTATTCCAGAGTCTCAGCTGTTTAATTGACCAGGTGGCTAGAGGATAAAGTCCTATTGATTCCTCTCACTGCCCACTTGAAACACAAATCCATTCGACTGGTGCACTAGTGGACATCCTGCTGTCTGTGCATCTAAAACTTTATCGACAAAGTCCTTGCACCTAGAGGGATAACAGCAGGGCTTTTGGGGTGGATGCGGAGCAGACTTGTGTGCCAACACTGAGGAGCATTTTCATTTCTCATTTGACATCAATGCATTTTACATGGTAGTATCAGGCAGTGATACATTTGTCCACCAAATAAACACCATGGGAGAAAAGCAATTAGAGCTCTGAGCTGGGAAGTGAGCTCTCTGTGAACCTGCATAACCACAATGTGAGCAAACATCTACATTCAAAGACTCCAAAGGATCAGTGATCTCATTCATGTGAGCGCTTCCTCCTTTGATGCTGATTATATACCGTCCATCCTTGTACATCCTGTTTAGTATGTTCATGTTCCCCCCTAATTTTGCAACATGTGATATCTACCAAAGTGTTAATGGCCTATTTTGTATTTGGGGCCTCACCATACCTCACCTGTCTTTTGTAATAGTCTCTTAGTTTATCTGGATCTGGACTCTTTGCTCTTTAATTCATTCTCTATTCAACTGAAATTTTGATATCTAAGATATCATCTCATTCATTCCTTTACTTGAAAGCTTCAATGGCTCTCTAATATCTTTAAAATAAAATGCAAACTCATAGATTTGCCCTTTAAAAATGTTTGCCAGTTTGTGAAGTAAAGGGTGGTATGACATAATAGATGGAGAGAAAGCTGACCTTAGAACTAAGAGAGCCAAGTTTCAGTATTTATTTCTGCCAGATATGGGGAGTGATGATGGGCAAGTCTTGACCACTCAGTGTTCTAGGAAGCTCTCTGTAATGAAAATTTTCAGAGACGGTGTTCACCTCCATTTAGAGGAGTCTTTTGTCTGGGATATCTGTCTACCAGGGAAATCACTGGCCCTAGTCCCTATTCCCCTCTCTAATCACAATTTGTTTCTTGACAAACTCTAGGCTGATGCCCATTTTTACTATACTCGAGTCAAAGTGGCTTACTTGACGCTAACGTCGGAGCATTGTGTCTCCTCGCCCCTTGCTCTCTGTCTGGGATGGAATGCTCTCTCTGCTCATCTTGGACCTTGGAATACCTAGTTTACTTCAAAGTTCAGCTCGGGTTCCAAACCTGATGATTCAATAACCAGTCAATCAATCAAGAAGTGCTGAAAACCCATAGGCTCTTTGGATCTCTTTTGCCATTTGGGTTAGTTTATCTTTAAGGTGTCATATTCTTCAACATTTTGGGGTGGGTCCCCTCATTTTCATGATTTTCTTGCATCACTCTCATTTCTCCCCAGGGCCAGCAGCAGCAGTTATTTTTGGAACTCTAGGCCCACAGATTGTGGGGGATCTAGTGAGTGACAGCACACCCCCTCACCCACTCTGGAAGCAGAGAACTACCTTGACAAAAAAACTCAAAAGTCAAATTATTGGCTGGAGAAATGAGCAGAAACAGGAAAAAAATCAGACTATAGAATCTTACTTTGGTGACAAGGAAGGTGAAAATATACAATTAGAAGGAGACAGCAAAGACAAAGTTCCTACATTCAAAAGTTCCAAGAAAAATGTGAATTGGTCTCAGGACACGGAAGAGCTAAGAAAGGATTTTAAAAATCAAGTAAGAGAAGTAGAGGGAAAAATGGGAAGGGAAATGGCAGTGATGCATGAACAACAAGTCAATTTGCTTGCTAAAAGGAACTCAAAAAAATACTGAAAAAAAATAACACCTTAAAAAATAGACTAACCCAAATGGCAAAAGAGATCCAAAAGGCTAATGAGAAGAATGCCTTAAAAATAATTGGCTAAATGGAAAAGAAAGTCCAAAAGCTCACTGAAGAAAATAATTCCTTTAAAATTAGGATGGAGCAGATGAAAGCTAATGACTTTATGAAAAATCAAGAAATTATAAAACAAAACCAAAAGAATGAAAAAATAGCAGAAAATGTGGAATATCTCATTGGAAAAACAACTGATCTGGAACATAGATACAGGACAGATGATTTAAAGATTGTTTGACCACCTGAAAGCCATGATCAAAAAAAGAGCCTAGACATCATTTTTCATGAAATTATCAAGGAAAACTGCCCTGATATTCTAGAACCACAGGGTAAAATAGATATTAAAAGAATCTACCAATCACCTCCTGGAAGAAATTAAAAAAGGAAAACTCCTAGGGATATTGTAACCAAATTCCAGAGTTCCCAGGTGAAGGGGAAAATATTGCAAGCAGCCTGAAAGAAACAATTCAAGTATTGAGGAAACACAATCAGGATAACGCAAACTTCTTCATTAAGGGATCAAAGGCCTTTGAATATGACATTCCAGATGTCAAAGGAGCTAGAATTAAAACCAAGAATCACCTAGCCAGTCCAACTGAGTATAATCCTTTAGGGGGAAAAATGGTCATTCAATGAACTAGAGCACTTTCAAGAATTTTTGATGAGAAGACTGAAGGCTGAATAGAAAACATGACTTTCAGATCCAAGAATCAAGAGAAGCAGGAAAAGGTAAAAAAGAAAGAGAAATCATATTAAAGTTGTACTGCTTATATTCCTACATGGAAAGATAATATTTGTAACTTGAAACTTTTCTCAGTATTAGGGTAGTTGGAGAGATTTCATATATATATATATATATATATATATATATATATATATATATATATACACATATGTATGTATATATATATAGTACAGCAGGGGTTAAATATGAAGGGATGATTTATAAAAAGTAAAGTTAAAGGGTGAGAGAGGAATATATTGGGAGAAGAAAGGGAGAAATAGAATGAGGTAAATCATCTCTCACATAAAAGAAACAAGAAAAAGTTTTCTCAATGGTGGGGAGAAGGGGGAAGATGAGAGGGAAAAGAGTGAGCCTTACTCTCATTGGATTTGGTCTAAGGAGAGAATAACATATACACTCAATTTGATATGAAAATTTATCTTACATTACAGGAAAGTAGGGGGGAAGGGAATAAGCAGAGGTGGGGGATGATAGAGGGGAGGAAAATGGGAGGAGGGGTAATTAGAGGTATATTTTTAGGAGGGATAGGATCAAATGGGAAAATAGAATAAGTGGGGGGCAGAATAAGATGGCAAAAATATAGTTAGTCTTTCACAATATGACTTTTATGGAAGTGTTTTGCATGACTACACACACACACACACACACACACACACACACACACATATATATATATCCTATATCTAATTGCTTGCCTTCTCAATAAGGGTGGGGAGGAGAAAGGGAGAGAAGTTGGAACTCGAAGTTAAAAGCAAATAGTTAAAAACTGCTTTTATATGCAACTGGGAAATAAGACATACAGGAAATGTGTGATAGAAATCTCTTTTGCCCTACAAGACAGTAGAGTAGAAGGGGACTAAGAGAACAGAATGGTATGATAGAAGGGAGATCAGACTAGGGGAAAGGGTAATCAGAATGCATGCTCTCTAGAGAAGGGTGGAGGGGAGAAAATCTGTAACTCAAAATCTTGTGGAAATGAATGATGAAAACTAAAAATAAATAAATTAAATAAATAAATAAAAATAAATGCCTGTTGAGTGTCCCAAAAAAATTCATTTTTGTCTCCATTATCAAATATCAGGAAGTACTTTTATTTTATTTTACTTCAGTTTGTGTTGAAATATATTGATATTCGTGTATATCAAATGAAATTGTGTGTGAAATATTTTGCAAACTTTAAAGCACTATGTAAACGTTAATAAATGTTTAAAATGAATAAAAAAGAAAAGTTATGACTGGAAGAGGATTTTAAAGACCATCTACATGAAATCATTCATTTTGGACATGAGAAAATAGAGGAAACGAAAATGGGAAGTGACTGTTGAGGTTATAGGACTATTCTTTAAGGGAGTAAAAAAAACTAAACCACAGAAAAGTCCCTCAAGGACAGCTTCAATCTTTTCACCTCAACAAATCTGCTATGGAGCCTTCAAATGTCTACTTAAACTTAATATGGAGTTGTAGGAAATGTTGAGAAGTGAGAAGAGGCTGTTCTGGAACTACAGTGGTCTTCAGCTTTCGGCAATGGTAACAGTCAAGGATATGCCACAATATTGGGTTCAGTAGACTATAAATCATTTCAGGGCAGGGATTATACTGTGACTCCTCCAACTAGCACAATGCCTGGCTTACCAGAGTCTCATAATCAATTTTTATTGAATTGAATTGAAACGGATTTAAGCACCAGTCAGGAATTCAAGTATCCAGAGAAAACCACAGAATATTAGCTGTGTAATGGGCATCAGTGGGTATCTAGTCCAGTCCTTGCTTGTGTAGGAATAGTGTCTAAGTATCCCCAACAAGTTATCTTCTGACTTCTGCTCAAAGATCGCTGATGAGTGAAAGAATGCTTTCTCCTAGTAAACTTATTCCAATCTTGGATACCTAATTATTAGAAAGCCTCCCACTGCCATCAAGCTGAAATTTGTTTCTCTTCCACGCACTATCCCTTGGTCTTCCCTCTAGTGCTAATCAGTTAATAAATCAAGAACAGCATTTTTATTAAACATTCATTTACAGAAGTGACATGGAGCAGGAAATCCTGGGTTCGAGTTCTGCCACTGCCACTTCATTTGTGAACCTGGGCCACTACTCATTTACCTTCTCTGTGTTTCAGGCCAATATCTGAGTATACAAATCATGAAGATCCAAAGTGGTAAATGAAGTTTGTTTTATCTTCTAGAAATTCTTATAATAAGAATAACTGCCTTTTATAAAACATTTTAGGGTTTGCAAAGCATTTTAGAAAAATTATCTCTCCTTTTATCCTCATTATAATCCTGGAAGGCAGCTGTTTTTTTTTATCTTCATTTTACAATTGAGGAAACTGAATGAGGTCAAGAGGGTTGCCCAAGTCATATATTTAGTAATTATCTGAGAGCTGAGGTCTTTCTGACTCCAGGTCCAGTGTTCTATGCTGTTTATAGAAATGAAATCCTAAGTCAAATTTTTATGTGTATCCCTGCTATGTGTCAGGCACCATTTTCAGCACTGAGGATACAAAGAAAAAATAAAACTAAAACAGCAGTCCCTGGTCTGAAGAAGCTCACGTTCTAAGTTAAGAAATATTGAATTTATGGATCTTTGCAGAGTATACATCAAATGAATATATTGGAGCAGGCACAAGCAGCTAGGGGCCACCAGGATGAGATGGGGTTGGGAGTGAGTTTTAAAGAAAACCAAGAAATATATGAAGTGGAGGTTTGTAAGGGAAGATATTCCAATCACAGGAATCGACAAATGTAAAGTCATGGAGATGGGAAATGAAGCATCATGCATGAGTAAAAGGAATGTAGGTATAAGCAAAGACCAGGCTGTGACTTGTTTTAATGGTATATAAAGGAGTGCTCATTATCTTTGTTGTGCTGCAGCTAGGTGGCACAGTGCAGAGCGTTTGAACTTGGAGGTAGGAAGACTTCTTCCTGAGTTCAAATCTGGCTTCAGATGCTAGCTATGGACCTTGAGCAGGTGAGTTAGTCCTATTTGCCTCATTGTCTTTATCTGTTAAATGAACCAGAGAAGGAAATTGCCAACCACACTGGTATCTTTGGCAAGAAAACTCCAATGGGGTTCCAAAGAGTTTGACACAACATTTTCAACAACACCAACACTCAGTATCAGCACATATCTGATATGGACATGGTGGTTGGCATGGTTTTTGTCCCATTAGAAGATGAGTTTCTTCATGGCAGGGAATATGTATTTGCCTTCCTTTGTGTTTCTAGCACATAGAGGGAAGGCGAGAGAAAAAGAACATGCATTTGTATGGTGCCTATTAAATGCCAGACACTGTTCTAAGCGCTAAACAAATATATCCTCACACCAGCCCTGAGAGGTAGATGTTATTATCTCTCTTTTGTATTTGTGGAAATTGAGATAAGCAGAGATGAACTGACTTATCCAGGGCTACATAGCTAGCAAATTTCTAAAGCCAAATTTGAAGTCAGGTCTTTCTGCTTCCAGGTCCAGAACTCTGTCCACGAGGATACAAAGCGTATGTCCTGGAACATCATAAGTGCTTAATAAATGCTTGTTGATTGACTTAGTGTTTCATCCTAGTAAAGAACAAATCTAATGCTTTGCAAAGAAGTAAGCAATACTTCCTTCTTCCCCTTCTTTCCTTTCTTCCTCGCTCTTTTCTTCTTTCATTCATTCGTTTCTTCCTCCTTCCACATGAATGTCCTGAAAATACTTAAAGATGACCATCCTGTCCTTTCCAAGTCATTTCCTCTCTATGCTAGTTGGGTCTCACTCCTTCAATTCCCCCATCTTCTGGCATGTTCTCTAAATTCCCTCCCCTGGACAGGCAGGGAGTTGATTCATATCTATCTTGTGTTTTGCTTTTTTGTCAGAACCATAGTGTCATTGCCTCAGAGAAGGGAAGAAAACCCTTCCCCCACCCTCCACAGCTGTATTTGCACCAAGTCATAGTTCAGGTGCCTCCCTCCACATTCATATCTGTGCTGTCTGTGGCTCTGAGACCCCTGTGCTGATTTAACAAGTTCTCACTCTCATTTGCACCATAGGAGTCCACACTGCTACGGAAGAGCTGAGCCAGACTCTCTTCAGGTTCACATGCCATTAACAAAATCGTCAGCTAAATTCTGATTGCAGAACTTTTATTACTGGTGATTATATAAGAGGTAGAAAAAAGGCACAGCAGGGTCTAGTCTTCCCAGGTGGAGCACAGAACACCACCAGCCTTTACAAGCTTCTTTTGTTTGGTAACCCAAACTGACACGATCTGGACAAGACCCTGCAGACCCCTATGGGCATTGGCATGGGTTATTTCTTTGAACCAACTCATTTTCTTGGTGGGGGAAAGGCTATCTGCATAGCACAAACACATTTTTTTTAAATGTGGCATCATCATTATCTGATTGGATACTCCAGTTTTCCTCTTGTGAGATTTAACTGACATAGGCATTTTGAGGCAGGATGGAGATGATGATTCGTCATTTCTCTCTCATGGGGCCATCCTACTGTGCACAATATTTTGCTCCAGATCTATTTTCTTTGTGGCCATCCATGACTGGATAGTTCACAGAACCATACAAGAGTTTCACTTTCTTAACCAGAGCAAAGCATCAGTAATGTCTTTAGACACCATAGGAGAAAGTCCACTTTATGAACTCAGGACTAGTTAGAAGCCAAGAAAAGCTGTTCAGCTTACCTCGGAAATGTACATGTAATAAAGTCACCTATGAAATGCCCACTGGAGCTGATAAGCATGTTCAGGATTCTCTTTTTTTATTTTCACGAAGGTCTTTTAACTTAAACTTGGAATAGTCCAGTGCCCCCTAATTAACATTTATTTGATGTTAAGATTCCTAACAGCATCAGGTTAAAATACTAAGGAAAGCAATATGGGTTTATAAAAAAGAGAACCAACAAAGTTCTAAGTCAGATGATGCCATACAAAGAACAAAGTATGAATCCTGTTCTATTTGACAACCAGTAAAAATGAGGTGCTTTTAAATTTTAATCTGAGAGTTAAATTTGGCTTCCATTCATGTTTAAGAAATCACATTGGGAAAGAATGCTAGATTTGGAGTCAGACAAGCGCACTCCACATCTCAGACCTGTTTTCAATCTCAACCCTGATATTCACTCTATGTCACCACAGGCAAAATATTTAACCTCTCTAGACCTCAGTTTTCTCATCAGCAAAATGGAAGTTTTGGAATAGCCACTTCTAAGGTCCCTTCCAGCTCTTAATCTATGCTCTTGTGATTCAAGCTAATGTGCTTTAATTTCAAATTCATCATTCTTTCCACTTGGCTAATACTGGATGTCTCTCTTAACTAAAGATGAGATTTTAAATGCTTTAGGAAAAATATAAAGGTAGAAAAAAAGCAAAGACAGAACAAAACTCTTCTCCCCTCAGTCTAAATTGGACATCACACAGAGGTTCGCTTCTCTCACTAACTTAGTATGCCAAGGACATAGGTAGGTCACATTTAATATAACTTAGATACGACTAATGGCCACCTTGTCTTTTGTGAATGCCATTACTTATAAGGCAGGCACAATCCTAAAGAATCACCAAGAGATCCATAGAAATTTTTCTTTTCCACTTTAGGCAAAAACAACAAACCAAGAAGTGGTTCTAGCGTGAAGACCTAGAGGACAAATCCCTCATGGGTACAGCCAGATCAAAGACCTAGTACCTGAAGCATATGCATTGGGAAATGGTAGAAGTGGGGAGGTGGGTCTCTAAAGATAGTTACTTCAGTGATAGGATCCTGGGGGTGGCAATCTATAAAAGGTTTAGGGGAAGGGCTGTGTCATATTATACTAGTGACTGTCTGGGGACAATATAATGAGTCACAAAGATGAAAGTCACTGTAGGAACAAGGCATGAACCACTCCAGGTGGTTCACTGGGACAAAACCCCACTAGCCTTGACTAGCATAGATCTGATCAGTACACACAGTGGATTATGGAATCATAGATTTAGAGCTACGAGGGTCTGGAGAGGTCATCTGGTCAAGTCTCTATCATTATGCAAATGAAGAAATGGAGACCCAGGGAAGCAAAATAACTTGGCCACAACTCCAGTCCCAAGTACATCCTGGTAGCATTAAGAGTTGGATGTAATATTCTTCACTTAATTTGGGCTACCCATGACCTAAAATACGCATATAGAGAGTTCAAGAGAAGGAAGTCAAAGGGTAAAAATAACTCAGCCAGATCTTTCCTGTATTTTCCATCCTTAATAGAACAGAAGCTGCTTCCAAAAACAGTTATGTCAGCCTGTCTCTGCTTAGATATGTTGGGGTACATTTAATATGGTAGATCTCGATCCGTCTTTTGATTCAAGTGCACTGCTAGCTTCCCAGTCTGGTGTCCTGTTTGTTAACCTTAATTTAATCTCTAGGAATTTCTGCATTTTCAAAGCACTTAAGGCCCTCTTTGGGATGAAATACTCAATACGCCTTGAATTTCTTTTTTTCTTTCCCACCTTAATCTACATTTTAAGATGTTTCTGCCTGTCTAAATGAGCCCTGGATTCTTCCCCCACTAGCAAGCCTTCCTCCTGACACCCCTCCCTTTCAGAAGCCAGGCAGCACATGAGGAGTGCTAAATAAATCAGAACCAGCTTAAAACATGATGATTCAACAAAGCAAGAAAAGCAGCACTCTGAGTCAGAGGAAGCATTTCAGCATTTGGACAGATTTGGCTGCTTTGTTACCCAGGACTGTGTAGGATTAAAGGATGGGAATTGGCTCCTTCTGAAACCCACAGTCCCATCTATGCAAAGCAAAAATAAACATGCTTGCCAGAAGACATCATGGCAATGGAAGGAAAACATCAATGAGTACATGTATCTGTATCCTCCACTGATATATCATCAAATGGACCTCCTCAAAATTGCAAAAGAAATTCAAATACATGTGATAGCGACAACGTTTACTAAGCACCTGCTTTGCAGGAGGTCTGGATTGATCACATGTTACTTACCCTCAAGAATTCTATATTCCAGGAGGACTAGCCTACTTCTTGTTCCAAGTATAGGAATCCATCACCTGCCTCCACTCTTTTGCACAGGCTGTTTCAGGAGTGGACTCCTGCTCCTCACCTGTGTCTCTTAGAACAGGTCTGAAACAAAGCTCATTGGCTTTGCCCTTCATCTTTCCACTCTTGCTCAATCCCTTGCTTTTTGGATCAATCCAAAACCTTCTTTTCAGACACCTACCTTTGCCAGTTCAGTTTAGCTACAGCTTTTCCTTCTTCCTTATGCCCTACATTCAATGAGTTGTCAAGACTTCTCAATTCCACCTTGACAATCTCTCTCTCATCTGTCCCTTTTATTTCATTCGAGTGGCCACCACCTTTCCTCAAGCCCTCATCAGCTCCCACCCAGCCGATCACAAAAGCCTCCTAAGGGATTCGCTTGGCTTCTGTTCTCTTCCCTGTCTAGTTCATTCTCTTTGTTGCTGTCAAATTTATAATACACATGTCTGGACCTGGCCACTTTATTCTGCTACTCAAGAGGTTCACAAGCTCCCAGTAATCTGTGAGATAAAAGACAAACTCCTGTGTTTCATGTGTAATGATATTTAATTCCACTGAACATCTACTGACCCTTCTAGGAATTCCACCATTTGCTCTCCTTCAAATGGGATAGCATTTGTAAAATGCTTAGCACAGTAACTGCACATGGAACCTTTCTTGTTTCCCTCCCTCCCACCCCTTCTGATTCCCATTCACACACGTTACATTCTCTCCAGACCAGCCTATTTCCTGTTCTTCATCCATGCATCTCATCTTCCCTCTTGGCACCTTTATGAAAACTCTGCCTCATGCCTGAAATTCACTCCCTTCAACCTTCTGAATCTAGAAACTATTCACTTTTTTTCAAGGGCTGCCTCCTGTAAGAATCTAATTAATCCGGTTGTCAGCCATTCAGTCTGCCAAAAATTATTAATTTCTTAATTCACCTTAAATATTTATTCTATTTACTTATCCATACAAATTGCCTTCCCCAATAAAACATCAATATCTGGAGGACAAGGAGCTTGTTTCTTTTTTGTCTTTGTCTCCCCTCTGCACAGTGAGTGAGTGACATATAGCAGGTACTTACAATTTATATAAAATGACTTCATATCATTAGCTTCCTTCAAAGCATAACCCAGATTCCATTATTTGGTAATTCTCTTCAATTAAAAATATTTAACTTATTTTGTATATATTTATCAGGTTAATGTTGCCTCCTTCTTCCCCATCTATGACCTAGTGTAGTATATATTGTGCAGGGTATAGATTTTTATGTTCTGTGTGTGTGTGTGTACGTGTTTATATTTGTGACCTAAGTAACACAGTGCCTAGTATGTAGTAGAAAAAACTAGGTGAATTGAAGATGGTGTTCCAGGAAATGGGGATATATAGAGACAGAACTTGACCTCAATGAGCATACATTTTGAACTGGTTTGATTAATAGTTCTAAAAATGATATGAAATAAATTTCTATGTGAGAGGGGTAACAAGCACCCAGAAAGAATTCCTGACTTTTCCTGCTTTTCCTCCAGGTAACTTAAGAGAGTTGGAATTCAGTAGTATGCAAGCGGTTTCATTTTTTTTTTCTTTCATTGCTTTTTAGCTTAATGTCTATATTGTCAATGCTTCGCACGGTGCCTTCCACAAAATAGGTACTTCCAATACACTTGTGAGATCAAATTAGATAAAAATAGATGAGAAAGAAAGAAAATACTCTCCCTATGCATTCTCTTCAGCTCTGTATGTGGTTCATCTGGCTACTTTCAAAGTCTGAATTGAAAACAGGTTTTGGCAACTGTTAGTTATATGACCATGGTCAAGTCCTTTTACCTCTAGGCATCTCAGTTGCCTCATCCATAAAATAGGGAGTTTGGAGTGGGTTGGTTGAATGATTTATAAGGTTTCTTCTACACCTCCACCCAATGCTGCAATTAAATGACTGGTTTGCAAGAGGGCACCTCAGCAGTAGATCAACACATTAATCAGGAGACTGAATTAAATGTTCCCAAACCCAAAGGTGCATCTTCCAAGGAGACCATCAGTCTCTTGGCCAAAAGACCATAAAGTGGATCCCATAATGCCAGCTCTTATCAAAGTTCTTGTTCCTTTAATGAAATTGAAGCTCTGGAGGAAGAAGGGCACCCTAAATATTTCCCAGGCATGCCTTCAACTAAATTTTTTATTTCATCAAATGAATGAGGGGCTATATGCACAATTCTGTGTGAGTTGCTCGCTGAGATAAGGATCAGTTAAGATGTGACTGCTGCTTTTATGGGTTTAAAATATCATGTTTGTAGTTGTCATGCAAGTAGGGAATGAGGCTGGAAGACATATACTTCTCATGTCAAAGACCAAATGATCTTCTCTATGATGTGACCTGTGTTTTTGTTTCAGTTCAAGTATGCCATTTCTTTAAGATGGGGAAATCTTGGCTTGGGAACTCCATCTACTAATGCAGAGCAACTTGTAGCTTAGTACTTTCTTTCTGTGACTACCTTCTATCTATTTTGTATATATTTTATATGTACCTATTTAGTTATATGTTTTCTGTCTCATTAAATTATGAACTCCTTGAGGGCATGGGTTCTTTATATCTTTCTGTGTATTCCTGAAACTTAGCAGGGTGCTTGGCTCCTTGTAAGAAGATTTTTTTTTTAAATGCTCAGTGGATGACTGTCTGATACTTTTAGAGAATACATCAGGGAGCAAAAAGGCTAAGTGACTGACCTGGTGGTACAAAGAAATTGTATGACAGAAGGAAGGCTTGAACCTAGGTCTTCATGACCCCAAGGCTAGACACCTATGCACTACACCATGCTGTTTATCAATGAGAAGACATAATATAGAACTTTCTCCTTAGAAGGTTGAAAAAGATGGAAACTGAGCCCCTGTAGCTGAAATGTGTTTGCCTCTCCGAAGTACACATTTTTAGCCCCAAGTACATAAGAGAGCTTAATTGTAGTCTGCTCAGCCATCTTTAAGTTATGAAGGTACACGCTAATGTCCCTGCTGTGCAATTCATAGAAGCATCTCTTCAGTATTCCCATGACTCAGACAAGCATCTGTAGAAAGAAGAGATGTGAGGGCTACTTCTAACACAGCTAGTACTCTACTTTTTTTGAGAGAGGGAAAAAACGAAAGAGAGAAGAAATGACTCACCCGAGCGTGAATGAAAAACCCTGGGTATCAGATCACTATAAATATATTTTGGTATCAAATGGGAATATTGCCTCATCCATGCTTTTTGTCTTTCCATCTGTGCAGAAGGAAATTCATTCAGACCTTCCCATCTTATGTCTTTCTTATCCATATATATATATATATATATATATATATATATATATATATATATATATATATATATATATATATATATATATATAAATTTTCCTACAAATCTTCGATAGAGGATTAACTTTGTTCTTTGGAGACCTCAGTCTACTTCTTCCTAGCCCAGTGGTTGCATGACTGATCCAGCTCCTTTTCTAGCTATCCTTGTCCATGGTACTGAATTTAAGGTCACTTCTTGCTCAGGAGTCATCACTGGTAATATGTTTCTGCCTGCTTAGTTCTAGCATGAGTCATCTCTTTGCCCTTTGGCAAAGACATAATGTTGATATAATGGAGGAAGCACTGTATTTTGGAATCTGAGAACCTCGGACTGAATCTTAGCTCCACATTTAACTATCAAGGGTGGCTTGACTCTACTTTTAAATGTAAAATGAGAGGATTGAGAGAGATGATGCCCAAGTTGCCCTCTCATTCTAAATCTTATAAACCACACAATGTATACAGCAGTCACAGCAACAACCACAACCAAACTCAACACAACAACCCAACTACATGATGAGGAACAAACCTCATAACCGCATGTTCAAGAAAAATAAACATGCACATTCATATCACTGAGGAACAGTTCTAGTTTTAACCATGCACACACACATATGTATGCATATACACACATAAACACACATGTACACACATATACATTTTCCTACACATGCATAAATATAGGTACATTTACATATGTACATGAATAGAAAACAATGCATGCGTATATGTACGTGTATGTGTGTATGGATGTAGGTATGATATGGGTGTGTGTGTATCTGCTTATATGTACAAACATAGATACATACATAAACAAGCATAGAGTGATATAACTTTTAATTGCATTGATATAGAGAGTTCCTGGTTGAGGAACAGCATTCTACTGAGAGATTAAATGTTTTTTTCCAGGGTGATATGGCTAGATTATGTCACAGGCAAGATTTGAATCCAGGACCTCCTGACCCCAGAGCTATCTCTCTCCTTCATTCTACCCCAATGTCTCCTTCTCATTATGTAATCATGATCTTCCTACAAGACTTTAGCTTTGGGGTCTAACCTTATGTACCATTTTTGCTGATTCCTCCAATTTTTGGTAAAGTTGAGCACTCAGTTTTCTTAAATCACTTTCTCTTCTCTCTCTTTTGCCCATCACTGCCTATATTTTAATCGATACATCTGTGTAGACGTTGAATAATGGACAGACAGCCTATTAGGAAGACCTAGTTATATGTCCAGCCTGTGTGGACTCTTGATTGTGTGACTCTTGACAATTGCCTTAACCTCTTAGTGTTCTCTGTAAAGACTCTAAGACTCTGAGAGATGAGGTGTTGAGGCGAATTGGTTGAGAGGACTTCTTCGTTCAGGAACTCCCCATATCAGTGAAATCCCATGTCTAGTCTCAAACTCTATCCTCTGTCTCTTACATAAATAGATCAGTTAGATGACAAATAGATGAACAGAAACACATACAAGCTGACTAATGTGGAAATGTTTCACATAATTGCACATGTATTACATATTGGGTACTGTCTCAAGATGGGGCAGAAAGAGGACAGGGAGCAAGGGAAGCAAAGATTTTGGAATTCAAAACTTCAAAAATGTTAAAAATGTTTTAACATTTGATTGGGGAAAATAAAATAAATGTAAAAAAGACAAACACATCAACATTTTAAAAATACTTTTTGTGCCAGTTACTGTACTATGTTATATTATACCAGAACAGTCTATATAAGATTTTTCAGGGAAAAGAGGCTTTGTTTTACCATTGTATCCTTAGTACTTAGCCCAGTATCTGTATATAAGGGCTGCTTAATGAACTATCATTGAATAGAATTTGATGAGTTATTTACTGAATGCAAGGTGAGAGCTATGAAGTAAACTTGTCTAATTCAGACACAGTTCTTTGAGTAAAAGAACTGTCCAACTAGTTGGGAAGGAAATATATTTGTGAAAATTTATTCAGTCATATGAGAACTTAACAAAGAAAGATGGGACTTCTTTGAATGTCATGGATTAAACCTTGTGTCTATGAAGATCCATAGAACTCATATGGGTTCTCTTCTCAAGCTGCAATCAAGTACACGTTCCTCATTTATGATAAGAATGTGAATTTTGCAGAGAAATTGAATGACAATGAATAGAGAGGTAGTCTTGGAGTCAGAAAGAGCTGGGTTCAAATCCTGCTTCACATAGCAACTACATAAATTGTAGCATAGTAACACAGTCTCAACTAGCCTCCATTATCCTGAATTATTGCAATAGCTAAATGGTGGATCTGTTTGCTTCAAGTGTCCTCCACTCCAATCTATCCTATATTTGGCCACTAAAGTGATTTTCCTGAAGAGTAAGTCTGACCACATCACTCAGTAAATTTGAGTGGGTTCCTATTGTTTCCAGGATCAAATACAAAATAGTCTGTTTATCATTCAAAGTCCTTTATAACCTGTCCTCCTCCAACCTTTCCAGGCCAATCCAATGAGACTGGCCTCCTGATTATTCCTTGAACAAGACCCTGCATCTCTTGGTTCTGAGAATTCTCTCTGGCTGTCCCTGATGCCTGGAAAGTTCTTCCTCCTTCTTTTTTGACTGCTCTCCTCTCTGGCTTCCTTTAAGATACAACTGAAATCCTATCTTTTCACAGGACAGTTTTCCCCAACACCTTGCAATTCCAATACCTTCTTTATATCATTTCCTATTTATCCTGTACATAGCTTGATTCGTATATATTCCTTTCACTTTGTCTCCCTCATTTGACTGTGAGCTCCTTGAGGGCAAGGATTGTCTTTTGACTCTTTTTATATCCACAGTTGTTAGCACAGTGCCTAGAACATTCTATTATTGTTTACTTGTTTTGTGTCCAACTCATTTTGACCATTGGGAGTTTTCTTGGCAAAGATACTGGAGTGGTTTATTATTTCCTTCTTCAGCTCATTTTACAGATGAGGAAACTGAAACAAACAGAGTTAAGGGACTTGCCCTGAGTCATGCAGCTAGTAAGTGTGTGAAGCCAGATTTGAACTCAGAAAGACAATTCTTCTTGCCTTCAGGATCAGCACTCCATCACTATACCATCTAGCTGCCTGCATAGCAGTCATTTAATAAATGTTTAATGATTAATTGATTGATTAATACCTCAGTGTCTGAGGCAGCTACTTATATTTTAAATTTCCCATGAGTTACTGAAGCAAATAAGTGGAGAGAGTTTTGGGACTGAGAGTTTTCTGTACTGACAAAACTACAGATCTGAGCAAACCAAAAACAAGTAAACAAAGAACCACTGAAGGTAATTTGGAAGTCACTATGACTCAAAAAACCTGAAACTAGAAATTAACATGGGAGTTCCAGATTACCCTACCATATCTGAGTCACCTGAGTTCCTATGTTTCAGGATTAGTGACTACCAGGAGAACTGTATTAGGGAAGAAGGGATACAGATTCTATGTTATCCAAGTCACCTTCTGAGCAAAGTTCTTAGTCAATGGTAAAGTCTTAACCTTAAAAAAGAGTTATCATTACTATTATCCTATATTATTATCGGAATGTATGGCTTTGATTAAATCTTTAAGATTCCATCTACCACTAATTCTATTGTTAAGGTGTCATTTTCTTCAGTATTTTTTTTGGGGGGGGGATCTCCTTTTAGCAAGCTGTTGAGTAGAATTTCATGATTTTTTGCATCGCTCATTTCTCTCGCCAATTTTTGCTCTGCTTTTCTTGCTTGATTTTCAAAATCCTTTTTGACCTCTTCCATGGACTGAGATCAATTCATATTTTTCTTGGAGGTTTTGGCTATAGGAGTTTTGACTTTGCAGTCTTATATGTTTTGTTCTTCTTTGTCACTAAAGTAAGATTCTAAGGTCTGCGTTTTGTTTACCCCTTTCCCCCACACTGTTCGGTCATTTTCTCAAACAATCACTTGACTTTTTAACTCTTTGATAAGGTAGGGCTCTACTTCCAGTGAGGCTGTACTGCCCAAGCTTCAGGGGTTTTGTGTAGCTGTTTTTAGAGATATTTACAGGAATCTGTAAATATTTATTCCTTCCAAGGTGATAGGATCATAGGAGACGTGTTTACTCTTCTTCTAGATTGTGCTCTGATCAGTGACTGACTACAAGCACTCTTTTCTGCCTTGGAACTGTGGGGAGGATTCCCTCTCTACTGCTGACACAAGCCCCACCACAGCAGCACTCCTCCTCATCCTAGTACCACCACTTAGAACTGTGACTCAAATCCAAACACAGGCAAAGCAAGAGAATGCTGCCTCAGTACCAGAAAAGAGATCCCAGCAATCCCCCTCTGATCAGCTGCTTGCCCCGCACCACCTGAGGGCCAAGAGCTCTGGAAGCAGCCACTGCCCCAACTCTGGGGCTGGGTCCACACTATGCTCCTCTCCCTCAGGTCCCACAGACCTTTCCTACTGACTTTGTAAGTTGTCTTTGGGATTTGTGGGTTGAGAAGTCTGGAAACTGCCACAACTGCCAGTGATTCAACGCCCTGAGGTCTATTCCAGGTTTACTAGGGCCCTATTTGTGCTGGTTTCCAAGCTGGACTGTGCTCCTCTCCCAGCCCAGTACAGCAGACCTTTTCTGTTGACCTTTCTGGTTGTCTTGGGATGGAACTTTGTTTCACTCTGTCACTTTATGGATTCTGCTGTTTTAGAATTTGTTTGGAGTCAGTTTTATCATGTATTTGGAGAAGTTTGGAGGAAACCTCAAGAAAATCCCTGCTTCTACTTAGCCATCTTGGCTCTGCTCCCTCTCTGATTCTATAGTTCCAAAAATAAGACAATAAAGTACATGATTTCTGATATATCCATGTCTTGACAGAAATGGCAATTGCCATCCAGTCTTGCCCATACATCAACAGCATCCCTTCTGCCATAATATACCCAGAGAACGATCATCCAATCTCTCCATGAATCAGAACAATAACTAGGATTTAGCACCCAGTTCTGTGGCTCAGGGCACCAAAATGTAGCAAAGACAATGAATTAACATGTGCCTTTCTACAGAATAATTAAAGTACTATTCTATAAGATCCTGATCATATTACTAATAATTTCCATATGTGAACCACTATTTCCCTTCCTACTAAATTCCTTAATTCCTTATTGTAACAATCTCACATCATGAGTTGCAAAATTGATTTGAGTATGTACTCTATGCCATTGGCTCTTAATGATACAATGACTGGTTACAATCTTTACCTGATGGGAAATCCACTATCTACACTTTGAGGCATCACATCCCACTTTGGGGGTACTTCTAATTTTCAGGAAGTCACATTATCTTCTCCTTTCATAAAGGGGAAGTACACTTTTGCAAAGTCCACTCATATTTCCTAGCGCTTTTTGGATTCATGTACAATCAAAGATTTATTTGGAGCCCAAATCAAGGACCTGTTTTAATTACTGATCTCCCTGCAAGGGTTAGATAAACATCAACATTCATGAACATGTATATTTAAATTTGCATACACATGCATATATACATACATGCACTCTACACATGTTGCTCTTTAGATATTTTCAGTTGTGTCTGACTGTCACTCTATTTGGACTTTTCTTGGCAAAGTTATTTGAGTAGTTTGCCATTTCCCTCTCCAGTTCATTTTACAGATAAAGAAATTGAGGCAAACAGTGTTAAGTGACATGTAGGATCAAACAGCTAGTAAGTGTCTGAGGCTGAATTTGAACTCAAGAAGATTAGTTTTCCTGATTTTAAGTGTTCTACCTACCACACCACCTAGCTGCTCTTATTAAATATATAATATATATATATATGTGTGTGTGTCTGTGTGTGTATGTATATATATATATACGTGTGTGTATATGTATATATATGTACATCACATATATTTATATTAAATTACATATGTTTTCTTCCCCAGTTCTGTTTGCAACCATTTGTGTGCCTGAGGCCACCAAGATATCAGTCCTTCTTTTATGGTTGAAAAATTGGTATCTGAAGAACAAACCTCTAGCAAGGAATAGATCACTGCCATCCAAATGGACTTCTCCCATAAATCACTGAATAGTCAACGAAAGTAGAAAAAGGAAGAAAAGACAGCCAGAACCATAACAACATTTTATTTTTTTGCCATTAGACAATGACTTCCCTATGGCAGTAAGGAGTGGAGGCAAACTGGTGCACCCACAATGTCTGATTCATTGAGAGAAAGGAGTCTGTGTTGCCTCTGGGCATGATCTATAAGCCACATTTCATTATCAAAGAATGTAATAGGAAATGAATACCACTTAGTATATCACCTAATTCTCAACCTGCTCCATCTGAGGGGGCATCTGCTCAATACTTGTGTCCTGTCTCAAGTGAAAAACAACTCTGTGTGTGTGTGTGTGTGTGTGTGTGTGTGAGACAGAGAGAGAGAGAGAGCGAGAGAGAGAAAGAGAGGGAGAGAGAGAGAGTGCACATGCATAGATTCTTGGACTGCAAACACATCACTGACAGGTACCTACTTAATAGGGATGATAAATCCAAATATCCAAGGCATTGTTACTTTCACCAAAATGCCAGATGATGTCATGGAAAGCAAGCTAAGCAGATGCTCCCCCTCTACCTGCCCGCCAACAATGAAAACAACCATCATCCAGGAAGCCCCACTTTTGCTGCTTTCATGTAAGGGATTTGCATAATGAATGGCAAAATGGAAATAAACATTAATTATATACTGCATGGGCTGTGGAGAGGAAACTCTTGTAATTTGACTGGCTAATCAACAGGATATTATTTTCTAGGATATGATTCCTTATACTGGAAATGCACTACCTGCTCCAAATGCAAACAGTGGCCCAGAATCTACAACCTATCAGCGGAGAATAGCCCCAACACCATTCGTCTCTCTAATGTTGCCATCAGGAAAGAGTTAGATAGAGGAACTAGCTTAGGACATTGGTCTGCTACTTACTATGTGACCTTGAACAAGTCACTTCTAAGGTCATGAGGCCTTAGCTTTCTCTTCTATAAAAAGAATAAGTTAGAACATTATGTTTCTGCCAAAGAAAAGGCCGAATGGGGTCATGGAGAGTTGAACACAACAACAAAACATTATCATTTTACTCAAATTCCAATTACTCTTGTAACACTCCAGTAGATATGACATCAAACAATTTTTCGAATAAACTACAGAAATGATTCTGGTTCAGATGTGGATTGCTATGTCTTCAAAGGGAAAAAAAAAGAAAAAAGAGAAAAAAAATTACATGATAAATTTATTATATATTTAAAAGAAATAGTAAGTTGTACATAACAGATTTACAGTTTCATGCGCAAGCATCTTTTTATAAATCTATACACTGTGGAAATGCTTGCTTTCTTTCATAAATTAAAAATTAAATAAATAAAATTAAAAATAAATAAATCAAGTAAGGAATTTGGAAAAAAAAAACAACTTGGTATGTTGAAGTTTCTTTCTTTCTGTAAGTTCTATAATCCCACCCTCTCTCCCTGTCTTAAAATATGTTAAGTTCATGCAAATACATTTATGGCTGGAAGTGGAAAGCAGTCACATGTGGGTGTTTTATATTTTTTCATTTCTAGCACTTATCACAGTACTTGGAACACTGTAAGTTTGTTGACTAATGACTGTTTCCTTTTTTTCATATTCCACGTAATAATAAGAATAATCTTCAATTTGGGGGCATTTATTATAGAAGTCACATAGAGCAGTAGTGTTCCAGAACAATGGCCTTAGTTGATCATTCTATCATTCTAACAAATAAAAATCTAAATGTCAAGCTAATGGATGGTAAAGGAGGATCAAGTCTTTGAGGAAGTCTTTTCTTTGATACTGTTAGAAATCAAGACTGAAATGTCTCAAAAGGAAATCTATCAGCCCGCTGTCCTGTGCCCCCATTTCCTAACAATGGGTATCCACCTTATAAAATAGTCTCCAAATGAGGGACATCCCAGAAAGATATCCCATTTTAAGCCACAACTTCAGAAACTACCACAGATGATGGAAGCTAAATTAATTTCCTCATCTCTGGAAATCCCAGTCTATTCACTCTTCACATCTAGGAAACAGGTTTGACAGAATCAAGACTCAAAGTATCTTGAGGTTTTGTATGAAGCCAAAAGATCTACGTTTGAATCTTGGCTCTGCTAATTTGACCTAAATGGAAGAAACTGCTTCATTTTTGCCTTTCGAATCTGGAACTTAGTGCATTTGGCACATTGTAGCTGTGACACACACATACGTATACATACATACATAAGTATGTATAAATATGAATATGTATATATAGTAGATATTATAGGTCCGTTACATTCATATATACGTATAAATATACACACATGTGCACATACATATACACACATGAACACATGCAGGTATTTAAGCTGATTGATTTGTTGTTGGTGTTTGGTTGCTTCAATCACATCTGATTTTTTGTGACCCTATCTGGGGTTATCATGGCAAAGATAGTGGAGTGGTTTGGCACTTCCTTCTCTAGCTCATTTTATAGATGAAGAAACTTAGACAGATAGGTTAAGTGACCTGCCCAGGGTCACACAGCTAGTATGTGTTTGAGGTCAGATGAGAAGTCAGGAAGATAAGTCTTCCAGACTCCATATCCAACACTGTCCACTGTGACATCAGCTCCTTAATTCTTGTATCGGTTTCTCTGTGGCACAGTTTAGAATATGTTTAACTTCCTGGTCAATTACTGGATGTTCTCTGACTTATCAGTGTTCTTCATGTCCTTCATGTCTGGTACCCTGCAATGAATTCAGTACTCTAGATATGGTCTAATTATACTAAAATTCATTAGAGCAGTAATCTCAGTCATTTTGAATATTAACTATTTTGTCACTGAGACAAAACCAGTTATCAAAGTAAGTCATTTTTCATTCATTGCAATGGGAGAATTGGTTGATGGTCCCAGAAGAGGCTGCGTATACCTATCTTCACTTTTTCCTTATTTGATAAGGATGCTTTAGATCTCTATTTAATACTACGGTTACTAAGTAAGGGCTGAATCTTTTATTTTGGGGGAATGAGATAAAACTACTTTCCTTACAGTCACAGTTTTTGGTTACCTGTCTGTCATCACTTTCAGAGACATTCTAAGTTTAGGTCATGGAAGATATTGGATGTAGAAAATCCTGGAATATGAGATTATATTAGGCAGAAAAGAGGGCATTTCTACAACAGAGATTCAGACTTCCTGGATTTAGAATGAGAAGTGACCTTTGATGTCATCCAGCCTACTTTATTTTACAGATGTGGACAACAAAGCCTAGAGAGAGGATGTGGCTTGCCCAAAGCACACAGCTATTAAGTAGCAGAGCGCCAAGATTCAAAATAGGGTAGTATTATTCCATATCTCATGATCTTTCTATGATACAACAGCTGATTCACTGACAGAGTAACATCACTGAGAATATAAGCCTATCTTCTACAGAGACTGGGAACCAAATCCGGTGGCAGAGATGGTGAGAGTACTTGCTCTCTGTAAATATTGTCAGTGTAATTTCTGTGCTATGAAAAAAAGTACTTCGACTCTTGAAGTTGATGATCTCAATCCCCAGTCAAAAAACAGCAACATAATGATACCCAAATTAAGGAGCCATTATGAAAATTGGTGTCAAGTCTCCAGCACCATTTTTTAGTCATCCTTTTCAGTCCTTGGAGCCTTGAAAGCAAGCAATAAAATAACATTCCAAAGGAAAACATAGTCAAGCAAAGGACTCTTGGGTCTGAATTCCATGAGAAAAGCTCTTCACCATGCCCATGAAAATTACTTTCTGCTTGCTCAAGTGTAATTGCACAGCAGTCCCTGGAGACTTGGAAATCCTTTATGATCACCTGGGATTTGCCAGGCAAATCATTCTACCCTTTTCTCAGGAACCCACTAGATGGGACCAAGGGACTCCTTTGACAAAGACACCACTTTCTGAAAGGAGTACGGAGACATAAGAAAGAATTCAAGAACTAGAACCCTTCTGATAGGGTGGCAAACTTATTGAGGATATTTTCTGATCAAAAGTTTAACTTTGTAAGGGAAAGGAAAACAAAGTTTATACTACATCAATTTAACACTATTGCTATTTGACAAAACCTTACTCAGTTGGAATCCATAGGTTCTTGAGATGAGAAAAATTTTGGTTTGATTTTAATAGGCAATTTGATTTAATTCCACAAGCATTTATTAAGTATCTCTAGGGCATTGTGCTTGACAAGGGGATTAAAATATTCAAAGAACACAGACGGTTCCTGATCTGCATTTTTAGAAAGAATCCAGAATATCATAAATTTAAAGCTGAGAGGAACTTTAGGGGCCATAGAATTCATTCACCTAATTTTACAAATAAGGAACCTGAGGCTAAGAAAGTTTAAATAACTTGTCTTGGGTGAGTTGATGAATTGGTGTCTGAAACAGGATTAGAGCTCAGATCTTCCTGACTTGAAGTGTAGTGCTTTATCCAGAAGGGTATGATGCCTCTCAGAACATTTTAGATTGGGAAACTATCTTTGAATTTACTTTTTTTCTAATTCCTTTATTTTAGGGATGAGTAAATCAAGTCTTGGTTTTCTCAAGAGCACATAACTCATGGTTAATATAGCAGGGACTTGCATTTGGGGACTTCTCGGGAACCTGAAGCTATGTCTCCTCCAACAATATGACTAATGCCTGGCGCTAGGGCTCAAATGTCCAAGTATCACTCACTCCAGTAACTTCAGAAAAATAGCAAAGGTGTGGGAGACTTCCCTTGACTCAGATCAATTCACCAATTGATGAATAATAAATTCATTATATAAATATTCAATTTTTCAATTTTATTTTCAATTTCAATTCAAAATATTCAATTTCAATTCAATTCAATTATGTAAATAAAAAGCCCCCTTAATAAAGGGGCTTTATTAAGCCTCTACCTGTGGGGCAGTAGTCTAGGTTCATTCAAAGATAAAGCAAACAAAACATTTGTCCCATCCACCAAATTCATGTTCTACTGGGTTAAAAACAACACAAACACATATAAGCAATACAAAAATATGCAAAATAAGTACAAGGCCATTAGCTTGGGGTACAAGAGGATCACTCAATTATGAGAAGCAGGAAAAGCCTCAGCTAATAGAAAGATGAGCCTCATAGAAAACTAAGAGACCAATGTAAGGAGGAATACTCCAGGTAGAGAAGATGACATATAAAAGGGGGAAAAGAGGTAGGAAGTAGAATGTTGTGTTACACACATGGTCAATCACAATTGGTCAGGTGGTATGAAGATCAGAGTGTGTTGTGAGAAGTAATACGCAATCATCAAGAAAGAGTTGATTGCAATTAGATGATAAAGGGATCTATATGACAGAGGACTGGCATTTCCTACTAGATGCAATAGGGAGCCACTAAGGATTCTTGAGTATTACAGTTCTATGGACAGTAAAATCTGTGTATCAGAAATATCAATTTGATGATTTTGTGGAAGATGAAATGGAAAACAGAAGCACTAGAAGGAGAGACACTATGTAGAAGGCAATCCAAATAGAAGATACGACTGAATTGGGGGGGGGTCTGGTATAAATAAATGGAAGGGGGTGTATGAGAGGTATTAGAGAAATAAAGTCCACCAGATGTGTTTACTGCTTGAATGTGAGAGCTGAGTGATAATTCAAGAGTCCATAGATTGTAGATTGTGATTGGAAGCCTGGTAGCACCAGAGATAAAACTAAGAAAGTTAGGAGAATTAATGTCTACATGAAAGAGAATGAGCTTCAACATATTTCACATGCATTCATTTCCAAAGTTGCCCTTCTATGTCTGCAATAGAGCCTTGTCCTCCCCCTCTTCAGTGACTATTATTTCAATTGACAAACATTTCCTATGTCTATTAGCTAAGAATTGAAACACCTTCTGTTTACTTTTATAGACATGTAAGGGGAGGGGCAGCTATCGTGGTACAGTGCATAGAGTGCTGGGCCTCAAGTCAGGAAGACTTCAAGTCTGGCCTCAGTAACTTCCTAGTGGTGTGACCCTGAGCAAGTCAGTTAACACTCTTTCCCTCAGTTTCCTCATCTGTAACATGAGCTGGAGAAGGAAATGGCAAACTATTCCAGTATTTTTACCAAGGAAAGTCCTAACAGGGTCACAAAGGGTCGGACATCACTGAAACATGACTGAACAGCAGTAAAATGTTAGGAGACGGGGGAATCTATTTTTCCTCTGGTATCTTAACTAGGCAAGGATACAGCTCAATCAATAATGAAGAATCGAGAAGAACCACGAGAACATTGTATACAGTAACGGCAATATTGTTTCCAGAACAACTTTGGTTGAATAAGCTATTTTGGTTATTATAAATATCCAAAATAACTATAGTGGACATATGAAGAAAGACACTATCTGCATCCAGAGAAAGAATTGATACATAGAAGTATGCACAGAAACATTTTACACACGTATGTACACATGCACATACACATACTCACATGTATAAATACATAATGCATACATACACATGAAGAAAAAATAAATTTATATGTTAATGTATATTTGAAAGAAATGGCATGGTAGATTTGCAGTTTCATGTGTGATCATCCTTTTTGTTGTACTATGTTATAGGAATGTTTGTTTTATTCCATAAATTAAAACCAAAATTTAATGATGATAGAAAAAAACAAAACTCAGAATAACTATGGCATCACTTTCCAACTAGAGTAACATTGCTTCAGAAAAAACATGGAGAAAGGCAAAGAAACTCAACCACATCTTAGGGATCATCTACAAATATTCATTGAGTTTGAGAAGCAAGGATATTGAAGAAATTAGAGTGAATGTATAGTTTTAGCTGAACCTCCTGAGAAGAAATCGAGGAGATGGCAAGGGGAAGTGGAGAGAAAAGACCTCAGAATGGTTTCCTCCCCATCTTCACTCACTGAATAGACAATGGTCTTCCACCTTCTAAAGGTCCAGAAGATTTTGGTCTTCCCAACTTTCCATCAGTGTTTTATCATTGCACTTCTGGAGAGAACAGCCCTATATTTTCCCATCAGGGTCGTGAATAAGATACCTTTATCAGCTATATTACCCCTTTGCCAAATGTGTTTTCTAAGCTTGAGGTTCCTTTCCCCTAAGTGGGTGGGAGAATGTGTCCTAGATTTTGGACAGATAGTTGGTATCAACCAATTTTTATTGAACTATTTTAGTAATTTTTTTTTATTTTTATATATTTATTCTGATGAAATGATTCTCAACTGATAATTGCAGTGGGAAGCTCCCTAGTGGAGGCTCAAGCTGATGGTATTAGAGGCTCACTCTTGACTCCTCAGGAATACCCTTAAAACTGGAGGGAAGAGAGAGTCAAGCTTTGAGAACATCACTTATCTATGAAAATAGGAAATTAAATGTGGATCCTCACAGCTGTATAAATAAGCTTAGCTCATAGAAGCTGTGAGGATCCACATGAAACTGATAAAGGGAAAGGAGGCAATAATAAGAATAATAGTGAAAGGATGGGGTGAATGGGAGGTGATAAAACTAGAATAAAGTATGGATAATCAAGGCAGCTATCCTAAGGGCTGACTTAAACTAACATGGTAGTGAATGACTGTCGTTAAAGGATGTGCAAGGTCTATGACTTCACTGTCCTTCCTGAAATAATGCTTTCAATGTTATTATATCAGGTAAAGATAATAATAAGTATGTTAATAAACAAGGTATTTGAAAAAGAATCAGTCTCAGAAAAAATGTCTCTAATCAACAATTTCCTTTTTTGACTCTGGTAGTACCTGTGATTGAGGAGAAGGTGCTAAGCCTTTCAGCAAGTCCAAATATGCAAAATCATTCAAGTGAAGGGTTGCTCTTGCTCCATATTCAGTCATTATTTTTGGTTATTAGGACTAAGAGTCACAGAGTTATGCAGTAGATATATCATGCAGGGAACTCAGTCATCACGTATTATAATCCCTTTATTTCAAAGAAGAGGTGGGGAACTGAGTTACTGAGATGGGAAGAGACCTCCCTGATGCCACACATCAGAGAAAGGAAAAAAATTAAGTCTCGGTCCTGTATTCTTTCCATTGCATTTTAAACTCATGTTGAACCTATTCATCAGACCTACCTCTCATGACCCAATGGAGGTCAGAGTTGTACATCAACTCCTACTTGGAGAATGATGACCGACTCAACTTGTTTAGGAGAAAGGAAAACGTGTATTTCATTCATCTCTGCAGTTATACATTATTGATTTGTAATTCTGAAAGAAATAGCTAATACCAACTTCTTTGAATGTTATATGTTGCCTGTTATATAGACAGCTATTTCCCCAATTCAATAAAACTGAGTTTTCAATTCAGAATGGGTCTCCTCAGAGAAGTAAGAACATGATTAATATTAACCACATACTCACATACCACACACAAGCTGAGCTTCTGAACAATATCCAACATCAAAAAAGGGGGGAAATGTGAGAAAGTAAAGGCAATGTAATTTGCTGGAAAGAAGGGCATATGGAAAATCTGCATTGAGGTTCTTTTTCTAACCATCCCTCTTATTCACTATGATATTAGACAAGACACCTGACACTCTCAGAAGAATTGTTTCATCAGGTCCAGCTCCGAGATAGTCATTTTCTATAAACTCTGAGCTCAGTGTCAAAAAATAATGAGACAATTCAGCCTCTGAAAACTCCTGAAGTAAAAGTAGGAGAGGGTAGCAAATAGAAATGACCAGGTCAACCCCACTCTTTTACAGATGAGAAAATTGAAGTCCTTGAAAGGAAAAGAGACTTGTGTGACTTTCCATGGAAAGTTAGTGTTTGAGATGAGACTAGGACACAATGCTTCTTCCATTGGGAAGCAGTTTATCATAATGGATAAAGTTCAACACCTGGAATAAGGAAGAGCCAGGTTTAAATCCTACCTCAGAGGCTTACTGGTTGGGTGACCCTGGATAATTTATATAACCTCTTGGAGTCTCAGTGCCATTATGTACATAATGGGATAATTGTAGAAGCTAACTCATAGAGTTGTTAGGAGGATCAGTCAACACAGCAAATGAAAAAGTTTTTGACAGTGTTAGCATGCTATACTATCATTAGGAATCATTAGCTTCAATCTCAGTGTATGTTATGACCACTATCCACTACACTGTGGTACCAATCTTACAGGTGGACAAAAAATATACCAAGGAGAATTAGAGAAAACAGAGCTTCAGTGTGATATTTAAATTGCTTTGCCTTCAATGTATAGGACTTACTTGATCCATGTGATTTATCTTAAAAGTTGATACAAGGTTCATTACCAGTTTGTCTGTCCCAGGCTCCAGAGTTACTATCCATAGTTCAATTTCCTTTTCATTGTTATAGGTGTTCTCTTAACTCCAATCACTCAAACTTTCTTTTTCAGTATTCTAACTGAAAGTCTGGTGTATGCATGTATGTATGTATATGTCTGTGCATGTATGCATTTATACACATATATATGTGTACATATTTATGTGGATATACATATATACAAGTACACACAGGTGTGCATGTATATATGTGTATTTATTTAAAGCAGAGCTTCGGCATTTGCTGGAGTCATTATTATATCTCCCTGGTTTATATATGATTACACCTTCATTTCTAAATGGAGGGGACTTGAAGGATCATCAAGTTCACTTTATACATTAAGACACTGAAGCCTATATACATGAAATTACTTGCCTTTAGGATCACATAACTATGTAGTAGAATAGATGAGATTTGAATCTAGGTTTCATTGTTCATGTAGGGTTCTTGTGCCCAAAAGGCTTTGCTTTCTTATTGCGAATATCAGAGACTTTTTAATAAGCTAAAACACTTGAAATACATTTAAATGTATTTCAACTACATGAATCTTGTTGTCATGTAGCCCCTATATTTTCCCACTTATTCAAAAGAACCCCCTGTTCAGTGATCTTCAAAATACTCCTCCTCTCAGTCACTTTCTCCTGAGTACTCTGCACATTGCCCAAACTGCCTCTAAAGCATGACATCCCAAACTCACAACAATAGGGGATCTAACTAGGGGCACTTTACAACTAGGTTTGTCCTTTCCAATATCGTCAAGTAAAACAGTCCAGGTTTATGTCTAATTTACTTTTGGGGACTTTTCAGTCATTTTTTTGAAAGACCACATTAAACTTTCACTGATTCTGACCCAAAAGACTTAAACATTTAAATCAATTACTCTGTGGGGCTGGTTATCTACTTCCCTTTCTCTAACTTCCCTTTGTAAGAAGGGATTGAAGCCAACAACTGTAATTATCCTCACTTTACAGCTGAGGAAACAAGACAGAGGATAAATTACTAGCCCAGGAATGCACAGCTAGTGTCAGAAGCTAAATATAAATTCAAGACTTCCTAACTCTGTGCGAGTGTCTCATCCACTGGCTTTTGATTCAAAGGACCTGAGTTGAAATCCTGCTCTATCACTTAGTGTTTGTGAAACCTTGGACCAGTCACTTAATCACTCTTTGAAATCAACCTTTTTATCTATAAAATAAAGGAATTGAAATCTGTCTCTCTTAAGATTCATTATCTTATTTTCAATTTTACTTTGTTAGTCTTTAAATAACTCTCCTGAACCACCAATGCCCTAATTAAATGATCTGAGGAGCTAAATGAGTAAAGCTAAAATCTTAAATTTTTCTTTAGGTTTTTTTTATTTTTGTCACAGAAAAACTAGCTCATTGAAACATCTCTGATTCATTGGGTTGATTATTATTATTAAGAACTGACATATGATATACACCAATAGAGATTCCTCCTCCCCACTTCTTTTTCTTTGATGTCTTGTTTTTATTTTGTAGACTGTACAAAATAAAGACATGATCTATTTTCAGTTTGGGACAAGTTATAACTAGGAGAAATAACAAAAGGCTTAAAAACCTGGGACCTGATGAGGATCAAAAAAGTTTGCTATTGCTATTAGTTGAACTATGCAGTATAGGAAGATTTCTTTGAGGGATGCCAAAAGAATACTCTGAACACACTGGTTTCACTTAGGAAATGCTAATTAACTAGAAATGTACATTTCCTCAACTTCACTAGTCAAGTCATTCTCTATGTCCTCAACTGGCTATTTTTCACTTTGGCCTAGATGAAGGAAATGGAATTCAGCTATTTTTAGCACTGGGATACTCTGGCCATATATGTGCTAATGACCTGAAATGAAATATAATGGGAGTATTGAAAAAACATAAATTGAGGTAATAACATCTGTCATTTGAGGGAGGCAATGTGGTATGGTGGAGAAAGAGAAAGAGTCAGCCTTGGAGTCATGAAACCTTTACTTTTGAGTCTTTAATTTGACAAGTAGTAACTGTGACTCTGGAGAAATCAAGTAACTTTCCTGTGTCACAGTTAACATGGAGATGCTAAACTATAGAGCAGTCTATAATCTGTATTGGTGGAGGGAATTTCCACATCGAGAGTCTTCTAAACCAAGGAATTCACAGACTTGGATGATAGCAGCTACATCAGAGGAAAGTAAAGCAAAAGAATAAAAGAAAGGAAGGATGGAGGAAGAGGAGAAGGAAGAAAAAATGGAGGAGAGGAAGGAAGAATGGGAGGAAGAAGGAAGAAAAAGAAAGGAGAGAAAGAAGAAGGTAGGGCAAAGAAAGAAAGAACAAAAGGATGAAATAAATAAATGAATGAAGAAAGAAAGAAAGAAAGAAAGAAAGAAAGAAAGAAAGAAAGAAAGAAAGAAAGAAAGAAAGAGGGAAAGGAAGAGGACAAGACAAAGATTAGTACTGGAATGAAAAGGAAATTTAAAAAAAGAAATTTATATATACAAAGTCCTTAAAATTTGCATCTCATGCATCTCATTCAAGTTTCAAAACAACCATGTGATAGTTATTACAATATTTCCTACGCCCATTTTGCAGATGAAGAACTCTAGGTGAAGAGAGATTAAAAAAAAAATCTTGCCCAGAGTCACTCAGCGTCAGAAGCAAGAAAAGAACCTAGACCTTTCCAGCCCCAAGACAGGACCAGTATCTGCTATAACCCAGAGTCAAGATTTTGCTTTTTCTCCTAAAGACTGAGTCATTGTTTATGAAAGTAGAAAAATACTTCAGATTGTGTTGAGTTCATGACCCCTCCTTTTACAGATGAGGACACTGGGTCCTGAACAGGTGAAGTGGCTTGTTAACATCACAAAGTTTGTGAGGGGTCACTGGGATGGAACTTATGCAGGTACTGATCCAAAGTCAAGACTTTTCTCTCTACCCCATTATGCAAAGGATAAGCATTCATTGAGCAATTCCCTTGTCTTTTGACTTGCAATTTTGAAATTAAAGATGGAGTCACATTACTCTAAGGCATGATGCAGTGTCTGTGATTTTTCTTCATTATTTATCCTTGACTCTGTTTCAAAGTAGATAATAGAAGTAAGAAACACTCCCGAGACTCTCCCTTGAATTCATTGATTCAACATCAAAAATCTCAAGAATATTCTGAGCAGGTTCTATGAAAGATATATAGGTGAAACATTTCAACACATATCATTATACAACAAATTCTTAAAGTGTTTAGAAGATATTGAACTTGTTGTCAATTCACAGAAGGGGAAAATTTGTATCTTTAAACCCAGGAATCTAGATTTGTCAATGATCACCCTCAAATGATATTATTTAAAGAGGCTTCAAGTGAAAGATTTAGTGTTTTACCTAAGATTTTCATGGAATGAACTGAACCCTTGGAAACAAAGAGAAAAAAGCATTTAAGTACTTACTAATTGCCATGCACTGTGCTAAGGACTTACTGTGGCTTGTTCAGTTGTATTTCAGTCATTGAGGTTTTCTTGGCAAAGATACTGCAGTGGTTTGCCATTTTCTGTTCCAGTTCATTTTACAGGTGAGGAAACTGAAGCAAACAGGGATAAGTGACTTGCCCAGGGTCACAAAGTCAATAAGTATCTGAGGTCATATTTGAGCTCAGGAAGAAGTCTTCCTGATTGCAGAGCCCTCTGTAAAGCATGCCACTTAGCTGGCCCTCCTAAGGACTTACGTGTTTGCTATTATTATCTTCATTTTACAATTGAGGAAAGAGGACAGAGGACTTGCCCTGCAACACCCAGCTAGTTTTGGAAGTCAGATTTGAACTCAAGTCTTTCTAACTCTGTGCTCAGTGCTTCATCTACTGGCTTTGATTCAGAGGACCTGAATTTGAATCACTGTTCTGTCATTTAGTGTCCGTAAATGGGTCAGTCGTTTAACCACTCTTTCAATAGCAACCTTTTTATCTGTAAAATAAAGGAAATGAGATCTGTCTCCTAAGATCCTTTCCATTTTCAAATCAATTATCCTTTCTCTCCTTTCATGTAAGGTTATGGATTAAAAAAAAAACAAACTATTGAATTGATGCCCTCCATGATTTTCCTCTAGGGCTCTGCAAAGAAAGAAATCCAGAGACCTGATGGGCCAGTGGGCCTTCTCCAAGGCCCTGAGTGAATTAGTGGCAGAGAAATCAAAAGAAACAATTGCTAATTCCTTGCAGGGTGCTCCTTCTTATGTGTTATGTTTCAGAATGGCTATGCCTGAGTCACTGACATAGAAAGGACAGTGTTCCAGACTAAGTTTCTATGCTGGGAGTCACCAAGTCCTTTGACCCATGTGGAGGCCACCATATGGCCTAAGGAGGTTCCATCCAGTTTAGTACAATGGCACTAGTGTTTGAGAGACAAAGAGTTCTTTCCTGTACTAGTATTTTTTTTCTTTTTTGATTTGGGAGCAGCTCATTTGCCATTAGCCAACTGCTTGTGTCTGCTTCAGTGTTTCTTTTCTTTGACCTGCTGTCCGAAAAGTCATCCCAGAAATCATTAGAATTAGGTCCACATTAAAACACATTCACAGCCATGTCTTTAGAATCAGGATCATGAACCATTCCTTACATCAGTGTTTGAGAGTTCAAGCATCCATTCTACACTTTTCCTTTAATAATTATCTCTTGGAATACGTTGAAATATTCCTATTACATGAAGAGAAAAATAAAAACAATACGTGAAATATCTGAAAATTCTATTATATTGCCTGCTTTACAAGAAAAAAGTGATAAAGGTGGGTAAAAAACAGTGCCTCCCCTCAAAAGGCTCACAATTTAATGGAGGAGACAACAATGTATATGCAGGATAAATAGGAAATAATTAACAGAAAGAAGGTATTAAAATTAAGAAGGGGCTGTCTATAGAAGGTAGAACCCAGGTTCAAATCCTGCCTCAACTTTGTGAATGGAAGATTCCATTGAACATAGTGTGTGTATGTGTGTGTTTACTATTCTAAAAAAAAGACAAAGCATTTATTTAGTAAAGCAAAAATTTGCTTTAAAGTAAGGATACTTAAATCCAGTATCTGTGAATTTAAAGCAAAATATTTTGATGGCTCAATTACAAAATAATTCAATTTTATAATCAATGTATTTTATTTCATTCAGTCCAAAACCATTTTTGTGACAGGGGGTTCAAAGTCTTCTTTAGATGCCATGAAGTGGTCTGTGGCACAACAGTGGTTAATAACTCCAGCCTCAGAGCACATCCTAATATATTGTGTCTCCCATGCATGTGTTAAGACCATAAACAATTCCCTGAAAGAAGTAGCAATAGATATAACTTTTTTTTTTATTTTTTCTCCTGCTATGGCCCTTTTTGTTACTCTCAGACACTGCGTAGGGAAATACAAGAGCACATTTAAGTACAAATGAAAAAGGAATTTCTGGTGAACACTCTTTGTCACTCTTATTTGGGAATTTTTTGAACACAAGACAGCAGCTGTGAAGGGATTGTAGCGAGCATCTACCTCAGCTCCAGCCTCCTCTTAGGCTCTCATTTTATAGATAAGGAATGTGAAACCAAGAGAGCTGAGGAGATCTGCCCACGGTCAGCAATGGGCAGAGTCGCCATTTAAACCTAAATCTTGTGATTCTAAAGATTTTGACTTGAGACTTGGAGAGGGGAACAATTACACAAGGCTACTTGCATCAAGCTTTGAAACATATCAGGGCTTCTTAAATAAAATCTACAGTCCTTGAAGAAAATCTGGCTCAAATGTCCGCCTAAGACAAAACTAAGATAACGAAAAACTTCTCTTATTTGAACCATTATATCCAGCTGGATGGCTAAGCCAAAGAGCTGTACCATTAGCATATATGTTATAAATGGACATTTCAGCTGGATGATAAATTGGAGCCAGAGTTGAATAGGAAGGAGAGAGAAAATTTGGGATAAGTGTTCAGTGCCTTTAGTGATCCTAGGCTTCTCCCACATCATGTAATAGCTTATTTTTAACAACAATATGATGGTGATTCTTTATGGATATGAGATATGACTTTCAACAGTTTCTAGAAATTTAAGGGTAAGGTCACTTATAGGCAAGGGAGAACATTGTGGGTAGGAGTGTGCTATAAGGTCTCTAAGAATGGTATAACCTGAGGTGGGGAAATTGTGACCCTAAGGTCACATGTGGCCCTCTGGGTCCTCAAGTATGGCCCAAACTTCACGAAACAAACCCCCTTAATAAAAGTACTTGTTCTGCAAAATTTGAACTCAGTCAAAAGGCCACAGATTCCTCACCCCTGGAAGCAGACTAAAGGAGATCATTGGAGATATATAAATGGAAAAGGATATGAGTCAGCCTTGTATGAAGTGGTGAAGGACAAGCAATGAGCTCCACCAGCACATCATCCAGGACATGTCAGGAGATTTTGAAAACATTTTACAGCATTCTGAGGGGACCCCAGATGGAAGACCTATCTGTAAGTGGATATGGGCAAAAGTCATCAAGGATGAAAAGGAATGGATGAGTTACCATATGCCAAGCATTCACATCAGTAAGGTAACAGATCCATCATATTAGATATAGTCATATTAATATTTGTGGAAGTCCACATCCTCTGGTTATGCTTATATTTGAGCTCTCAATTAGCTAAGTGCCCATAAATTATAAAATACTGTCCAGAACATTTATTTCATTTCGATTTAAATTTTAAAAAGAAACATTTTTCATTGCAAGGCATTACACAAGGTACTGGGGTTACAAAGACAAAAATTACGAAGACAAAAAAAGCACCCCTGCTTTTAAGGTTTTCACATTCTCCTAGGGAGACACAGCATATATAAATAAGTAGTTACACACATACATCCATGCACACATATACATATATATATATATATATATATATATATATTTGTGTATATACGTATATAAATACACCCCACAAAGTTGCAGGGGAACATAACACCAGCAAATGGAGGGACTATGGAAGGTTTCTTGTAGGAAGCAGCCCTAGAACTAAACTTTAAAGAGTTAGGCATGCTAAGAAACAGACAAGGACAGGGAGAGTACCCCACATACACAGGGAGGGGAGGAAGGATTCGTCCCGGGCAAATGCCATAAGTGGGAAATTTCAAGAAGGCCAGGTTGACTGGAACTTATTTATCTTAACAGAATAGCTTTACATTGTCCCTCAACATAGTCTAACTAGCAATGTTTCTAGGATGAAAGTGCATTTGAAATATGCTGCCTCTAGCATTTTACATTAACAAATGTTCACCAAGTAGTCATGTCATAAAAAAAAAAAATACTAAACATTGCATAATGGAATGAGTGCAAAGAGTCCTATGGAGGGGACCTGTTCTTTGGATTTCCTGGGTCTTTCCAAGGAGGATTTTAAATGTGTTGAACCAAAGCCCAAGTTGTATCTGGGAGCATGTTAGCTGTTTTCAACTACTCTAACACCGTTTAGCATAGCCTTCTTAATGTCTTCTTTTCTGAAGATTTCGATGGCATTGACTTTCGTTTTATACTTTTGCATCTATCTATCTTCCAATGCTAGTCTGTGCAATTATTAACTCGCTCTCATTTCTGAATTTACTTTATTTCAGGATCTTGGCATCAAGAGATCATGGAGTCAGAGAATTACAGATTTCAACTGATAAATAACTTTAGAAATCAAGTCACAGGATCACGGAATTTGAGAACTGCACAGAACCTCAGAGATCATCTAGTCGAAACCATTCATGAATTTAATATCCACTATAGACAGTTGATAAGTGGCTTCTGGCCTCTACTTGCAGATTTCTAATAAAAAGAGAACTCACCAAATCTGAGGAAACTCATTCCACTTTTGGACAGCTCTAATTCTTAGGAACTTTTGCTTTCTCCTTGTCCTCCTCCTCCTCCTCCTTTTCTCTATCTTTCATGCTCTCTCTCTCTTCCACAAACAGACACTTTCACCCACTGTAACTGGTTTTACTTTTTTTTTTTTACTTTTTCCATCAAGGAAGGATAAATTTAATCTTTTCTACATATGACATCGCCTCATATGCTTAAAGGCAGCCACCTTGCCCCTCTGTCACTCTCCACTGAGTCATCTCTTGGTTAAATATGCCAAGTACTTTCAATTAATACAGCTATGTCATGGACTCAAAGCCCTTTCTCTGGGTGGGCTTACTCTCTAACTTGGTAATATCCATCTTAAGCTGTGGTGCCAAGAACTGAACACACCACTGCGTATGAAGTCTGATGACGGTGTAGTACAGTGGAATTTTGTTGTTTTTCAATTGTTTCAGTCACGTCTGATTCTTCATTAGCCCATTTGGGGTTTTCTTGGGATGAATTGCCATATCTTTCTCCAACACTTTTTACAAATGAGGAAATTGAGCCAAAGAGGGTTAAATGACTTGTCCAGGTTCACACAGCGAGTAAGTGTCTGATGTTGGATTTGAACTCAGTCTTCCTGACTCCAAGTTTGATACTCTACCCACAATACCACCTAGTAGCCAAATTGAAATTGCTTGCTCCCTATTTCTGAAAACTAATTTCCTGAATAAAACCTAAGATGATATTAAATTTTTGGATGCCACATCATAATGCTGATTTATTTTAAGTTTAAAGTCCACTAAAGCCCATAAATACTTTTTTCTTTTAAAAGCCCTGCTAACAACCATTCCCCTACGGTTCTAAATTTGATTTGTAAGCGCCCCAATGTAAGAGTACCCACCCTCATCCCACTATGATTCCATTTTATAAGTTCTATTCCATTGTTGTAGCCTGTCAAGATCATTATGGATCCTGACTTCTTGATCCAGTAGGTTCACCATCTCATCCAGCTTTGTGCCATCTGCAAATTTGATGATCATGCACCTATGTCTTTATTCAAGGTGTTGATTAAAAGAAAATTAAGCAGCATGCAACTAAACAGATCCCTTAAATATCTCCTAAGGACCTTTTTAACACTGATGTTAAAATAATAGCAACTTTTTGAGTACAGTCATCCAATTAGATCTGAATCTGTCTAATCATATTGTCATCTAGTACATATTTCTCCAATTGCCTAAAAGAATGATATACTTTGTCAAAAGCTCTGTTAATTCTGAGGTTTAATCTCATATCCATAAAATTGGCTACTATGACAAAAGAGAAAAATGATAAATGTTGAAGTGGCTGCTGGAAAAAAAAAACAGACTAATTAAATATTGGTAGAGCTGTGAATTGTATGGCTATTCTGGAAAGCTATTTGGAGTGATACCTGAAAAGGCAATAAACTGTGAATAACTTTTGACCTAGTTATATTATTACTGAATATGTGCCCAAAAGAAAGAAAGAAGGAATCATATGGAAACATGTCTATAGCATTTCTATGGTTCCCCAAACTATAAATAAAGGGAATTTCCAGCAACTTGGGAGTGGCCAAAAAATAAGATATATGAATGAAATAGAATTGCTCCATAAGTAATGGTGAAATTGACAGTTTTGAAGAATCTTAGAAGAACTTCATAAATTGATGTGGTCAGTTAGATAGAGCAGTTGGTAGAGTGCCAGGTCTAAAATCAGGAAGACTCATCTTGATGAGTTCAAATCTGACCTTACTAGCGATGTATTCTTGGGCAGTTCACTTCACCCTATTTGTCTCAATTTTGTCATCTATAAAATGAGCCGGAGAAGAAAATGACAAACCCCTCCAGTATCTTTGCAAAGAAAGCCCCAAATGGGGTCAGGAAGAGTTAGATATGACAGAACAGTAACAATAACAAAATAAATTGATGTAGACTGAAGTGATCACAACTAGTAAAACAACTTTAAAATGGCAAAGAAATTATACAAAAAGAAAACTGTGGAAGAATTTACTATTTTAATTGTTGCTCTGAACTATGGTTCCATAGGACTGAAGATGAAGCATGCTGCTCACATTCTGATCAAGAGGTGATTTACTTAAAATGCAGAAAACGACATAGACTTTTGAACATGGCCAGTGTAGGAATTTGTTTTGTTGTAAAACTATGCATATTTGTAATGAAGGGGTTATTTTTCATCATCATTATCAATCATCGTCATCATCATTCAGTGAATGGGGAGTTGGATCAAGAGAAAATAAATGCAGATTCTTCAGAAAGAATACATTTTTCAAAGGCTTTGCCAAACTAGGTGGATTATATCCATCCAGAATCACAGAACTGAAATCAGGAGGGGACTTTAGAAGGAAAGAAGTCATTTAATAAATAAGGCAAAAGCACTAAGAGAGGTTATGTCATCCCCCAGTCCATAAAAGTAGTAAGCAATAGCGTGAGAATATAAAATCCATCAATCAGTTAACACTCATTAAGTGCCTTATATGTGCAGGCATTGTGCTGAGTGGTGGGGGCAGAGAAAGAGGCAAAATACAGTTCTTGCTCTAGAAGATCTCATTCTACTGAGCAAGACAACCACCAAACAAATATAAACAAATAGATTTTATATATATATATGTACATGTATAATATATATACACACACATATACATACATATACACAACACACATATATGTATTATATATGTATATAGGACAAATAGAAAATAATTACTAGAGGGAAGTCTCTAGAATTAAGAGGGATTGGGGAAGAATTTCTGTAGAAGTTGATATTTTACTTAGGATTTAAAACCTTGTCAGAAGAACAAAGAATCAAAGATTTAATCCTAGTAGGGTACGTGTATAGGTCATTTAATTAATTTTTCTTCCTCTCCTTTTATAGTTGAGGAAACTGAGATCCAGTAAATTTCAGATACTAGGACCAGGTAAGAGCCAATCCAAATCTTCCAAGAATAGTACTAAACTAGATGCTTCACAGTTCTTTCTTTACTTTCAAGAAAGTGGCTAATATTGTTTTTTTCTTTTAGGAAATACAGTTCAAATCAAGTCAGTTTCAGAGGCACTAAGCAGGGATTGCATCTCTGGATCCATCCCAAGAGAATGAGTGCCCAATCCTTGCCTAACAGTTAATAGGAGGTTGATGCACACATTACCAGAGTTAGCTGAGTGTTTGGGAGGCTCCAAAGAAAGGTTTGGGAGAGAAGAGGTATTAGACTGACTACCACACTGAAGGTCTACAGAGCCGTTGTGCTGACTTCATTATTATATGCTTGTGAAACATGGACAGTCTACCAGCACCATGCCAGGAAACTGAATCGATTCCTTTTGAACTGTCTTAGGAAGATTCTGAGGATCACCTGGCATGATAAGATACTAGACACTGAAATCTTTGCTTGAGCTGAATTGCCAAGTATTCAAACTATGTTTCATAGAGCACTACTCTGTTGGGTTGGCCACATTGTTAGAATGCAAAATGCAGACTTGCCAAAAAGACTATTTCATGGAGAACTTACATGGGGCAGGTAATCACATGATGGCCAGCAGAAACAATACAAGTATACACTTAAGGTCTCTCTCAAGAACTTTGGATTTGACTATGCAACATGGGAGATATTGGCACAGGACTGCTCAGTACGGCATGCCCACATCAGAAAAGAAGAGACACTCTTTGAGCAAAGCAAAATTGATACAACACAAAATAAACACAGGATGCGCAAATTTGAGATATCCACTCCAAATATTCAAATGGATTTTGTGTGCCCAATCTGTGGTAGAGCATTCCAAATCCGTATTGGTCTGATCAGTCACAGTCGGACACACTGGGATTTTACAATAGTGCTATCATTTTGGTCCTCTTTGAAGATGAAGGACAACAACCAACCAATAGCACACTCTTTTGGAGACAATAAGTTCTCCTTTTGTTGAGCATTCAAACATCCTTCACTTGAAATATGACCATAAACTTGCATGGAGATGAAGACATATAGGCCCATACACACATAAAATCATACAAACATACACACCCAGGCCAACCTCTAAGAGGAAATTTTCTAGGTAATGGAAGAATTCTGTAGACAACTGTTATCAGCTTTGACAAGGGAAGGATAGGTACAAAATTGATTTACCTGCACTAACAGACAGTCCTATCATTCTGCAGCCACTCTATTCCTCACCTTGACATGCAATTAAAAAGGGTATCTCCTCTTGTAAAACTCCCATCTCTCTCTAAAACAAGGGAGCCCAGCTGGCAATATTGGATGCCTAGATAACTCTGTCAAGACACTTTCTCCACTTTCTCCCCTGAGTAATGCAACTACTCACTGTCAAAAGGGTTGGCATGGGAAGGGGGAAAAACCAAAGTACAACAACTTTTATCCCAGAAGAAAATGGTGTCCATTTTCAAGTTCAACTGAGTCAAAAGGATAGAGAATATTTTTTTTGAATATATCAGTATATCAAGATTTGTGATTTTCATGATGTACAACCACTATTCATTAACTCAGATGAGAACTGATACATAACTTAAGTTTTAGAGAGTTGCCTGAGGATTCCAGAGATTGTGATATGCCAAGGGTAACAAAATTAGTGAACATCCAAGAGAGAGTTTGAGGTCATGTCTTCTCAAGCTAAACTCATCACCCTATCTACTGAGCTACCACTGTGTTTTTATCATCTTTTCATTTGTATATAAACAAATTACATATAAATGGAAGTGCTTACTAAAGCAATAAATAGCAACAACCACTTCAAGAAGACCTTTCTTTATGTGTCCAAATATGGTATCCAAAAAAAAAAAAGGTAATGGAATATTGGAATGCTTTCAGAGAGCCATGGTATCTAGAAGAAAGGTTTCACTCTACTCTGCCCTACCCAAAGCATGCCAATTACATCATTTCTATATCTAGGCAACACAACCTAAAATGCAGGTAGATAAACTGGGATATCTTGGAAAGGATAAGCAAGACAGTAAGACATTGGACAGAATGTTGTATGAAAATCAATGAAAGGAAATGAGAATTTTAACTCAGATAAGAAGACAAGGTCATCCCATAGCTACCTGTAAGTATTTGAAAGGGTGTCACATTGAAGAGTGATTAAGTGTATATATTTTCGATTTAGGGTCAGAGAATCTAGGTTTCAATTCCAAGTCCTACTTCAACTATCTATAAGACCTTGGATAAATCTAATAATTTTTCTGGGCTTCAGTTTTGGCATCTGTAAAATGGGAGGGGATTGGATAGGAAGGTCTCTGAAGTCTTTTACAGATCTAGCTCTATGAGATTATGAGTTAGGTTACCTGGCATCAAACTAATGTTCTGTTGCTATCACCTTGGGTCAGTCATTCAACTCCCTGGATCTCAATTTCCTCATTTTCAAAAAGAGGGTGAAATATGATATGGATAACCTGTGAAGTGCCTTCTACTTCTAGATCTATAATCTTGTGATTCTACAGACCTTCAATGTTCTTACCATCCCTAAATCAATGATATTGGCTTCATGTTGCTTAGCCTAGAACAGTGGTGGCGAACCAGTGGCATCGAGGCCACAAGTGGCCTTCTAGGCCCTCAAGTTCAGCCTTTTGACTGAATCCAAACTTTACAGAACAAATCCCCTTAATAAAACAACCTAGAAGGCCACACAGGGCCTCGAGCCTGCAAGTTCTTCACCCCTAGTCTAGAAGGTAAAATTTTGAAGTTAGTTTTGATAAACATAGAGGTTTATGTAACATGGTTTTATAACATGGTTAGGCTTCATATAAAGAGAAGATCTGTAACAACTCAAGAGCAATTCAGTCATGGAACAGCTGCATTAGGGAATCATGGGTCTTTTATTTTTGGTCTCTTCCAAACTGAGAATAGACAACCACCATAGAGTGACACTGCCAAGGTCTACATTGGATTAAGAGGCTACTGAAGCCTCTTGTAAAGTTGATATACTCTGGGTAGCCTATCACTTTACTCCCAAATGGAGCCAAAATGAACCAAACCTTATATAGTAGTACATGCTCATTGATACATGGAAATATTCTTATACATAACAAGAGGGTAAAAGGGATAGAAATTGTATCTCTGACTTCACTGGTATAGTGAACTCCTAAATGAAGAGCTTGTCAGCACTGTCTCTGCAACCTACAGTACTAGAGAGATGCCAAGAGATCTTAAATGTTAATTGACTTGTTCAGGATCACTGAATGTGTCAAAGGCAGGATTTGAATATGGAACTTCATGGCCCAGAGACTGGCTTTCTACCCACTATGTCTGGCTGCCTCTAAAATGCATAAATATGCTAGCAAATTAGAGATGTTAGTTTTTAAAATAAGAAGGAACATGGCACCCATTTCTTGGCAGTTTATTTTGAAACATGCTGCATCTGCAAAATGTTTGGTAATGATGATGAAAGCTCTTTCAGAATAATTACAGTCCAATCGCATAGAGCTGTGTCCTTTCTGATGTATCCTGTCCTTTCCCCCACACTCCTTCCTACTACAGCATGTTGCCCATGCAAGGACCACAGTGCTGCTATTCCGGGCTACTCACTGTTGTGTTTAGCTATAATGAGAAGTTGAATAATGGGCTTCAGTAACATCTGCTGGCCTCACCTCATATATATTAATAACTGGCATTGTAATCTGTCTTAACTATTTTTTGCCCTTGTCTTTCCCCCCATTGCATTCTTTCTTTTCCCTTAAGGGCAGAGATTGTTCCCTGTCTCTCCTCCCTTATTCTACTGTCGGTCAAAATTTATCTTAATAGTGGCCTTATTTACTCCAAATATATTGGTTTGATCTTGAGCCTATAAATTATTTTTTACCTTAAGTTACTTCTAAATATACTAAAGCTTTATGATTTTTTCAAAAGAAACACAAATTACAGAATATCTATTTCATCCAATTTCAAAGAAAGTGACTCTGCAATGAGAGTTGAAGCTAGTGTTAGCAATTTGCTACCTAAGAATATGCCACAACATAATCTACCCCCACTAGACCTAGATCTGTGCAAACTTGGTAGAACATTCTTTGCCTGATTAAACTCTAGTGTTATACATTTTTTTTAATCTGAGAACATTTATCTTGGCATTTTAAGACATATCTCTGAATAATAGACTCTCCAAGCTGAATAAGACTTTTCAACTCATTGATGGTTCTTCCATTATCTTCAAGATGGGGAAAATGAAGCTGAAGGAGAAGTGACATGTCCAAGGACATACTGCTCTTAAATGACATTTCTGAGACATCAGTTCATAGGCCTATAACCAATGACATTGCCCCTACAGGATGATGGCGATACTGATGGTGATAATTATGGGCATTTATCTATTGCAGAGATTTTTATCCTATTTTTGTGTACCAATCTTATTTGTACCAGATCAGCAGTTTGGTAAAGCCTATGGGATCCTCAGAATTATATTTTAAATGCATAAATAAATACAAAGGATTACAAAGGAAACCAATTATATTAAAACACAGTACCCTATAACACACATAAGTACACAAACTATATACACAGATGCAAATATATACATATGTGTATGTGTATATATATATGCGTGTATACATAGATTATACACACATACTCTTTTACCATATATAGATTACACACATACACACACATACACACACACACATACACATACACACTTTTACCAGTGAGGAAGTAGAGTGATCCATATTTGCTCAGGTCACCAAAAAAAAAATATTCCTAGAAATCACTTGAAATCCTAAATGTCTAAAGGTGAACTAAATTTGAAAGAAAATTTGCTCATTCCAACCATAAACTCAGTACCACAGGAATCAGTGATAAATGTACTGTAGTCTACAGACACTATTTTTAGACTCATGTGCCAAAATTTTAACTTTCCTCTCATCCCCATTTTGTGATTATTTATTTGGGATATGTATGCTGGTGAAATGATGACTTGTCAGTAAAACCTGAGAGAATGGAATGGCAGTTGTCTTTAAAATTCTGAACAGTTATCACAAGCAGAGATTAAACTTCTTAAAGAATTTAGGTGTGGAATTGTCCATAGAGAACAGAAAACCCTAATCCCTCTTTTTTAGATACAGCTAAATGAGACCCGCAGTGTGGCATGGAAACAACTTGCCTTACATTATGCAGAAGTGGCTAAAGTCAGAATTTTTACCCTTAACTTTTCATTCTTAATCTAATTCTCTTTCTACTGCACTACATATATATATATATATATATATATATATATATATATATATATATATATATATATATATCACCATCATCCCACAGGAAAGACCTATAATCAAAGATTTGACATCAGAAAAGCAGCATAAATGAAAGCAGTCGAGATTCAGGCTCCATTTTAAGAAATGATTCTCCACAATTTAAGCTATCCCAAAGAGAAGCAGGCTGGTCAGAATTACAGGCTGGTAGGATAGGAGTAAAAGGGTACCTTGGGGTTCATTAAGGATAACGCTTCTCATATTAAATATGAGAAAACTAAGTTAACTGGCTTGATCAGGGTCACCAAAGGGGTACTTGGGTGAGAATTTGAAAACCATTGCAACATCTACTAATACCGAGCTTCTCAAGACTTTTTGGTCTCAGGACTTCTTTATGCTCTGGAAAATAAAATGGAATATATCTTCTCACCCCTCCCCCTAAGAGCATTTCTTTATGTTGGCTATAACTGTCCATTTACCAAATTAGAAACCAAAATGTCTTGGTACTGTGGGTACTGTTTTGCTCTCACATAGTTCAAGGGTTAAGGAAAAATCACACTTGTAGAACCACTTTACTTGTCGATGCCTCCTAGCCATGGGTACTTCCTTATTGAAAGGCTTCATTCAAGAACTTGCAGGTAGAGAAGGGATTCTTCTCCACGTCTAGAACAAGATGTCCTCTAAGATTTTTTCCAAGGATGTGATTTTTATAATTCTAACCCTTTTCCAATGAAGAGGAATACCAGACCAATCTCTACGTGGCTAGGGAACCTGTGATCTCAATGCCACATGTGGCCCTCTAGGTCCTCAAGGGTGGCCCTTTGACTGAATCCAAACTTAGATTTATTCTGTGAAGCTTGGATTTAAGAAAAAGGGCTGCACTTGAGGACCTAGACAACCACATGTAGCTTGAGGCCACAGGTGCCCTACTCCTGCATCTCTATCTTTACCTATATATAAAGGGCACATAGTCAACATATTACTTTTGGATTTAAGCTTAAGGTAAGGAAATGCTAATTTCATTTCTATCTTTAGTGGCAAGCAAAGAAGAATCTTTTGCTGTTTTTGTTTTAAACAATAACATGCCTCTGATTGAATCTTGCTTTTGATTGAATTGAGACCAAGAGTCATTGATTAGAAGCAGTGTGTATATGCATATATATTATATATATATATATAATTATATATATATATATATAATATATGTACGAATTATACAAGGAGTTTTAACAATCAGACACATACAAGTGGGCTCCAACCAATTAGATACATGTGGACTCTACCCTATCAGATGCTGAGTAGAACTGTATATAAATAGAGCCAGAGCTGAGACAAGCAAACATGAAGACAGCCAGTGTTGAAGGGGTGAGCCAGAGTTGAGAAGAAGAGTGATGAGAGAAGACCTCTAAGTGTGGAGAGGAAGAACTCTGAGAGCAGATATGAAGACTTCTGAGGGTGGAGAAGAAGATCTTTGAGAATGGAGAGGGAGACATCTGAGAGCTGAGAGGAAGCCCTATCTGTTGATTCATGTTGATTTCTCAGACAGAATTCCTGTCTGTAGGTCTGTGTTAATGTCTCAGATAGAAGTGCTGCCTCTTGGTCTTTTTGAGCAAATTGAGATGATGGAGCTGGTGCTGTTAGTATTGAGGTTTCTTTTCTGAGCTTTGTTTTTCCAGAAGCAGAAGCTGTGGAGTGGAATAGTCCCCATGAACTGAGACATGGAGCAATAGTAGAGAGTGTGAATCCAGGCGAGAGCTGGAATCAGTCAACGCACAGAGGTAAAGCCAATGGACTTGTAAGTCAACCTTGAGTTAAGATGAAAGAGGACTTTACTGGATACTGATATGGATTAAGAGGAATGTTCCTTCTGTGACATAGGGGTGGACTGTGTGGCATTTTGAAAAATGACCTTTACTTGGATACCTGACGTTGGTTAAGAGTGTAGTTATTGCTATGAGATGCATGTATTAGATGATATGTTTTGTTTAAGGATGTCGGATGAATGTTATGCTTTACTGTATTGAATAATGTTTAGTTTGTTGCTAAACAGAGAGTTCATTATTCTATGTAAGTAGACCCTTGAAATCATTCACAATAGCAGTTCCCAGGTGTGCTGCCATGATTTCAATTTTAACCTATTAAACCTAAACCTAACCCTTCAATCCTAACCCTATTGCATTACCAGGAGATTTTTGCCTAAATGAACTAAAAATAAGCCAGTTTAAAAATATGGAGCCTAAGGGTATTTTATTTTAACTGAGAATTTGAGAAATAGGCATAGTATTGATTTGTATAATTTTAATAGCACTACATTTGCAAGCTTGAAAAGGACATACGTACTGTCTTTTACAGTGCTTCCCATTACTGTCAACCACTGTTTGAGTGCTTTCAGAAACTGATAAAGCATTAGGATGAGATCCAACCAGAAGATGTACAGATGTCTCTCTGCTTATGATTTCGCTAAAGTGACTTGCTGAAAATTCCCATGGATTTCCCTACAAATCAACAAGGACATCATCAAGAATGAGTGATAGAGATGTATCATGCATAGTACAGTGCTACCAGAGGACAGTGCTGGGAGGGACTTTTAGAACATCGAATGTCAGAACTGTGAGGATGCTTAGAGCATGGAACATCAGAACTGAGAGGAACCTTAGAGGGGCCTTAGGACATAAAATGCCAGAATGAGGAGGGACATTAGTACTTAAAGGGTAGCAGAGAGGGGACCATAAAATATAGAATAGCATAACTAAAGGGACATTAGACAATATGTAGCCAAATTTCATAACTTTGCAGATGAACAAATTAAGTACCAGTGAGGAAAAATGATTTCCCTAAGGTCAAACATCTCATAAGTAGAAAATCTGGGATTAAATAGAGCATCTTTTCATACACTGTAAGATGCATCTCTAACATGAATAAAGATACAGACCAATTAGATGCCAACCCAAGGAAGAGCTTTGATCAACATGGTATCTTCCATCTTTAAACTGATGAATGTTGGTAGGGCAAAGGATCTTGGGTGAAATGGGATGTCCATTGGATGGGATTTAAAGAGAAGTTATAGGGGATTGTTTCCTCTGTGCGTAAGAAAAACATAGGCTTGAGATTAGAAGATCTTTTCTAGCCATTCTGAATAGTTATCCCATCAGTGGAAACCTAGTATTCTCCTAATTAACCTTGGAATCATATTTCTAATTACCTTCCAAAGGTGGATAATTTGTGTCTTCAACTTGGATCACCCAACACAAAACAAAAAAAATTCTTATAGCAGCATTCACAAAAAGAAAAAAAAATCAATAAACATTAATTAAGCACTTTCTGCAAATATATATCTTAATATCACCATCTCTAAGTCATTCAAATTATCTATGTGTGTACAGTAATATATCTGAAAGAGGCTTAAGTTCTTCTGAAGTCAAATGCTTTAGAAATCTCATGGATATTCCTTCTAATTACCTTGGTCAGGGTCACACATATCTTACTATAAGGAGTACTATCAATTCTCTCATCTTGAGCTAGGCATTCTAGAAGTATCATAGTATTATATTATAGCTAGAGCACAGAATCTAGATTGTGGCGACTAAGATTTATGGCACAGCTACAGAAGTTTTAGTATCCTGTAATTTCCCATAACAATGGGAAATCATTTGGCATCCATCGATCTCAGTTTTGTCATGTGAAAACCAAAAAAGACGGGATAATAATATTCGTCCTGACTGTCACTAGGCTGTGAGGGAAAGTAAATTGCAAATCCTACAGAAATGGGAAATGCCATCCTCAAACTGATGGTCCTGCCCTCGTGCTGTTTAACATCTACTTCTGACATGACACATGAGAGCTCAATGGAAATTCAAGTAAAGGTTAAATAAATTCAGGTGTTCAGTAACAATACAGCATGTCATGTAAGAGAAGACTCCAGAGGGGGTGTAGTTAATAGTCAACTTACTGATTAGGACAACAGCTGCTCTGAGTCCAAAGGGTGGAAATATCAGCAAAGAAGAGCTGTTTCTATGACATGGTGACAAGAGCTTTATTCCAGGGTAGATAGGTAGTTTAGACAGCTCCTATAGTGGTGTGCAGAGTCGAGAGAAAACCATGCCATACTATCCTCTCTGTACTTTAGAAACCTTGTGGCATCTTGGATCATGCTTCCTTTCCCAAAACTCTAGGACTATACTCCAGTAAAACCTAATCCCCCCAAATCTCAGAACAAAGTCTAAGCTGATATTTCTGAATATAGGAAGTTGTCCCGTGTAGTTTTCAGAGCTAGTCTGGGCCTTGACTAATTGGTGAAGGTCTCCATACTTTCTAAATAGGGAGAAGAGGGATCCTATAATTATGCTGTTAACTATAGAATTCACAGCCCATTGTTACTGCAGCAAAGCCATCTGAAACCATTGGTCAGGTGAGTCCAAAGCGTCCACTCAACCCCAAGCTGTAGAGTGATTTATTTATTTACTTATTCATTTACTTACTTGTTCATTCATTTGCCTATTCACTTATATATCTGTCTATTCATTTATCTTTCTATCTTTTAATGTATCTATTTGTTTGCTCATTCATTTATTTGCTGAATTACAGCCATGCTCAATTCTCTTATCTGAATTCTTCCAGGTGTCCTGGTTTGGGATGAACAGAAAACACTATTTCCTGAGCTTTGCTATTCACAGTCATTGTATTTACTCCATACTGGAAGATATGTTGCAACTCCCAGGAAATTTATCTGGACTAGGCTGAAAGTTTGCCAAAGGAACTACTTCCAGGCTAAGATTTCTCCTTACCCCAAGACCATATGAAATTTCGAGATAGATAATCTCTGAATGCAATTTTGAATTTTTTAAACTTGGATTCCTGAAAAAAATATTATATAGGAATAAACACCTTTACTGTGGTACCTTGCCTCTAGATAAAGGTCACAGAATCACTCAATGTTAGCCATGGAAGAACAACACTATACAGAATGCTAAAAAAGTTTGGAACCTTAGAACAGGGAACATAAAATGACAGAGACAGAAAGGATCAGAGAATATGAAACATATAACTCTATAGATGGACACTAATCACAATAATAAATATTCAGTCAATAACAATAATAGTTATCCATGTGATTCTTAAAGTCTTAAAAAATTCTATGTATATGTTACCTTAGTTGAGTACTTAGAGGTTAGAAAGGAATTCCAACACTTATTGGCTATGTGACCATGAGCAGAGAATCCTAGTCAGTCTCTCCAAGGCTTAATTTTTTACCTATGAAATATGAATAATTATACTTCCCCTACTAAATGATACAGTGGATAAAGTTGTTTTATATTCCTGGCTTATAGCCAAGAATATATAAGTTGAAATCTGGCGTCAGACACTTGCTAGCTGTGTTATCCTGGGCAGGTCACTTAACCCCTATTTGCCTCACTTTCTCATCTTTAAAATAGGGACATACAGGAGAATGAAACGGCCAAATACTCCAGTATCTTTTTCCAAGAAAATCTCATGGACAAAATGTCCATGGAGTCATGTAGAGTAGGATATGACTGAATGACTGAAAAACCACCCTAAAACACAGAAAGTCTTGTGAATACTGATAGGAATAATTTATGCAAATATATTTTATTGTGAAAGTGTTGTATTCTTTTTAGCTACTAACACTGGGAAGTTGAATAATATGCTCATACCATTTTTTGGGCCTATCTAAAGGTTCTATGAGAGAGTGTCAAAGTTAATTTAGAATATGAAAAGATTTGAGTAGTCTCCTAATGATTTTGCAACACTTCAAAACATACATAATTTCATGAAAAAATTATTTCTGCCAGTGGAGACTGTCTCATTTCTCCATCAAAGTCTGTGCTCATCTTGTGAGATATTCTTCATTAATTTATATTGCCCAACAATCCCTGGCAGCCAGGCTTATGAATCTCTATGACCTTGCTAGGTTCATACTCAGGTGGTACGTACTTCCAGGCTTTTGAGTTTGGTAGGGCCATGCTAATACCTGTCTAGGCTTGGAGAACCCACAATTTGCCCCATAACAGGATGGGTCATCAGAGTAAAACTTTAGTTAATGAAGCAGATAGTAACAATATTTAATAACCATAGATACTTGTTTTATGACTTATTTATAAAAATGTAAATAATTCAAAATCCTTTGAAGTCAGGAAGAACTATGTTTAAATTCTGCCTCCAATGCTTACTAGACATGTAAACCTATGCAAGTCACTTAACCTCAGTCTCATTTACCACACCTATAAAATAAGGATAATAACACCTAACTCCAACTGTTGGTTTGAAACTAGAAAGGAGATAATATATGTGAAGAACTTTGGAAACCTTCAACCACTATCTAAATGTCATTGCTATTAGTTATTATATTATAGATATATCATATACAATATATGGTAATATATTATAAGAATGGTAAGTAATAGTAGGAGGAGGAGGAATAATATTTGTGTTAGGATTAGAATTACTTCCATGAGTCCATAAATAGCCCTCAAATATTGTTGTGACTGGGGAAAAGATATCACTTGATGGCAGTTCTGGTAATGAGCCATAATTATCTCAGACCAGGGATGGGGAACCTTTGGGCCTCCAGGCCACATGTGGCCCTCTAGGTTCTGAAGTGCTACCCTTTGATTGAATTCAAACTTAGATTCTGCCAAGTTTGGATTCAGTCAAAGGGTTACACTTGAGAACCTAGAGCATTCAGTCAAAGAACCACATCTGAGGACCTAGAAGGCCACATGTGGCCTTGAGGCCACAAGATAATCAAAGTATAATGAAATATATGATTATCTATTACAACCGATACCCCAAAAGGAATTTGCTTCCAATAATATACCTTGCCAGTGGTCATCCAGGCTATTTAAACACCTCCACAGAAGGGGAAGTCAATACATATCAAGGAGACCATTTCCATGGCCAGAAAGCTTTCATTATTAAGTTGTATTTCCCGATATCCAGTCTAAGTGTTCACCTTTAACTCTTCTGTCCATTGCTTCTCGTTCTTCCCTCTGGGCCCAGAAAAGCACACCTTAGCCCTCTTCTACACTGCAGATTCCTAAATATTCAAACACAGTTACTCTGCCCTTGCTTGACATTTTTCTGTTCTCAGGCTGAACATCCCCAACCATCATGGGAAGGGTACTCAAAGCCATTCAGTCTGAGTGGGGCCTACTGGAGGTTTTGTCTCTATGTTATAGCTTTCAGTAACCAGATTTATCACTGCCCCATAGTGAGACATAGTAAGAAAATATTGGGAGTGGTGAAGGAGCTAAATACCAAATTTTAAAAGAAATGAATACAACTACCAAGAAACTTTTCTTGGTCTTCCTGTCACACTAAGATACAAGGAAAGGTGAGATCTTAAAATCCAAGCTTTGAGAGAAGAATCTGGGAAGATGGCAAAGTAGATCAGAAAATTCCAAAGTCTCAAGATTTTCCCCCACAAAAGAGATAAAATAGAACTTGAGGAAGAACAAAGAGCTCATTAAAATAAACAAGGATACAGGTCTTCCAGAGATAATTTAAGAAGATCAGGAGAAAAATCCCAGGATGAGGCTCAGTCCCTGTGAAGAATAAACGCCTCCAGGCTGGGGTCCACCTTAACAACAAGCACCAAGCCCTGGAATTGGTTGGTTTGAGAGGCTGTCTCGGCACCAGCCACAGGAATTTTTACCCCCTGAATAGTGAGAGCAAGTGGGCACCTCAGCCCAGGAAGATGGAGGAAACTTCTGCTGACTAGGAACACCAGACTCAGTTGTGCTGTGAAGGGCAGCAGGGGGGAGAAGGTTCTAGCACATGCCCTGTGAGTGCAGAAGCAGTGGGCAGAAAACCCCTGGCTGTGGGAACTTACAGGAGTCTGGGGGTTTGGCTATGGTTCCAGTCTAGAGAGAAGATCTGGGGCAAGAGGCTCCATTTCCCAGACCCCAGGGCTAGAGATGATTACAAAAATTAAGCTACTACTACAAAAAATGCACAGACAAAGGAGAAAGAATCCAACCATAGAAAGCTGTTATGGAAATAGAGATGACTAACCCCTCTTCTATCCCAAAGAGTATCGTCAAATGGTCACTTGTCCAAAGAGAATGCATAGAAGAGCTTTAAAAAGACTTTAAAAATCAAGTGATAGAGATGGAGAAAAAAACAAAAAAAAAAATAATAATCCAAGAAAAACAAGAAGGTTGAAAGGAAAGTCAACCAATTAGAAAAGGAGATCCAGAATCTTAAAGAAGAAAATGACACCTTGGAAATTAGAATTGGGCAAGGCGAAGTCAGTAAACTCATAAGAGATCAAGAAATAATTGAACAAAATACGAATGAAAAAATAGAAGAGAAAGTGAAATATTTTATAAAACAAAAAAACAATCTGGAGAATAGATCAATAAGAGAAAACAGAAAAATTATCAGACTAACTGAAAGCTATGGTCAAAAAAATTCTTGATATGGTAATATAAGAAATAATTAAATAAAAATATATTAAAGCATTAGAATGAGAGGAAAGTAGAAATAGAAAAAAAATCCACCGATCACCACTTAAAAGACATCCTGTGAGTAAAACTCATAGGAATATTATAGTTAAATCCTGAAACCCTCCGCTAAAAAATAAAATATTCAAAACAAGATAAAACAACTTAGCTGTGATGGTGACACATTAGCATTGTACAAGGTCTAACAGTTTGGCTCTGGCCAAAAATATCATACCCAGCAAAGTTAAGCATAGTCCTGAATGACAAAAAAAATGGACATTTGATCAACTGCCAGATTTTCAAGACTTTGTTAAAAAAAAAAACAAAAAACTGAACTTAATAGAAAATTTGACATACAAAAGCCAAGGGAAACATAAGCAAAATACCAAAGACTGATTACAGGGGATTCAGTAAGGACAGACCACTTACTTTCTGTATATGTAAAAGGCAAAACATATATCTAAAATTCTCATTAATAATTGGGTAGCTCATAAAAAAGATTGGGGTATTAAATAAATTTTAAAAAGTGAAAGCATTTAGGAACAGCTAATAAAAGTAATTATTTTATACAAATGAGGAAGAATCAATACAGAAGAATTAGATGGGGGAGGAGGGCTGGTAGCCCTGGTAACCTACTTTTGTTAGGAATGGTTAAGAGTTAATGATACATATATATTTAGAAGAGTATAAAAGTCTTCTAAATTCAGAAGAAATAAAATGGTAAGGGAATAGGTAGGGGGAGAGGACAAGGTAGGGATCTTTAGAGCGGAGGTTAAGGGAATAGGTAAAAGGGTGTATAAAAAGGTGTTTAGATTTATGGGAATGGAAGGATGGGGAAGGATTTTTTGAGGAGGGGTAGACAAGTAATAGGAGGGCAAGGAAGTGGGTAGACATAAGCAGAGGAGGCAGGAGGGACAGGAAATAAGAGATATATGCAAACATAAAATAAACAAAGATCAGGAGTGGAATGTGTTTGGGAAAGTATATATCTCTATATATGTGTATGTATATGTTTATATATGTACGTATGTACCTATAGCTATAAATATATCTGAACTTAATTGTAGCCTGGGGGGAGGTGAGAACAAAGTAAAAGATGTGTGCAGTAGACAACAAATGAAAAGTTACAAGGAAGCAAAGAAGAGATGGACAGCTCTCAAAGCAACATGTAGTATTAATCATACAGACTTTATTGTTACATATTTTGAATTCTCTCTTATGTTCTGCTATGCACATGCTATGCTTTCCCCCTTTTTTACTTTGTATTTAAGTTCCAATACTTAAGTTTATGATACATGTTTGTTTCTTTTCTCTATTCTATATTTGTGTTCTTGAGTTTGAATCTAAAATTAAAAAAAAAAAAAAGACACAGCCTTTACACACTTCTGAGTTCCCTGACCTGAATATGATCTATTCAACCTCTGATTCTCCATCAAAGATGTTTTCAGGTAAAGCTGGCTGGTCCAGCTTGGACAGTATAGCACATTCCTTACAATGTTGTAATGAAGAATTAAATGAGTTTTATTTTTGGAGAGGGTAGGGTGTGTAGCCATTAATCTAAAAGATCCATATAAATTCACACATCTCATTTTCCTATCAAGCACACAAAGGCACTGTTAGAAAACAGATGCTTCAGCTGACAAAACCAAGATTCACATCTTTCCATTTCCAAGAGATTCAGCTGTCCAAGGAAACTTAACATGTCCCACAGCTGGGATGGATTGCCTGATCACTTTATGGGGCTCCATAGCCCCATCAAAAGCACTCTATATAATCACTGGGGGAAAATTAGGGGGAAGAAAATCTGTCTGCTCATCACACATGCCACTCAGAGCAGCTCTCTGGAGAACATTCAGGTGTGAAATTCTACCCTGATGGTTTGCCAAAGCCTTGAGCTGCACCTGGTTAAACCTGGTAGGGTTTTCCCTTAACCATTTCCAAGATCAAGGAAAGAGAATATTTCCCTAGCGGTAAAACCATCCAGGGATGAAGAGATACCAGTGTGCCATCGGAGTCATAGCTAAGGCAGAAAACATGGTCTTACTTTAATCATGACCCTACTTAAACCCATCTCCCAAAGAGATTAAAGTCTCCCTTTGAGAAATTTTCCTATGAGAAACATAATGCAGCAGGCTAGAAAAAGCAGGGACATACAAAGGGAATGACTCAAAAGTAGAAGTGAAAGACTCTCAGAGGTGAAAGGGACCCTATCGGCCATTTGATGACAGATAATGATTCTGAAGCACTTTCAGGTTTACAAACATTTTACATTTATTATCTCATTTAATTCCCACAATGCTGCTAAAAAGTTAAACATCATCACTATCCCGTTTTGCAGAAGCATAAACAGGCTCAAAGAGTGATATGCCTAAGATTTCACAGCTAAACAGAATCTGATTTCAGGTCTTTCTCACTCCATAATCTAGTTCTCTCTCCACTGTTCCCACCTGTAGCAGAATTAGAATATTTTCAACAACATTACTTGCAAGGCGATATCTAATCACTGATGGGAATATGTTCAGTGAGCAGAAAGCAAGCCCATACTTTGGATAGTTTCAGCCCATTTCCTGAATCTTACTTTTTTGTGTGGTTACAGCCCAAGATATTTACAAAACTGTTAAATTTGCATCCGTCCAAGCAGATACAGTCTCCTCTTTTCTGTGAAGTAATAGATACATGGTGCAGTGGATAAAGCACTGGTCTGTAGTCCAGATCTGAGTCCAAATACGACCTCGGACACTTCCTAGCTCAGTGACTCTGGATAAGTCACTTTACCCCTATTTGCCTTAGTTCTTTCCCTTAAAATAGAGACACAATGAGAAGGAAAAGACAAGCCATTCCAGTAACTTTGCCAAGAAAATCCATTCTCCCAGGTTCTAGATTACGGTAATAGTATCTCCCAAGAGTGGAAGGCGGATCCAAACTTCTAATAAGCATGTGAAAATTAAATGGAGTTTCCAATAGCAGTAGGCTATTACTCCTACAGCAAACTATACCTCTCTAATCCTCACTCTCCCCACCCCCATAAAAAGGGGTAAGAATATTTATACTACTTTCTTTGAAAGGATATGATTTTAAAAAATGTAAAATACATAAAGTTGTTATTATCACTCATTCTTGGGACTATAACCTATGCTTGAGAAATGATTACAGAGATGGAATCCCCATTGGTACTCTCAAACCCTTGTTTTTTCTTCAAATTCCTTTCTGAGTATTAAATTTCTCTCACAATGACCTTCTTAAAATTCATTATTTGACATATAGCTGGTTGACCCTAAAAAGAGGGTATACATAGACACACATGCACTCATATACATATACATATTCATATATATGTGAGTAAATATATATAAATAAATAAATCCTATATAAATATTAGTATATAGCATGCAATTACTTCTAGAAATATATATGCATATGTATGCATATACATATAAACACATACACATGCATGCATATATGTATATATACACACATGTACATATACACATGCATATATCACTCATATATATACATATATACATATATATATATATATATGATGGACCTCTTCTTAAAATTACATTTTAATTTCATTAAATGCCCCAAAATCCAACAATAACTGGCATTTAAATAGCACCTTAAGGTTTACAAAACAATGTCTCATTTTTACAAATATCTCATTTTAGACTTACAACAACCTTGGGATTTTGTTCAGTTATTTCAGTTATGTCCAAATTTTCATGACTTCATTTAGGCAAAGATACTGGAGTGTTTGTCATTTCCTTCTCCAGCTCATTTTTCAGATGAGGAAGCCATGGCAAACAAGGTTAAGTGACTTGCTAGGGTCACACAGCTAGGAAGCATCTGGGACTTTATTTGAATTAAGGGTTTCCTGAATCCAAGACCCAGCTCTTTATCAACTATACCACTTAGCTGCCTAAACAAATTGGATAAAAAAAAGGGATCACTTGAATTAAAATAGTCAACAAAACATTAAAAGTAAACACTTTCACAGGACTCAGGTTAAGAATCCTTGCAGTAAAAGAAAATGGTTATTATTTTCAAAAGCAAATTTCCACAACTCATACAGCAAGAGCATGGTGTGGATAAAGTCAGAATCCTAAAATCTGGCTTCTAATTCTAATTTGACTGCTTATCTTTATATGACATTAGCCAAGACACTTCTTTATGTGGAGGCTAATTTTCCTCCAAAATCTGTATAATAAGGGTTTGAATTAGATAATTTGTTAAATTAAAATAGAAGCAGATAGAACCATATGCAGGTATTCCTGTCAGCAGCATATTAATTTAGAAATAACATATTATCATTATCTATATTCTATTGTATTTATATTTATTTTGTTAAACATATCCTAATTCCATTTTATTATTTTTCAGGACATACTTGGGAGAGTCTCACGAAGGATTGGCTCATACATCATTTTGTCCACAGATGCTGTCCCACTGGCGAGCATGTAGGAGGTAGTCAACAAAGAATTCATAAGCTTTAACATATCATATGGGAAAAACAAAAACAAAAAACATCTTTGATGGTCATGTTAAAGCAAGCACCCTGACATACAGAGGATGGTCTGCTATCCCAGGTTCTTTGATCTGCTTTTCTAAAAGAAAGGTAACTTTTGAGGGGTCAACAATCACTTTAATCAAGCACAGATATATCATTCACTTGGTTCAGGGAAAAAAAGTCAGCACCCTGAGCTTCAGAGAAAACACAGAGAAATAAAGATGAATAGACAGTGCTTCCAGCTGCCTGACATGAACAATACATATATCACAGATCAACAGACAGGTAACTGTCTAACCATACGTACAGTTACCAGTTAGAGATGCACCAATATCTGTTTTTTCAAAGCCGTGAGGCACCTTAGCGACTTCTCCAAGTCTCATCTGGCACACAAAACTTCTTCCAAAAACTAAGCCCTGAAGTCAAACTTCACATCAAAGTACTTATACATTTGTCAGAACCAGAGGGCATCACAGCCCTTGAGGACCAGTGCCTCCATTAGACAATTAACAAAATGTATTGAGTCCTATTAATGGGTAGGGAAGATCTTTAACCCTTACCCTTACCCACCATTAACCTGAAATTATTATCAAGTTGCATGGCTTTCATTAGCTTGCACAAAAAATCACTGGGCTCAGCCAAAATGATGAGATGGAGTTTGATTCAGTGAGAAATGGGAAAATCTAGTTTTATATTCTGGCTCTACTGCTCATGATGTGACTTGGGATAAATCAATTTTAAAAAAATCTTGAATGTTCCTTTATCATTATCTATGTGTGTCCTTATCCATGTAGGCTTACCCACCCTTAAGTATCCCAGCCCATATAGAACATCTGGTCCTGGACAGTTCTTGTCAATCTTCTTCTATAAATTGACTAAACACAAATACACTGTGGGTCTATTCTTAGGTTTCTTTAAGTATTTTACAGGTATAACCATGAGGATCACCACCTGGTCTGCCCTGACTCTCACACCGTCGGAAAAGGAGAGGGCTTTTTCATGCAGTATTTCCTGGATGATACTTCTAAGCTACATTGTTATATGTCACTTCGAAGTAATATGCTACAAGCAACTTTAAGTGTGCCATGAGTGTACCCACTGGATAAGCGCATTAAAGTGATAGCTATAGTGAGGAGATTTTTTTTTAAGAAGCAAAAATGGTTTCTAAAAATCTAATACCGCCAGCAGTGTTGTCAGGATTGAGACAAAAGTCAATAAAAACAGCTTGGGTGTTGGAATGAAGCTTTCTCTCCAAGAACTACACTACGTGAGAGCTTGAGATTTTGAGTGCTAGTGGAGGTCAAACAAAAAAATAAAAGATCAGCCTACTTCCACTCTACAGACTAAACCCTTCAGAAAACAGGGATTTAAATAGAACAAGTGTGAAAGGAAAGACATTTCCCATTGCCTTCTGCTTTGCCGATCGTTCAATAATTTCACGTTTCCATGCTGCTGCTGCTTTGTAGATTTGGAGAGACATGTCAGAAATCAACTAATAAACCTTCTAGAGGGGAGTAAAGCATGTAACCACTCTGGGCCTTGGGTTTTTCATCTGTTAAATGGGGGAGTTCAACCACTCAATCACTAAGATACCATCAAACCCTAAATCTATAGTTCTTTCCACAATTTAATGGATCCTGGGGGTTTAAAGCTGGGAAAGATTAGTGACACACTACAGTTACTTGAGGTGGAGATTTTTTTTTAACCTTTTGACTTTGTATTCTCACGACCTAATATAGTATCTGGTATATAATAGATGGGACAGTGTGTTCAATCATTTTTTAGTAGTGTCTAACTCTTCTTTTCCCCATTTGGGGCTTTCTTGGGAAAGAGAGTGGAGTAGTTTGTCATTTGCTTCTCCAGCTCATTTTACAAATAAGGAAACTGAGGCAAATTGGGTTAAGTGACTTGCCCAGGATAACTCAACTAATAAGTGTCTGAGGCCAGATCTGAATTCATTAAAATGAGTCTTCCTGACTTCAGGCTGATCATTCAATTTACTGTGCTGTGTGTGTGCGTGTGTTCATCCTTTGTTGCTGAAGAAGACCATGCCATTAGAGAAATAATGACATGTCTTGCACTTGTCTCTATTCTGAGTAAGGCTGTGCAGGTCGCCAGCCTCACTTCTCCTCCAGAGCCATCTGAATCCAGTGACCAGATTTTCATCAGGATGACCGGAGATGACCCAGGATGAGGCAATTGGGCTTAAGGGACTTGCCCAAGGTCACACAGCTAGTGAGTATCAAGTGTCTGAGGTGAGATTTGAACTGATGTCCTCCAGTTCTTTCCACTGCACCACCTAGCTGCCCCTACGTCATAGCAGATGTGGAGGGTAAGAATTCTCATGGATAGATTAATGAATGATTCTGGTTGCAAATTCTGTGCTCTTTCTTAACACAGGCAGAGAAATACTAAGACTTGTTGGTAGAGATGGAGGAAATTTTGGTCATGATGGTGATGGTGGTAGTGGTGGGGTGTGCGTGTGTATGTGTGTGTATACGTGTGCATGTATGTGTGTATGCCTATGTATGTGCATGTGTGCACGCACGTGCATGTGTGTGCATGTGTGCATGTATGTGTGCGTGCGTATGTATGTGAGTGTGTGCATGTGTTTATGCATGTATGTGTATATATGTGTGTGTAAGTGTGTGTGTGTGCATGTTTTGCACATAGAGTCTGAGAGGCTTACACAGAGCTAATAGGTGGCAGAGGCAGGATTAGAACCCATATCTTCCCTAATACAAGTCCAGCATTGAATCTACTGCAGAAGGACATTTTAGGCAACTGTCCTTTAAAAATAGGAATGAATTTTCCTTCTCTGGGCCAACTTTCTAGCTGCTAACTCCAATGATCAATTCAGGTATAAGATGGTAATTTCAATTTTTTTAATTTTTTTTTCTTATTACTATCAGTGAAATCTTCTTTAGGGTATCATATCAAAGGGGAACAATCCTATGAGTGAAACTGACTTTGGGAAGGATAGTGAAATTTATGTCCTTTCCAAAAAAGGAACTGAATCCTAGGTTGAGGGGGTTGAAGAACTAATGAACTTGAGTTCTTTCAGAGCCCAGCAATATTCTCATCCACCAGCAGATCTGTATCACTGAGAGTCAGATAAAGTGAGCTGAAAAATGAAAGGTAAAAGAATGTATGTTGCTGAAGAAGACTGTTTGCTGGTAGCAACTTGGCATCCTAGAGGTTTCTACAGCGTTATTTGACTCAATCATCCAGCAACATTCTATAGCCTTTGACTGGACCACTGGGATACAGTCTATCCCTAAGGAAGGTCTTTTCCAAGTCCCAACTCGCAAGATGGATGAAACATTTGTGGGACTGATGGCAACTGAATAGTGCCAGGCTCAGAAAGGTTCCTGTTTTGTCTAAACATGATGGAGGTAATGGAGTCTACTTTTGTTACTGCAGTCTACAATAGAAGGGGAAGCTGTTTAGTCTTGGCTTGTTAATTCTGCAGCAGAATGGGGGAAAATTCAGACATATTGCTTATTCTGAAAATTAAGGCTTCTCCCTCTCTCCCTTGGGGAAGAGGTTTTAGCTCTTTTGATTCAAATCCTGCCTCTGGTTTTTACAACCAGTGTGACCTTGGGAAATTAACATCTCTGAGTCTCAGTTTCCTCATTAGTAAAGGAGTTTGGTTAAATATTTTATAGTTTCCTTTTTAATTCTAAAACTCTATGATCTCCTGAAAGCAAACTCAGCCCACTGTATTCCATGGAACATCATTTCAGATCCTCCTTTTTTAGCATTTCAAATAGACTTTCCCCCCTTTCATGGATAGGGCTTCCTTTGTCCATCTTCAGTTCCCTGAATGACAGTACAGTAGTTCAATTCAGCCACTGGTCTGGGGACTGAGGGAGTAGAGAGAGAGAGGTAGTTTTACCCATGAAATCTCTGAAAATCTGAGGGTGCCTGGGAATAAGTACCATGAGCCAGGGAGAAAAAAAGGATGCGTTATCCTATGAGAATGAAGGAACAAACAGACAATGACAAAACAGCAAACAATGGCATGTGCTTTTAAGCAAAGATTTTCTATTGGTCTCCTTTTAAAATTCAAATAATCTTGAGGAAAAACGTACTAATGTGTCACCAATACCTTATCAGAGTAAGTTACACTTAAGGAAACTTGTGTGTGTATGTGTGTGTGTGTGTATGTGTTCATCCTCATTGAAAGCATTTCTCAACATGACTGAAAACATTATGCTAAAAAGCATGGGAGCAAGCACACAGCCCTGTTTCACTCCACTGGTGACTGGGAAGGCATGAGAGCACTGTCCACTATCCAGAACCCAGACAAACATGCCAACATGAAATTGATGCACAGTATTGACGAACTTCTCTGGGCAACCAAATTTTGACATCATTTTCCATAAGCCCTCACGACTAAATATGTCAAAGGCTTTGGTCAGATCTATAAACATTGTTTACAGACCTCTGTTCTGCTCCTGGCATTTCTCCTGGAGTTTTCAGGCAGCAAACACCATATCAGCTGTTCCTCGGCCCTTTCTGAATCTATGCTGGCTCTCATATGATCATCTTCCAGGTGAAGGATCAGCCTATTAAGGAGGGCTCTAGTAAGAATTTTGCCAGAAATGACTAAGAGAGAGATCCCCCTGTGATTGTCACATGACAATCTATTTCCTTTGCCTTTATAGAGATGGACAATGGAGGCATCCTTGAACTCCTGAGGGATAACCTCCTCTTGCCATAAAACCTGAAAAATTTCAGTCAGCTTTTGTATGAGCATTGGTCCCTCTACCTTGTAAATCTCAGCTGGAATAGAATCAGCACCAGGTGCTTTGCTTCATGAAAGGATCCTAATGGCCCTCAAAACCTCTTTTTCAGTTGGAAGTTCAGCTAAGAAGGGATAGACTTCAACCTGAGATAAACAGTCAATGACCTCAGCATTGGTTGATGATGGTCTGTTGAGAACACTGTGGAAGTGTTCAGCCCATCTCTCTAGGATCATGTCCTTATCACTAATCAATGTGGCTCCATCTGCCCTGAGGAGTTGTGATGAACCATAGGTTTTTGGTCCATAAATAGCTTTCAGGGAATCATAAAAGCGCTTTAGATTGTTACTATCAGCATAAGACTGAATTGCATTTGCCTTCTTACTGAGCCAGGAATCCTGCATCTCTCTAAGCTTTGCTTGTACTTTGCTTTTGATGGAATTAAATGATGCCTTCTTAAAGGTGGATGAACTATCCTGCTGGTACATCCTGTGGAGTTCTCATTTTTCATTTAGCAGGTTCTGAATTTCCTCACCATTTTCATCAGACCAGTCTTGGTGTATGCAAGTGTTCTGACCCAGATGAGCAAATGTAGCGCTGTACATCAATTCTCTGAGAACTGCCCACTCCTTTTCTGCTCTGCTGTTACCAACTGTGTGCTGGCTCAACTTTCCCTCCAAGTCAGCAGCAAACTGTTCAAGCTCAGAAAAGAGCTCTAATTTGTGGACATTAATTCTGGTAGTCATTTTGCCCTGGGGGTGGTGCTTTTGATGAATGTGAATATTTAGCTTGGAAAGGATAAGTCTGTGATCAGTCCAGAACTCTGCATCACACATTGCCTTTGTCATCCTCACATCTTCTCTGTCTCTTCTCTGCAGTAAATGACAATTGCTGCTGCTGTTTTCGACTCCGTCCCTCCCTAGGACTCCCTGTCAAGTCTGGTAATCTGAGCCTACTCTAGCATTAAAGTCACCCAGAATTATAAGCTTGTTCTCTTTTGGCACATTGACAATAAGGGTCTCTAGGTCTTCATAAAATTTTTCTTTGACTTCATCAGGGATTGTCATGGTGGGAGCATAAGCACTGATGATGGAGGCACGGAATCTCCCTGTGAGTGGCAGTCGCATCATCATGAGCCTGTCATTCACTCCTTTTGGCAGGCATACCAGCTTGCTGATTAGATTAGTTTTGATTGCACAACCCACAGCACCTTCACAGCACTCCCCTTCACTGCACCCACTCTAGAATAAAGTGTATCCAACGCCAACTTCAGTAAGCTGAATTTCATTTGCCAATCTTGTTTCACTCAGAGCTGCTATTTGGATGTGATACTTTTGTTCTCTTGCAATAAGAGCAGTTCTTTCAGGTCTACTGGATTGTGTGTTGTCTATTAGTGTGGGCATGTTCCATGTGCCAATGGTGAGGAGAATCATCTTTGCAGATGTTTTCGTACATGTTTTCATGTTTCAACCTCATAGTGGGATTACCTGCCTGCTGTAGTAATCAGGCCAGCATTGGATAAGCAGGCAATGTTTAGGGCACCATTTTCTATCCCCCTTCTCCACCAGGAAGTGAGCAGTGCAATCCTTAAAAGACTTCTTAGACACCCAGGGAGCTGCCAAGTCCCACTGCTGCTTCCAGTGAGAAACAACCCTATGGCCTGGGCTGTCTGTGTGCAGGGTTGTGACTACAGATCCCAGTGTATCAGCACCTGCTGCTTCATCACTTGCCTGTCACCACAGGACTTTGAGGCATAATAGTGAAATGGTTTGAGTGATGTCTTTTGATTCATCTGTAAATTGGATTTAAGTGAGGCAGATTTGCAAGAAGTTGTCAGCCTCACTCTCTCCTCCAGAGTCATCATAGTCCAGTGACACCACAGTGTCAAGATGGCTGGCAATGGCTGAGAATGTGGTGGATGACCTTGGCATCTTTGGTGTCTAACCAAGCTCTACGTGCTCCACCTCCCTTGTTTCATATGCCTTTGTGGCCATTGGAACAAATTGTTTTCATCTGTCCATTCCACCAGAGGAAGTCTTCACATGCTTGGGGTAGACATCCCCCTAACTCACCAATGGCTTTGAGAACCCTTGGTTATCCTCATCCTAGTTTGGCCCATCTGCTAAAATGGGTGGGCTTTGGCCACTGTGCATGCTGCAGCTTTTTGGAGCCACAGGTGAGAGTTAGGAGGAATAGCTGGACACCAAAGGTGGAAAGAGCCCCAAAAAGGGCTTGGCAGCCATCATACCAAAGGTACTGGTCCTCCCTGAACACACCCTACACCCCATCATGATATCAAGGTCAACTATCATACTGATGGAAAGTTCTTCAATTTGAAAAGGCTACAAGCCAAGGCCAAAGTGGAGAGACTGTTTGGTGCATGATTTTCGGTTTGCAGATGACTGTGTACTCAATGCAGCCTCTGAAGCTGAGATGCAACAAAGTATGGATCAATTCTCTGCTGCCTGTGCTAATTTTAGCCTAATAATTAACACCAAAAAAACACAGGTGCTCCATCAGTCACCACCACACCATCCATACATGGAATCATAGGTTACAACAAATGGAGAAGGTTTGAATGCTGTGGATAAGTTCACTTACCTTGGTATTTACTTTCCAGGGATGCGCATATTGATAATGAGGTTGATGCATGCATTGCCAGAGCTAGCTCAGTGTTTGGCAAGCTCTGAAGAAACGTTTGGGAGAGAAGAGGTATTAGACTGTACCAAATTGAAGGTCTACAGAGCCATTGTGCTGACCTTATTGTTGTATGCTTGTGAAACATAACAGTCTACAAGCACCATTCCAGGAAACTGAATCGCTTCCATTTGAACTGTCTTAGATTCTGAGGATCATCTGGCAGGATAAGGCACCGGACACTGAAGTCCTTGCTCGAGCTGAACCATCAAGTAAGTATTCAAACTGTGCTTCAGAGAGCGCAACTCTGATGGGCTGGCCATGTTATTTGGATGCAAAATGTACGCTTACCAAAAAGACTGTTTTGTGGAGAACTTAAACAGGGCAGGCGATCATACGGTGTCCAGAAGAAACAATACAAGTACACTCTCAAGGTCTCTCTCAAGAACTTGGGATTTGACTGTGTAATGTGGAAGATACTGGCACAGGACTGCTCAGCATGGCATGCCCACATAAGAAAAGGTTCTGTGCTCTTTGAGAAAAGCAAAATTGAGACAGCACAAAGTAAACACAAGATGTGCACATTTGGGATATCCACCCCAAATATTCAAACAGACTATCTGTGCACCTGTGGTAGAGAATTCCCAGCTTGTACTGGTCTGATCAACCACAGTTAGACACACTGAAATTTCACTTTACAATTGTGATACCATTTTGTTCCTTTTCAAAGACGAAGGACAACAACCAACCAACTATATGTGTGTGTGTGTGCGTGTGTGTGTGTGTGTGTGTGTATGTATTTTCTACCAATCAATCACCCGTAAGCACAAGTAGTATGCTGATTATACATCTCCAGTGAAGAGTCAGGAAAACAGATTCAGGGAGTTCATTTGCCAAGGCCATCCAGCCTCCCTTGGTGGTCTTGTATCAGTCCATCAACAGAATTAGTAAAATTTACTAAGCATGAGATTTACCAAGATTACCTAGCATGTTCTAAATGCCAAGTAGTGTGAGAAATATCAAAAAGTGTTTAAATACTAACACCGCCCCCCCATACTTCAAGGAGCTTCTCTATTGGGTAAATTCATCATACATAGCTATGTGTATGCCAAACATATAAAATCAGTCCAAAGTTGTTCTTTTTTGGGGGGGTTAGGGAGAGAAGGGCACAAGCAATTATTTACTACCTATTTTGTGCCAAGAGCTTTTGAAATATTATGTCATTTAACTCTCATGACTCTGTGAAGCAGATGCTCTTGTTATCCTTATTTGAGAGTTAAGGAAACTGAGGAAGGCAAAAGTAAATTGACTTGTCCAGAGTCACAAAGCTAGTAAGTGTCTGAGGCCGAATTTAAACTCAAGTGATTCTCACTCCAGGCCCAGCACTCTGTCCATCCCTTCCCATCTCCACCTCCATTCCCTTGCCTAGCTGCCTGCACTAGCAATGCAGAAGGCTAAATATCTGGGGACAGAGTTGGGATTAGACCCCAGGTAACAGGACTTTAAATTGCAAATTAGAAAGGGATTTAAGGGTGGTCTAGCTCATTTTCTAGATGAAGAAGGTGAGGTCCGGAGAGGATAAATCAAAATTCAGAGTTTTGTGAGTCTTACACCTGTACTGTCTACATGACCTTGGATAAGACACTTAGACAACTACGAGCCTCCATTTCCTAATTTGTAAAAAGATAGGGTCAGACTGTATGCTCTCTAAAGTCCCTTCCAGGTCTAAAACATCTACAAATGCCAAAGTCAAGACTTAAAAGTGGAGAGCAGCTCAGCAGCCATCTAGTCTGCTCTCATTTTTACAGATGAGGAAACTGAGGCTCAGAGAGGACAAATGACTTGACCAGGATCATTCAGATAGTAAATGGCAGAGGCAGAGCAGGTCATGTGACTGGAAGTGTGCTGCTTTTCCTGAAGCTTCTCACCCTCCCATAGCCAGAACTACCCAGGACAACCTGGCAGAAAGCCCTGAACACTTGGTAAAGGAGTTAAGGGACATGCAGAAGAGAACAGAGAAGGGCAAGGTCAAGACTGAATTTTCCAGAAAAATATATGGAGAAGCCTACACAATTAAACAGTACCTGGTCTTTTGGATTGGAATAATTTCATTTTAAACAAGAAAAAAAAAAGAAAGTTAATAGCATCTTAAAACGAACAGAAATTATCCTAAACACCCTTTCCTCATTGTCCAAAAACCTTTGCCAGGCACCCAATTCCAGGCTCTCAAAAACTGATCCAACATTGACACCTAGTGGCGGCTGGGATCTTTAACCCTTCCATTTCACAAACAGAAAGCCAGGTTTTCTTTCCCAAACCTTGCCCCCTGGTGGCTTTCTTTAAAGCTTTACTATATTGGCGGGGCTGGGTGGGAGGGAAGTCTTTAGCTATGATAAAAAGTCAATGATTATAAAATGACATCATTTGGTAGAAATGTCCAGCCTTCTTTGCAGTCTGACAAGGCATCAAGTTGCCAGAAGAAGAAAGTTATATTTGTCCAAAGTGGTGGTGGTGGTGGTGGGTGTGTGGGGGGAGGGGTTGTGTGAGTGTGGGGAGGGTGTGTGTGTGTGTGTTTGTGTGTGTTTGTGTGTGTGTGTGTGTGTTTGTGTGTGTGTGTGTGTGTGTGTTTGTGTGTGTGTGTGTGTGTTTGTGTGTGTGTGTGGGGGTGTGTGTATGTGTGTGTGTGTGTGTGGATGTGTGTGTGTGTGTTTGTGTGTGTGTGGATGTGTGTGTGTGTGGGTGTGGGTGTGGATGTGTGTGTGTGTTTGTGTGTGTTTGTGTGTGTGTGGATGTGTGTGTGTGTGTGGATGTGTGTGTGTGTGTGTGGTGTGTGTGTGTGTGTGTGTGTGTGTGTGTGTGTGTGTGTGGGTGTGGGTGTGGGTGTGTGGGTGTGTCTGGGTGTGTGTTTGGACCATTGACATTACTTTTCTCAAAACCTTTTTTTGGCCTTATGATTCTACCGGGCAAGTCAAAGAACTGAATCTCTAACTCCTAACTAATCCTGGTAACCTCCTAGGAAGAGCCCTGCCTCCTGTTTTGTTTTCAGTTGATGCGCATCAGCATTGATTAAGACACTGTTCACCAGCCTTTTTTCTTGAATATTTCTTAAATTTCAGCCACAGCACTGGAATGGAAGGAGTGGAATCAGAAAACATGTATCATTTTACATAGAAAAAGAAACAAAACAAAACAAGAAAAGAAAATGGTCTCAAAGGCTAAATGATTTGCTGTAGGTCACTGAGTAAGGAACTGAACCAGGACCTGAACCAAAAGCAAGAATTTAGGTGTAGATGACATATGATGAGTCCTGGTTCTCTCTCCTTACTTTTTCTCCTTCCTTCCTTCCTTCCTTCCTTCCTTCCTTCCTTCCTTCCTTCCTTCCTTCCTTCCTTCCTTCCTTCCTTCCTTCCTTCCTTCCTTCCTTCCTTCCTCACAAGGCAAAAACATCTTTTCATATGCAGGTCTGCAGATCATTTGTAATTTATAGTCTTAGAGAGCTAGTCAAAATAAAAATATTAAGTGATTTGTCTAGCATTCCAAAGTCAGTTTGAGTTGAAGAGTACTTGAATCCACACCTGACTGACTGCAATGGGAGTACAGTAAGTCATTACCTTAGAGACTCTCAACTATAGTTTTAGAATGAAGCTGTCTTCCTTCTACCATGTGGCTCACACTGGGTCTCTCCCCTCTTACAGGGTGTGACTGGGTGGGGGGAGTGGGAAATTGAAAAGTAATGTTGTCATATAAGAGGAAGAACAGACTGCTCTCCCCTTTCCTCCATCCCTCCCTCCTGTGTCTGTCTCTGTCTCTCTGTCTTTCTCTCTCTCCTCCCTCCTTTCCCTCTGTCTCTCATTATCCAAAATAATCTTTCCAGCCCCTCACCCCCACCCCAAACATCAGTGACTCCTGCTCTATTGACAGTAGAGCAGAGCAACCAAAGAATTAGCTAGCCTGGCTCCAGCCTCATCACATTCCCTTCACTTTGTAACATTCAACGATCTTGTATTCAATCTTGAGTCTCTGCAAAGCGATCCTCAGAGCCTGGAATACATTTCATCTTCCTTTGCTTTTCAGAATCCTTGCCTTTCTCCAAGCCTCACCCAAAATGTTACCTCCCCCATGGACGTTTTGTTGGATCCCACCAATTATTAATGCCCTAGCTATCCTCAATTCCCTTAAATTTATTCATCTTGTACCTGCTGTATTATTCTGGTAAAATGTGAGGTATTTGAGCTAAGGCACTGCTGTTATTTTTTTTTTCTTGTATCTCCAGCATAGGGTCTTGAGAATGGCAGGCATTTAATTCAATAGTTGTTGGATTTAATTTAATTTTTAATTGCTCATTTAATTGAATAATTGTACTCTGTCTTCGGTTGCCTTTTCTCTTCTACTCGCTCCCTACATAATATCTCTCTTCTATCATCCCAGGTAAGTGGGAATTCTCCATTTCAATAGCGGTCTTTGGGTAACAAGTCTGTCTTTGTCAATAATATCTTAAAAAGATAAGTCATATTTGCAGTGCATTTTAATGTTTGCAAAAGACATCTATGTATCTTACTGCATTTGATCCTCAAAACAACTCTTGGATACTATTATCCCCATTTTATGGAAACTGAAGCAAGGAGAGGTCAGTTGAAGTACCCAGGGTCATAGCTAGCAAGTGTCTTAGAAGACCAAGAAGATGATAAAGTCAGTTAGCTTCAGTGAGGGAGATATTAACAAAACAACGGAGTGATCTGGGAAGATGGACACAGGAGGTCCTCTGGTATTGAGGACACAGGAGCCCTATTTATGAAACCCCAAAGGGAATGGTTTGCTCTATAAATCCAGGAACCCTATAAAGGTCAGGGGGATTCTGATCCACTATTATATTTATAGCCATTATAGCTATAGATATTATAAATATATATTTAGATACCCTTAAATGTGGTCAGTAACCAATGACTGTTTCAGGGAGAACAGAAAATTCTCCAAGGACCCAAGCCATGAGAAGTTGTTTTGGAAAGGAGCAGATGATCATCCCATCAACAAGACAGAACCTAATCTTGGCTGGACAAAAGTGGATTTGGGGGGAATTTGTAGGAGAAGCTGCCCAGGATAATGATGATTATTGATAATTATATGATATTACTGTCTTCTTTGTAGTAGAGGGAAAGATGATGACAAGTAGGGCAGAGGAGTGAGAATTTTGGAAAGTATGTAGGAAATCATCTACTTGGTAATCTAATTCCATTTAACAGACTCAGGCCTGAATAGAAGAAAAAGCCAGAAGTTGGCTAGTTTGGTTCTACATCACCAGGGCAAAAATTCTACTGAGTCAGAAAGAGATTAGGGAAATGAATAAAACATAGTGCAATCATTAAATTCCAGGTCAGCTGCTAACTCTTGATCACCTAGTGCAAAGACCCTACCCAAGGTACCAATACCTCAATTTGGACTTAAGTCCTGGCCCCCTTGACACAACTTATTGCTCCCCTCCCCCCCCATTACTCCCCTCCCCCCCCCACATATCCCAGCAACAGAAGTGGCTCATAATGGAGCCTTTCCCTGTACTAGACTGCAGTACTCTGAACACTCTCCAAGATATTCCTAAGATATGCTAGCTTCAAGTCCTTTCTTCCAAAATCAACATTTATTTTGAACACAATTACATGTGTAAAGTGTATTTTCCGCTACAAAACCAGAATCTCTTAAGTACAGGGATTACTTCATTTATTATCTGTTTATCCCTAATATCTGGCAAGTAGCAGATACTTAATAAATCCCTGCAGATGGAATGATTTTCTTGTTTCTGAGCCATGTTCAGTCAGGCCCAATCCTTTGGGACCCCTTTTGGGGGGATTTTCTTGACAAAAATACTGGTTTGTCATTTCCTTCTCCAGTTCATTTTACATATGAGAAGACTGAGGCAAACAGGGTTAAATGATTTGCCCATGCCACACAGCTAATAAGTATCTGAGGCTAGACTGGATCTCAGGCCATTCTGACTCCAGGGCCAGCACTCTATCCACTGCATCATCTAGCTGCCCTAAGTTGTTACCTTTGAAAATTAAGGTAAACTGAGTAACAATGCTCATGATCGATTTACTAGTTAGACTTAGTAGCACCCAATAAACTGTGGTAATGACCTCTCTTAATGACTAATGATAGCAATGAGGATATTGACAGTAAGTGGAAAAACTTAGATTTGAACTCAAATTTCATTGATGCAAATTTAGGGCTTTTTCTACTACAACACACTAAACCCTTGTTTCTGCCTCCCAATCAGCCCCACCTAGCCCCCCATTTCCAGTCTCTTCCTGCTTTTTGCTTTTATTTGCAAAGATATCAATGAAATCTTGAGAGATGAGTTTGCTTTGGTTACTCCACAGATCAAAAATCTTTCATGGCTCCTTTTTGCCTAAAGCATAAAATGCAAACTCTTCCATCTAACTGTTAGGACTTGCTAAATTTGTCTCTGTCCCTGCTTCGCAGTCTTAATTCATGCCATTTCCCTTTCTCACATGAGACACCACTGATAGATGAGTATATATGCATTGCACTGACCTCCTCCATCTATTTTGTGTCTTTAGGAATTTGCGAGTGTCATTCTCCATTGTAGAATGGTGCTTCTTCTTCATTTCCAGGTGTCAGAATCTTTATCTTCCTTGAAGGTTGTCAGCTCTGATGCAACCTCCTGTATGCAACTGTTCTTGAAAGCCCTCAGTTTAATGCCCATCCTTCACTATTCAAATGAGCCTGAATTTACTCATTTCTATATATATTAATTCCACCAACTACTGAGTCTCCGGTCCCACAATATAAAATTCTTGATTTCAGGAAATGTTTATTTTATCTTTGTATCCCCAGAATGTAACATATAACTTGGCACATTGTAGGGGATTAAGGGGTGTTTTTCTTTTTTGGATTAAATTGAATTGAAAATGAACAACCATATCAAACAAGGTATCTGGATCAAAGATGGTACTATAAAATCTAAGGCTTTTCAGATATAAGGCACAGGACACTCTTTTATGTAAGAGATTCATTGATTAAGTCCCATTGGGATACATATTTGGACCACTTTCAACTGGACTTCGTATATCTTGTCTGGAATGTAGGAGGAAATGGTTGCTTTGGTTACCAAAATCTAACCAATTTCAACTTCAGATATAAAATTACAATCATAATTCAGAGATTATGCATCGATACAAGTATGAAACATTATTATTTGTACCAGTTTAATTGAAAGTCCTTGAGTTCAGGACTCAAAATCAGAAGTAACTTCAGATAAATAGGATGCCAACATGCAGTGGGGGTGTGCTTCCCTGTGTAGATCACCTTCCATGTTCCCTGCTTTGTAACCCCCTTGAAGTATGGGGCACATTGGCCTCCAATGTTACCCTCAGGGTTCCATCCCTGGCACTCCTTGCCTAGGATGTGCCTTTTCTCTCATTTGAGATAAGTTACAAAGAAGTAAGCCTAGACTTGATATCAGACTACATGCACTTCCTAATAGACATATCCGTAAGTAAAATATACTCCCTTAAGAAATGATTGATTCCCCATTACTAGAGGTCTCTAAGCAAGATTGGATGACTATTTTTCACAAGGTATATAATAAGGAATTTTTAAAATGAATTCCTAGGATTTAGCTTCATATATTTAGAAATTGAAGGGGCCTCCAAGGTAACTGGGATTCATCCTTTCATTTTATACATGAGGAAATTTAGCTATAAGACAAGTTAAGTGATTTGCCCAGGGTCACATATCTAGTATCCAAGGCAGGGATTTGAACTCAAGAAATCCTAAGTCCAAATCCACCACTTTATCTCCTATGTCACAAAGTTGCATGTAGACTAGATGATGTCTGAGGTCTCATCAAAATGTAAAATTCCATAATTCTAGATAAGGGCTATAGATATTCATATGATCACTAAATAAGTATTATCTAGTTGTAAAGGATTTAAACAAGAAGAAAATAACTCAAAATCAGAAAGAAAATAATTTCATTTACATGCACATCTGTATACACACACGTACACTTATGAAGTTATGCATAATTTTTCACAATTTATCTTGAAAGGTCCAGAATGAACTACCACTCCTGGTCATATAGGTCAGAAGAGTATATTATAGTACCTCAACAGAAAAAGTTGATAGGAGAGATTCCTTAGTGAGCCATTTGCAAGTCCCAGATTGGATACTCCCTTCTCCCCACCCAAGTTAACTTCTATAATATAAATAAACATAGTAGAGAGATTAGTACGCCGAACTCAAGTACAAAAGGCATATTTTGGAAAAGGCATCCTTTTTCATTAATTATACAATTTTGTTTTAGACTGAAGATGAGATATAAAGGCAACACAACCTGACTGTATTTACAACTATTTTTCTTTAGGATGCAGGCAGATCTTTCCACTGCTCTGGTGCAAAGATTGTCTACAACTAGAAAATAGGTAAATCCAAAAATAGAAGGTGGAGAAATGTTTATGCCAGATTGTTAATAAATTAAACTGTCTTAAGAGATGTTGTACAATTTCCTAACACTGAAAAAAAGTAATAAAATCCAAGGTGATTCCCATACCACAGAGTTGGGTAAGGTTGAGGTAGCAACAGCCAACACAAAAATCCAAATCAATTCAACAAGCAATTTTTATAGTGACTTCTAATTGAAAAATATCATTTTAGATGCCATATCAAAAGAAGACGAAGAGGAGAACTGTGGCAAAAAATGAAGTGATTAAGGAAAAGACAAAGAAGAAAAAGCAACAGTGCTGGTAGCAGTAATAGGGCTGTAGTTATGCTTGTTGATAAAGATGAGGAAAGTGAAGATGATGATGATGATGGTGATAAAGGTGGTGGCAGTGATCAACTCACGTTTCTTTGACATTTTCTATTCTATAAAATATATATTTGTCTCATAGCAACATCATGAAGTAGGTTGGCTAAGGATTTTCCCCCTCCCATTTAACAGATGGGAAAACAAAATGAGTTTTAAAATATTTGCAGTGACTTGGATTCATAAGACCATAGATTCTGAGAAGTTAGGCACATTAGAAATCACTTGGTCCAAATTTGCCATTTTCCAAATAATGAAATTGAGATTCAAGGCAGTGTGATGGTAAGCAATGTAGGATCTTTTGTTCCTTTTGTTTTAGTATAATCAAGTTCCTCTGATCAAATCTTGCCTTTATCAACCAGGAGTCTTTACTAGGAATCAAGTACAGAAACAAGAGCTTAACTAGAAAAAATATATGTATTTGGATTGTTAAAGAAGATCTTCCCCACCCATTAATGGGCCTGGGAAGATTTGTAGGAAGGCCCACACCTTTTGTTAATGAGGCACTGGTTCTTAAGGGTGGTGAAAGCCTCTGGATGTAAAAAGTATATAAAGAATCTGAGGTATAATTTTACTTTGGGGTTGACTGAAAGTGTTTTGTTGGACTATATGAGACTCTTTGAAGCTGCTAAGCAGTCACATGGCTTTGAAAACCCAGATGCTAGCGCTTCTCTGTCTGGTAACTATGTATGTATGTAATGGTCAGACTGTTGCATCAATCTGTTGATCTGTGATGTATGTATTGCCTATGTCATGCAGCTGGAAGCACTGTCTGTTGATTTTGATTTCTATGTATTTTCTCTGAAGTTCAGGGTGCTGACTTTTTCCCCTGAACTAAGTGAATGATATATGTGCTTGATTAAAGTGATTGTTGAGTCCCTGAAAGTTGCTTTCTTTTTAGAAATGCAGATCTAAGAAAGTGTGATAGCACGCCCCCCTGCATGTCTTCGGGTGCTTACTGTTACAGGCAGTAAAGTGACTTGCCAAAGGTCACCTAGATAGTCAGAAGGATAACAGAGCTGGGATTCAGATTTTTCATTATCCTCTCCTTCATAAATGTTGCTATCTAATCAAGTAAGCTTTCTTGCTGTTCTTTACTCAAGATATTCTACGTCTTTGCAGTGCTTTTGGGAAGCTCTCTTTACTTTAGAATTCAAAGATTGCATAAAAGCACAACTAATGTTATTGCCTTTTATAAGAACTCCCAGATATTCCCAACTCTTAAATGATCTCATCTTGGTTTTATTTTGTATAGATTTATAAGCATATGGTTCCCTTAATAGAATGTGAGTTCCTAGAGAGCAGGGGCTACTTCATTTGTATCTTTGAATTCTCATGTAAGTACCATGTCTAAACACAAGAATTACTGCTGAATACATAGTGGTTGTTTGATTTTCATCAGTCTCTAAGGGGTGTGCTGATTCCTTCTTATGATGCCCTTTCTCCATGTGTCCAAGGTCAAGAAGTGAATGACAAATCAGAATATCTGACCATCTGACCTCCCAGATGAAAGTCCAGCCCTTCTTCTGCTGCACAACATTAGATCTCATGATGTTTACAGTTTTACAGGAAAATGTACTACATATACATATGTCAATATCAATTCAATATTTCCAGAATCTATACTTATATTTTGGGATACAATATCTCTCATTTGTCTTTGAGCACCTCTCTCACTCTTTTGCCTTTCCCTCCTTCTTTCTCTGCTTGTCTCCCTCTGGCTGTCTATGACCCTGTTTCGTGTCTCTGCTTCATCTCCATCTCTCTGTATCTCTATATGTTTGTCTCTTCCCATGTATGTCTCTGGCTCTAATTGTCTGTCTCTGCTTCTTTCTCTATCTCTGTGCGTGTCCCTCTCTCACTCTCTATTCTTTCACTTTCTCTTTCTCTTTCTCTCTCTGTCTATGCCCCTGTCTCCTTACTTGTCTATCTCTGCCTTTATGTTTATTTTTCCTTCTTTATGTCTCTTCCTCTGTCTCTCTATCTCCCTGTTTCCATCTTTCTCTGTGTGTATGTCCCTCTTTCATTCTCTCTTCCTCCCTCATTTCTCCTTATTTTTGTCTCTGTGCTTCTGTCTCTCTCTGCCTCTGTAAGCCTGTGTCTGTCGGTCTCTGTGTCTTTCCCCATCATTGGACGCCAGAGGGTTTAGATAGATAAAAACTGACAGCTGGAATGTTAGCATCCTCCCTTTAATTTAGTCCAAGCATCCATCACCAAACATCAAGTCACACAACTGTAATTCTAAATTTAGTTCTCCCATTCCTTTTCCACTTTGAGAATGTGTCAAAGTATGCAGAATGCTGGAAAAAAAGAAGGTTTATTGCTACAAATGTGGAATGATCACATTACTTCTTGAGTGGCGAAGTTGCACACACTCATAACCTATGGAAGATTAAATCTAAACAGACTTAACATGCTAGCAAGTTAATAGATGCATATCTGTTGTAACAGAATGGACAGTGAGGTGCTGTCAATATCTACCTCCACTTATAAACTCAAATCACAGCTCTTCTTTCTGAGCCACTCAAGCTCTCACCTTCTAATACTGCTAACGAAAATGGACAGAGACAGAATTACACTCTTTTAGAACTGACCCAATCACACATCGACTTCCATTAAAACTCAGCCTTGCAGATCAAACTCGTGGCATAATGCAGGTTGAGAGTACATCTTGACCTCCATTTGCCAGCCTGCATTCCACCATAAATTTGATTTCAATCTCATTAGAATATCTTTAGGTGTACTAAATCTTACATTAGTAAAGAAGACACACAGAGCTTTTAAACTAACACAAACTATATCCCCTGATATGCCCCTGTTGGGCTTGATGCTTGAAAAGACTGGAAAAACTATCCCTGCCACTGCAGCTTCGGTAAGTTCCTGAAATCACTTTCCTCTGGAGACAGGGTCCACTATTTCTTTTAGGGGGGCTATTGATATGGAGATGTTGGAGTATTGATGCTTGTTCACATTTTTTGCATGGTCCTGCATGGAGTAGAGCTGTTTAAGGGGGAAAGGAGATAGAGAGGGAGCTACTTGGATCTCTCTCACTGGATGCCTTCACAACCGCTTGTCATGTCAGTTGCAGTGGGGCAGCTAGGTGTCACAGTGGAAGGAGCAATATAATAGGAGTCAGGAAAACCTGAATTCCAAGCCTGCTTCAGACACACCTTTTGCCTAACTCTGGCCAAATCAGTTAACCTCTGTCTGCCTCAGTTTCCTCAAATGTAAAATATGGATAGTAAGAGCAACTACTTCATATCATAAAGATGAAATAACATATATACATATGTAGCAATGTGCAAATTTTAATTTTCTATATAAATGCTACTATAATCATTATTAAATAAACCTCAGCGAACCTCAAATTTTCTCTAGGTAAAATGGGGAAAACAACCCCAAAGGTAACTCTATTACAGGAATTTTGTGAGGATAAGCTTAGATCATGGTTATAAAGTGCTTTGAAAGCATTAAGGGGTTACATACAATCAGATGTCATAATTGCTCATGTACTTAAAGGATGCTTGGGGAGGCAGTGTGTTGACAGTGAAAAACACTCTAAAGTAGGAGACATAAGATTTACGTTACATTCTGGTTCTGCTATTTCCTGACTATGTCATCTTAGAAAAGTCCCTTAACTTTCCTGGGTCTCAGTTTCCTCTTCTGTCAGATGAGGAGATGGGGCTAGATAAGCTTTAAGGTTGGTTCCAAATCTAGTTGTATGATCTATGCTCCTATAATTTTATAATTAATGATTCTTTCCCAACCCCGCAGTGTGTGACTTTTTTTTTTTTTTTACAGAACTCTAAATCTATTACTGTGATTATGAGCTATAGTGTGTTATAATAGCCAAGAAGCTGGGCATGGAATTCAGAGAGATCTGTGTTCAAATGCAACCTCAAAAACCCATTGACTCTGATGCTGAGTAAAATATTTAATTTCTTTGGACCTCAGTTTTCACTTCTGTAAAATAAGGATGAGGGTTGGGCTTAAAAATCTCAAAGGTGTCCTTTAGCTCTAAACCTCTGATCCTATTCTCCATGACCATACACTCACTGGTCTAGTTAAATAGATATTCTCAGAGATTTGCTATGGTCACATAATGTATAGTGAGGAACCTCGAGTTATCTTGGTCTGGAATGAAAAACATGAACAGACATTAAGCCTGTACTAGGAACTTTTCTGCCTTGGTGGAGTTTTCTGAATCTTCTATTGCTCTAACATAGCTTTGCCAAACCTAAGATTAGTTCAATGTCATGTGAAGGTATGAGCATTGGGTTTAAGGAGAAGATGAACATAGAGTTATTTGAAACAGACACTAGGGAATCAATATTGCTGCTCTACATTCATTTCAAGAATAATTAGGGACCTAGTCATCTTTACAGGCTTATAATCAGATAAAGGCTTCAGAATAGAAATAGCACTTTCTCCTTTAAAGATTTTCCTAAAAAACAAAATAAATGGGGGCAAAGTGTCAATTCCAAACAGATGTTCCTAAATGCCATGGCTTCTAACGCAGCCCAATGTGTCACAATCCAGCTGTTCTCATCGACTTCTTGCTACAGCAGCAAGACCAATAAAGATATTGGCATCATAACCAGGCTGACAGTTTTGTTGACAACGCAGGAGGCAAAATAGCATCTCTCTTCTGGGCCATGTTAATTACAGAGTGCTGACAGGAGTTTGAAAATAAACCCACATTCCTTGAGTCAATGCTTTACACAGATATAAGTGAAAAACTCAGATTTGACTGACGAGTCTAAGAAAATGTCATTTGCTCTCTGCCCATTTATACCACTATAAAATCACCAAGAGATCTGGGGTGCCTTTCACCTCCTGAAAGAAAAACATACTAAAACCCGTATGTAGCATTTTCATGGTTGGTATGTGGAGGCAGAATATTCTAGTGGATAAAGACATGCTCATGTAGAAAGTAAGACAGTAAGTAATCATCTTTCCTCTAATACCTATGTGACCTTGAAAAAAATCAACCTCTTTATGTTTTAGGCAAATCTCTATGTGTATAAGTTATTGAAAAAGTAATCATCTAGAAATTTAGAGTTTACTCATGAAGGACCTCCCTACATATATGAAGTCATCCATCCTATCTTTTGCTTGTTCAGGGAGTATGGCGAGTGCCTACTGTCAAACAAATACATGCACTTAGATGGAATCCCATTAACCCATCATGTCATTGAAAATATATGTCATAGAGGGGCTACAAAACCAAGAAGACTGAGTTAAATTTTTCCTCTGACACATATTGACTGTATGACCTTGGGAAGTCAGCCTCTCAGTGTTCTAGGCAACTGTCCCAGACTAGATATTAGAGAAAACTTGCTCTTCTTCATTAGTAGAAGAAATTGTTTATATAATCGTTGCTTATATCAATAAAAATCTTACATCCTGTCCCTCTATAAAATCATTTCACAAACATAATAACACTGTATGAATGATAATAGAAAGATAGTTACTCTTCTGCATGCTATTGATTTAAGTGTTATTGGAAATACAGAGATACAATAACTCAGTGAATAAACTGTTAGGCTTGAAAGCTGGAAGACTGGCTCAAATGCTTCCTCTGAAACTTAGGACCAACAAAATTCTTGGCAAATAACATTCTGTGTGCTTCCCAGAATTCCCTAGGGCTTATACTCCTAGTCTTAACTTGGTTGAAATCTGTATCAATATAAAGAACGTTTTCATACTAAAAATTCATCAGGGTGAAAAACACTGTTGTATTTGGTGAACACAGTTTCAAACACCCTGCTGCATGTTGCCAAAAATAACTGGGGTATAAGAAATGGAGCAAAAGAACACCCCCAAAGAGATGTACTACCACAAAAGAAGATGCTTTAATCATGAAGCAAGGGAAATAAAGAGAGCAAATGCCCAGTCCAAGTATTACACTGGTATCCACACAAAATCAACAATTTGATTCCACAAACATCGATTAAGTAACGTGCAAGTCACTAGCTGGACATGACGTGTGTGTGTGTGTGTGTGTGTGTGTGTGTATAGTGTATGTGTGTGTGAGTGTGTATAGTGTGTGTGTGTGTAGTGTGTATTTTGAGGGGGTAGAGAGGTTCCTTGCTTTTTCCTTCTCACTTTTTATCTTTGGATGCCAGTTAGACTACCTTCTGCAATACAGTAAGTGCTTGATGAACGCTTACTGATGGAAAGATTTTTTTAAAAAAGAAATAGACCCTGCCCTCAAGGAGTTTAAATTCTACTGAGAAGATACTATTTGTATGCCAAATAGTTGTTAAGTTACTTCAGGAAGAAGATACAACTAAATACTAGTTGCAACATGGGTTCTTAACTTTTTTTTTACCAGGATCTTCTAGGTAGTCTTATAAAACCTATAGATTCCAATTAAGGACAATACTTTCAAATACATAAAATAAAATACATGATTACAAAAGAAGCTAAATATATTGAGATACATTATCAAACTATATCTTTCTTCAAAAACGCAAATTAACAAACCTGAAATTTAATCATAGGACCCTTGCACATCCTTGAATTCTAGATAAGGGCTCCCCAAACTAGAAAACAGAATCAATAGAATTGTATTGGACTATAGGAATTTTGAGGACTGTATTGAATAGTATCGCCCAGGACAAAACGACTCAAGCTGATGTTATTTGCAACAGTTGTGGGATTACTTATAACAGTGAAGTCACATATCACTTGAACAGGCAGGGAAGAAAGTGGAACTTGTCATGATACAATTAGGATGGACCTTCTCATGATGCAAGTTAACAAAGCCACAGGGAATAAAAGTTGGGCTGCTTAAAGCAGAGTTAAAGACCAATCAAGTGTCTCATTTATTCACATCTTGAATTTACTCATGGAACCAAGGCTCCTTTAAAGACACTGTATGTTTAATGGAATAGGTTTGAATTGGATAGTCTTATAGGCTGTTTTTTAGGGAAAGGAAGGCAAAAGCAACATGTACCCAAATGATTTAATCTAATTCAAGGAACATTTTTATTGAACACACACACACACACACACACACACACACACGCACATTTTGTTTCCTAAGAAACTGATCTTCATTTCTTCTTAAAGATAAAATCACTTAAAAGGAGAAAAAAATAAGAAATTTACTTGATAATTTTGTTGTATATTTGAAAAGAATAGCAAGTAGCGTATAGTTGATTTGCAGTTGCAAATACAATCATCTTTTTTATTATACTATATTATGAAACTGCTTGTTTTATTTCATAAATAAAAAAATAAATTGGCTGTTTCCTTCATTATCATTTTTTGCAGATGCCATGATATGGGCACAAAGACTTCCACTGCAATCAGAGATTTCTCTATGTCTGAGAAAAGAGAAGTTGCTGCTTGGAATTCCACTGGGATGGGGACTACATTCATGCTGGGTATCCGCTGCATCGATATTTGCAAACCATCTAAAGAAAGCCTGAAAGAGAGTCCCTGGGAAAAGAGTCAGATGGATGAAGGCCAAGAACAAAAGAATGAAATGCACTGAAGTGAGATTCAAAAGTCAAAAGCAGGATGGAGGTAATGGTAAACAAGTGATAAATCCATTCACAGGCAAGAAGGCAGGTATGATGGGATCTCATCTGCATGGTATAACCTCAGCTTTAAAGGGAAAATAAGAAGTAAACAAATAAAATTAAATGATTGAATGAATGCACAAATGAATGAATATAAAGATCAAGAAATAAATGAATGTATGAATGAATGAATAAACCATCGATTGGATTAATAAAATAAATAATGGTTGAATGAACCTCTCTGCAATCTGACAGGAGTCAGAGGGACCTATTTTTCTTGCCTTCTACATCATTCTCCTTTAGCCACATTCTACTCCAAGCAAACTAGTCTATTAGTAATTCCCTGTACAAAGCATCCCATCTCCAGCCCCCTTGACATTTTATAGGGACATACAGAATGTATTCTCACATTACCTTCACTTCAGACTCCTTAGCATAAGTATTATCTCCCACGTGAGTCCTTTTCTGATCTACACTTCAGCTTCCCATCAATTTTCAACAATTGCTCCCTCTTGAAATTACTTGAAAGAACATCATATGATTTTATACTTTACATTACATTGCAAATATTATATTCTATATGCTTATATACTTAGAGGTAACATGGTAGAGTTGAACGAGACCTGGCCTGACAGTGAAAGACACAAGTTCAAATTATCAATCTAATAAATATCTTTGTGATTCTGGGCAAATTTAGCTAAGTTCTCTGCGGCAAAGTCAACTTTGGGACTACAATTTCAAAACAGTTCCTGATCTGCTTAGGTAAAGGTAGTTTGGCATATGGTAATTCTCTACACCAATGAAATTCTAAGTCTAATCCCCCAAATACACTTTGGAGATACTGATATAAGATGTCTGCAGCCCCTGACTGTTGAATATGGGTTAGTGGAGGCTAAAATACTTTGATTTCTTTGTCTCTGTGTTTCTGTTATATGTTGCAGATGCAGCTTTATGTGGTAGAGGTAGGTTTGAAAGGAAGTCATGATTCAAGTTCAGCTTTGGACATAAATTGGCTATGAGACCTCAGACAACTCTCTTTAATGCTCTGTGCTAGAAACAACTCTTCTTAAAATATTTCTTTTTTAAAATTTTATTTCTTTTGTTTTTAATTTATGAAATAAAATAAGCATTTCCATATGATAGTCCTTTTAAGGACAAATATGTTTATCATGTAAATTTATTTTTATTTTTTTCCTTCCCCCCTGCCCTAGAGATGGCTATCATTAAACACACATACACAATGCATAAATAAATACATATGCATGCATACATACACACACAGATGTATATATATGTATATATATATATAATCATTCTGTTTATTAGTTCTTTCTCTGGATGCAGATAACATCTTCCTTCATAGCTCCTTCGCAATTAATTTGGGCATTTATAATGGTCAAAATGACAGTTATCGAAGTTGTTCTTAAAAACAACATTACTATTACTGTATTCAAGTCTTTCTTGGTTGTATCTATTCACTCCCCACTGATTCAATAACTTTATGAATAAGTTACATCAAAAGAGTAGACCCCCATTAGTGCAATGATCCTCCTCATCTGAGAGTTCTCTGTATTCAAATATGGTGGTAAATAAAAGCCTAGGTCTAGCCCCAGTCACTTTCCTTGTCCTGTGGCCTAGCACCACAACCTCCATAGGGTAGACACTAACATGTTTGTTGAATTGAGTTGTACCAAACCACAATTTTATTGCCCAACAAGACACTACCATGGTCTGAAAATCCCTTGAGAGTTTTATACTTGCTGGAGGATAAAACATTTATTTCCCAGCAGCTATTTTCACCATCATAGCTTCTTCTTCCTCGTCCCCCCTGCCCGCCCCATCAAAAAAAAAAAAATACAAGGATGAGTAGGACAAGGAAGGAAAATTAAATGGAAGAAGATAATCAATTTTTCAGGAATATACAAAATTTGCTGTGATTTATAGCAATTTCAGAAAATTTGTGTCAGTTCAAGTCAGGCCCTAATTCTCTAAACAACAGAAGAACCAGGCACTTTGATTCCACTGAGGAATAACTGCTGAATACAGACTTTTCCAGTGTTTCCCTCCATGAATTGTGCTTGATGGCAAGAACTGTCTTGAATCTTCTAGCATCACCTAAGATAGAGGGAAAAAGTCTTAACTTTGGATCTTTGGGCAGAGCAGGCTTACCTGAATTTTGAGTTGAGGCCTTATCAACAGTTGGATGCCTACATTACATTCTCATTCTTAAAACACTCTCCTTTCTCAAAGCAATAAATTCCTTTTGGGAGGTCCTTAAAAATACTTGGTTTGCTAATTCAAAAAGAACTACAGAGAATTTCCCCTCCACATGTGCACATACACACACACACACACACACACACACACATGCACAATTACTAACTAACCTTATTGACCAATATTTATACATCTTAATCAAAAGAGAATTTAATAATGTTTAATTTAAACATATTAAAAGTGTGAAATAGTCTTTTGTTTCCTATGAAGCAAACTGCCCATTTTATGTTCTTTCTCCTACCATCATGTTTTCTTAGAACTGATTGATTTCATTAGGTGTGATACTGCCTTTACTTGATTCAACTCTAAGACCTGAGAATATTCTTGTTTCCTCTAGAAAACTAGTTACTGAAATGTTTTCTTTTGGGAGCAAAATGATTGGCTTATGAGAAGACAAAATGTGAAGCATTTTGGTTCATTATGTAAAACAGCTCAAGGCCTTGGTGGGAAAAGTTCATTCCCTTTTCTAGATTGAATAACTAAATAAGAGCATAACTAAATATGAGAAGCCCTTTTACCCAATGATAACTCAAGTGATTTTATAATTAGCTTTCACAATGAAAGATTCATAGGAATCTCCTAGTTAGGGAAAACAGCATACAATTACAATGCAAATGATTTCTTTCTACCCAATAATACACTTTATTTTCTGAAAGTTTAGCAATGACTTAAACAACCAATATATGGAAACACAAATCTGCATATTCCCTTTATTTTAGGCAGAAAATGTACAAAATGAAATAGAGAAAACGCATAACTCTCTAGTGTCATAACACGACCAGGACAAGAAGGATCCCATACGCTATTTCTCTCTGTTAGTCAAACATTTCTCCCAAACATGTTCTCACATGATTAGCTTTACTTCGTGTGTAATTGGAGTCATCACTGGGCAATTACATTTTTTTGTGTATCTTTCATTGCTAAGATTATACATACACACACTCACATTTCTGTGTTTGTGTATGTGTGTGTATGTGTGCTTGTATGTGTATGTATGTGTATATTTCCATAACGTCAAACATATCTGTCTCTGTGAAATTTTCATTTACTGCTCCTAGTTCTTCATTCTGGGTCCTAAGAGAAGAGATCTAATCTCTTTTCCAAGGGTCATCTTTTTAAATATTTGAAGACAATTAATATTGTGCCCCTTGTCTCTTTTTTTGATGTACTCAACACCTTGAAAATTCTTCAACTGATTCAAACTAACAAGCATTTATTAAATATCCCCTATGTATTAGGTGCTAGGCTAGGTGCTTGGAATATTAAAAAAAAAGAAATAAAAACAGCCTCTGTGTTTCAGGAAATTGCATTATATTGTGGGAGATGTAACATATAAACCGATAAGAATGTAGAGGATAATTTGATGAGGTAGAGAATATTTCCAACTAAGCAGTCCAGGGCATTTATCTTGATAAGAAATGAATTTCAACTCCTTAACCATCTGTTTCCCCTCCTCTAGATTACTTTCAGATTCTCAGTGCCCATTCTAAATCGTGGCACCATAAAGAGAACACAATACTACAAATATTGGCTTACCAGCGTAGAACACAATAGAACCATTGTCAGTCTAGCACTTGACCCTGTGCCTCTCAATGCAGCTAAAAAAGGTCGAGATTTTCATACCATGTCGTACTTGATTTATTTTGTGCTTTCTCTCAACTAACATCTCCAGATTTCTTTAGAGGTGATATGCTGTCTACCTCTGCCTACTCCATCTTATACTTCCCAAGTTAAACTTTTGGACCCAAGAGTAAACTTTACATAGACCCCTATTTAATCACAGGCTCATAAATCTTAGATTGAGAGTAGTAAGGAATTTTAATGGTACCCATTAATGTAAGAGATGAGAAAATTGAAGCATAGCAAAGTTCGGGAGTTTGACCAGAATCCCACAGCTATTTAGTTTCTAAGGCAGGAATTGAATGGAGGTCTTTATGCCTTGATGTATAATGATTTACCAGTATATTTTTGTTCTAACTCTTCAATTTAGTTTTTGAATCTTGACTTTGTCATCCAATTGCATTTTTTGTTTTCTTGTTTTGTAAATCCCTCTTAAATTTGTGACAACCTCAAAGGGGAATAAGAATTTTACCTCTTCCTTTACCTAAGTCCATGATAAAACATGTTAAATGACTTTGGACTTAGCATAAACCCCAGAGTCACTCCAGTGGAGATTTACTTTAAAACAGATCTCCAATCATTAGTTATGGTATTTTAGATCTAACTATCCAACTAGTTATGCATATAACTAACTGTACTATGATCTCAGAAATATTGCTTTATTTTTTCTGGAACAATATGAGCTACTTTCTCAAGCACATTGCCAAAGTATAGATAAGTTATATCTATACCACACCCTTCATTAACTAACTTTATAATCATGGCTGCTTCAAATGGTCGATATCAAACTGAAATAGAAGTATAAACACTTGGGTCCTATTCCAGCCTTACAAGCTACATTATCTTAGGTAAATCATTTAAATTTTCTGAGATTCAGTTTCCTTTTCTGTCTAAATGGGGAAAAGAATTCCACATACCTTATAGAATTCTTAGGAGAGTCAAAAGGAATGGTCAAACACTTTGAAAAGCACCTATAAAAATTGTCAGTCATTATAAGCAGTCCTGTTAAAAGAGGAAATAATTTGAGTATGGCCCAACTTGCACTTTTTTTTATGAAGGTACTCAGGTTCTTTGTGAACACTACTTTCTTTTTAAGGTGTTCCCTAGGAATCTCTTTGATGAATTATATGGACAGGTCCTTCTCATCTTTCACCGGGATGTTTGTAAGAGTTTGTTAGCTAGTCTCCCAAACTCACATTTCTCAACCTTCCAATCTATCTTCTACGTTGTCACCAGAATGATATTTTTGTTTTTCTACACTTTAAAAAAAATTACTTATTTTGTTTTCAACATTCACTTTTTAAAGATTTTGAGTTCTGAATTATTGCCCTTTTTTCAAGATGGTTTGCCATCTAACATTGACCATACATGTATGATCACATTAAACATATTTCCACATTAGTCATGTTATGAAAGAATTGGACCAAAAGGGAAAAATCACAAGAAAAAAAGACAAAAGAGAAAATACTATGCTTCCCTCTGTATTCAGACTCCATGGTTCTTTCTCTGCATGTGGATAGCATTTTCCATCATGATTCTTTTAGAATTGTCTTGCATCACTGAGCTGCTCAGAGGAACTAAGTCTGACAAAGTAGGTCATTGGACAATATTGTTCTTAATATGCACAGTCTTCTCCTGGTTGTGCTCACTTCATTCAGCATCAGTTCAGGCATTTCTTTCCAGGTTTTTTTGAAATCTGCTTGCTCACTATTTCATGTAGGACAATAGTATTCCATTACATTCATATGCCACAACTTGTGCAGCCATTCCCCAACTGATGAACATCCCCTCAATTTCCAATTCATTGCCACTACATAAAGGACTGCCATAAACATGTTTGTACATATCAATCCTTTCTACCTTTTTATGATCTCTTTGGGATACAGAGCTAATAGTGTTATTTTTGGACTAAAGGGTATGTACGGTTTTGTAGTTATTTGGGCATAGTTCTAAACTGCCCTCCAGAATGATTGGATCATTTCACAACTCCATCAACAATGCATTTGGGTTCCAATTTCCCCATATCTTCCCTAACATTTATCACAGAGTGATTTTTCTAATGAGCAGATCTGGCACTGTGCCCCTCTCCAACCCAAGAAACCCTAGTGGCTTTCTATTCCTTCAAGAATCATAGTTTATCTGCTTGACATTTAAACTCTTCAGAACTTAGTCCTTTCTAACTTTTTCAGGCTTCTAGAATATTCTTTCTTCTCTATTTTGTGGATCTCCCCACATCATACTCCTTGGTTTTCTATGCCTCTGCAATTTCTGCCTACCATTCCTGAAATGTTCTTTTTTACCTCCCACTTTTTAAATCGATGGTTTCCATCAAAACTCATCTCGAGCGCTACCTTCAACATGATGAGTTTCTTGATTGACCTGTCTCCTCAAACTATCTTACATCCATACCATTATATTTTGTATGTATTTCACATAGGCTCATTTAAGCCCAGCTTGTCCCTCTCTCTAATACGTAGCTCATAGCATTTATTGTCTGGCAAATAGGCATTATAGAAATACTTATTCTGTCCCTTCCTCTTCCACTCTGTGAAAGGCATTAAGTTACAGGTATGAAAAAAGACAAAAGATAGCCTTTGCTCTTGAGGAAACATTGGAGTACAAAACATAGCTTATTATAAAAGCCATAGTATACAAATGAGATACACGAAGTATAAAATTGGAGATAATCAGCAGAAGAAAGAAGCCAATATTAAGAATATAAGTTGCTTAATGACATTTGTGTCTCTAACATTTAGCACTATATTTGGTACATAAGGATTTGATAAACGTTAGTTGATGGGTAGATGTGGATTAGAATTCAATCACTTTTCTATGGCTTAGAGACTTCATTGTCTTCCTTTTTTAAAAATTTAGATGCTAATTCTTTTTAATTCTGGAATATTTCAGCCATTTTCTACAGTTTACTCAAGCTAACAATAGCTCGCCAACCCAGCCAGCAAGCTCTTTGAAAGCGAGATGACGTGGGCTCTGTGGGCCAGACACGGGGACACCCTTACTCCCTCATCCTCATTCCAGTGTGTTGGAATATCCGTTTCCTGAGGGCCATTTTTGTTCTTTTGGGCTTTTGTTTTATCTGCCAACAAGAAAAAATCAGTGTACTGAAAGAACACGATGCGCACAGCAGGGATGGCAAACTCTACATAAGGTCAGACTTGAGTTATGTATCTGTATATCTCTAGGTATACACACACACGCACATACACATATATACACACATGTATACATACACACATATATACGCACACATGTACACACATACCCACACACATACACATATGCACATATATACACACAAATCTATATATGCACGCACACATATATATGTACACACACATACACACGCACACATATATACACACACACATAGAGAGAGATAGACAGAGAGAGAGAGACAGTGAAAAAGAAAGCAAGAGAGACAGAAAGAGAGAGAGAATGAATGGAGTACTGGACCTAGATTCAGAAAGACTCATCATGACTTCAAACACATATTAGCTGTGTGACTCCACACAAGTCATTTAACCCATTTGTCTCAGTTTTCTCATCTGTAAATGAGCTGGAGAAGGAAATGGAAAATCACTCCATTATCTTTGCCATGAAAACCCCAAGTGGGGTCACAAAAATGTCAGATATATCAGAAATAGCCAAACAAAAATCAATCAATTTAAATATAGATATATATGCATTTATGTGTATATATATTGTACATATTATTATATTATGTGCATATATGCATGTGTATGTATATATGTGTGTGTGCATATGTGTTTGTATATATCATACCTATAATATCTATATATATGTACATATGTATGTATCTATATGTCTATCTACTTATCTATCTATGTACTCTTTTAGAGTTTTCTTGGCAAAGATTCTGAAGTCATCTGCCATTTCTTTCTCTAACTCATTTTACAGATGAGGCAAACTTACCTGGAATCACATAGCTAACAAGAGTCAGAGGCTGGATTTGAACTCAAGAAGATCTGTCTTCCTGACTGCAGGTCCAGTGCTCTATCCACTCTAGCTATATGTAGCTAGAGATAGAGTTACATCAACACAAAAATTAAGTCTATCTAACATTATTGAAAAGAAGGAGGAAGGCACCTTCTCATAGCTTTGCTTTGGGGGCTCAGCCTTGAACTTTTACATGCATTACATTCAGTACTTATTTTGTCCTTATTGACTTGCCACCCCCTCCACCCTCTGCCTAAGTTTCACTTACTTCCAAATACTATTCTTACAAGATTGTTCCAGGTTTTCCCCATTCGTCATCAGTTATCTGAACTTGCTTCCTTTCTACTTCATAGGTCTTTGTAAACTGTAAGTTGGTTGGTGAAGTCCTTGTGTATCACATAATTTACTTTATTATTGCCCCTTTTTTCCTCATCTTTGGAGCTATTTCTTTTCTTGTGTCCCTAATTTCATTCCTAAGAGATTCCTTTTTCTCCTGGGCTGTAGAATTTAGTCATGTTATCTTGGTTATATTTTTTTCTAAAAGAGCCAAAAGCTTTCACAAATTATTCTAAGCACCAGAAAGTCTTCAAACTCTCATTGCAGAGAGGGAAAGATAAAATTTAATATTAAGGGAATTTCAATTGTCTTAGTTATAAGAATGATCAAAACAATATAAAAAAGGAAATGTGAGGACTCAGCACGGTGAAACATTTTCCCTTGATACTAGGGGCACATTTGGACATCTCCTAGACCTGAAGGGACCTTATTCCTATTCATACATCATCTTGTTCTCAGAAAAAATTGCAGTTATAGGAATTTTATTTTTTAAGGAAATATGAGATATGTTACCTGATCCCTAAATGTAATCATAATTTTTTTTTACAAACCAAATGAAACTAGTAATAATATTTGAAATGGTAAGAGACTTCAGAAATGACCTACTTTTAAAGATGAGGACATTAAAATCCAGGGTGATAACTAAGAAAGCCAACACTTCATTTAAGTTGCTTAAAACAAACAAACAAAATCCATATTTTGATTTCTGCTTTATTTATATGCCCCTCCTACTATACCATGATGACATTTAGATCTTAGAATAGAGAGTTCTTTCTATTCAACATGATGAGCCTCAGGTTTACTAAAAGGTCTGAGGCTGTCAATACATAGATATAAAGTGAGACTTTGCCTATAAGGAGGCACTTAACAATTGAAAGCTTATGAAGTCAATAAATGTTTTCCATCAATCCAGACTAACTGCATTCAGGGTCACTGTTTAAAAACTGGTGAACTGAGAAAGTTGAAGAGTATGCCTGTGAAGCAGAGTACAATCAGGATTGTGCAAAGGCTTGATTCCATGCTAATGAGCACCAGGAGAATGCACTGAAACTGTTTACCCTGGAGAAGAGAAAATTCAGGAGGTGACATGATATGACATCCATCTTCACATATTTGAAGGATTGTCATATGCAAGAGTAGTTAAAACTCACTCTATTTAGCTTGGAGAAAAGAACTAGAAGTATTTGGCAAAAGTTGTAGAGGCAAATACAGGCTTGATGTGAAAACAAAAGAAAACAAATTACATATGCATATAAATAGACACATGCATGTATAGATATATATCCAAAACTATATGCATGTATACACATGTTGATATATGTATATGTATGCATATGCATACATACAGTCTATGTATATGTATGTGTGTGTATAGATATCTGCCTATGCACATATAGGCAGATATGTGTCTGTGTATATGTCCCATAAATTATAAGTATACATCCCATATACCTTTGGAAGCAGTAAATTCATTGTAATTATAGGTCTCCAAATAAGTCCTTGCTGAACACATAGTACATTTGCTATAAAACAGATTGCTTTTAGCCATGAGCTGGACAGTTTGCCACTAAAATCCCCCCTAACTTTCAAAGTCTGTTATTTTGAAAACTTTGACTATCTGTTTTTTTCCAATATTTTTCCACTACCCATGGTCATTTCCCAGAGGATTACCATCTTCTCAATGCTTTGCTGAATTTGGGGAGCATTTGCCATAAGTCCAAAGTCCTCTTGTGAATAATTGTTACATATATCACAGTTTAGACTCACACTACTGAACATAACTCTAACATTTGTCAAAATTCTGACTTCAGCCTTACTGAGAAATATTACTGGCCAAAGTTGTACTAAATTGGAGTGGAATCCTAGACTGAGGTCATGCTATGCACTTTAGAAGCAAGCTCTTTTCCAGATGTCATACAGAAAGCATTTCCAGTTCAATAGGTACAACACAGTTCTATGTGTAGACATGCCTATTTTTATGTCAAATAGCACTTTAATGATTTCATGTCAGCACAATAATAGAAACATGACATTCAACCATGACCATAGTCTGTGTATTTTTAGAAACAATATTTGTAAATGGCAGAGAATTTTGAATCTTGACCCTGCTTGCTTCCCTTTGGAATCTATCATTTGCCTAAATTGAACTTTCAGGAGATTATAATATGGCTATTATTGTTCTCTCCACTATTTCTTAGTAAAGAAAAATTTCTAAATATGGGGAAAAATCTTTAAAAGTTTAATAGAAGAAAAGAAAGCAGAGAAGTATGTTATTCAAGAAAATAATACAATGGGAAAAGCACAAAGTCTTTGGGCTTTAGCAGACTAAAATCTCAAAGTTATTGATCCAATAATTATGTGATATTTACAAAATCTAATGAGCATATGTTTTTATACTTTTAAACTTGAAAGGGACCTTAGAGACCATCAAATCCAGCCCTGTCATTTTAATGATGAAATAAATCAGGGAGGCTAAATGACTCCTTGACAAATGGTATAACCATTTGGCTATCTCAATTAGTGCTAAGAACTAGGGAGATGATAAACCTATGACACACTCTACCCTGATCAAACCACACAGTGGATCTTGTATTTGTGTCAGGTTACTGTACTAAAGAAAAGACATTAATAAGCTCAAGAGTATTCAGAGGAATGTGATAAGGATGGTACATTTCAGGATTATAAAATATGGAGTTTGATTGAAGGAAGCGGACTGTTTAGCCAGAAAAGTCAAAGACTTAGGGTAGACAAAATAACTTTTTTCACTTAAAAAAATTGTTTTCATAGAGAAATATATATTAGATGTGTTCTTCAGAAAAAAGAAGTGGAAGCAATAGGGGTAAGTTGAAGAGAAGTAAATTTAGAAAGGAAGAAAAACTAACGAGTACTCAACAGTGCAAAGCGCTGCCCCGGCAAGTGACACATCCCTTATGTTTGGTCTTTACGCAGGGACTGGACAACCATTTTTGAGATATTATGTAGGGGGAGATTTTTTTTTTTCTAGTATACACTAGATTACATGGTCAAAGAGTTTTCTTCTAACTCAAATTTGTGCTTTTGTGAGAATAATATATTGTCTCTGACTTTGGGATCTACCATAATATTTCTTAGTCATTATGATATTTAGAGCACTATGTGTTTTGTAATTTCATTTAGGTATGGAATAAAAGAAAATTCTTCAATATTCTTCTGTCAAGGGGCAGAGTCAAGATGGCAGAGCATTGAAAGTACTCAGCTATGCTCTCCCAACATTCCTCTACAACAACTTTAAAATAACACCTAAATTTGAATTCTGTGGTGGCAGTCAACACAAGATCAGAGCAAAGTATTTTTCCAGGTCAAGACAAGGTAGGATGTTGGAAAGAGAGATCTGTGATAGGAATATCGAGTCTGATCAAGTGCTGGAGACAGAAACAGCAGCAGCTTTGGAAACTCTCAAGTCAGAGATACTAAGGAGATGTGGAAAATGGTCAAAAAAACATAGAGGCAGCTAGCACTGGATGCAGAACCACATATGATTTAGCAACTCAATTGGTTATACCCATTTTAGGGACATGATTCAAAGGTGAAGAGGAACACTTTTGATTAAGAGGAACTGGGACCCCTGAGAGGCAACTATGACAGTTCCATGTTTTTAGTCATTTCTAGGTCATAGTTCAATAGTGGAGAATAGTCCTTTCAGGCAAGAAGGAGTGGAAAGTCTGACAGACAGCAACACTTTTGGTCACAAGGGATCAGGGACTGTGAAGAACAATATCTCTTCCAGCCCCAAAGGATCAGGGGCTTTCCATAGGTAAAGAACAGAATGTATGCCAGGAGAGCAGGGACCATACCTCTTCCCAAATCACACCACCTTGGAAGTAATTAAAACTTCCAAACCCCCAGAACAAGCTCTGAAATATATCAATGCAAAAACACATAAAGATGGAGATGGTGCACCCCTCCATAACAGGGATGGAGCTCAGCTTTTGCATAAAGTTCGAGATCAAGAAACAAGGCAAAAATGAGCAAACAACAAGAACAAAATAACCTGACCATCAAAAGCTTCTGTGCAGATAGTGAAAATTAAGACAAACTCAGAAGAAAATGAAGTAAAAAAGCAACAAGCAAAGCCTCAAAGGAAAAGAAAATGAATTGGACACAAGGTGAAGAAGAATATCTGGAAGAGCTAAAATGATTTTCAAAATAAAATGAGTAGCAGAAGAAAAATTAGGTAAAGATAGAAAAGTCAAGGACAAAGTTATGAAAATAAAAGTAATATTTTGATAAAAAAGTAGAAAAATGCTGAAGAAAATAATAGTTTAAAAAATTTGAGAATTGCTCAAATAGAAAAAGAGGCACAAAATCTCCCTGGAGAAAATAATTCTTTAAAAATCATTTTGACAAATTGCAGCTAATGAAGTTAATGACTCCATGAGATATGAAGAAGCAATAAAAAAGTCAAAAGAATGAAAAATGGAAGAAAGTGTGAATCATGTCAAGAAAAATAGCTTACCTAGAACACAAACTGAAGAGAGGTGATTTAAGAATTATTAGACTGGAGGGGTGGAGCCAAGATGGCAGAGGAGAAGAACGACCTGTAGAAGTTCTCCCCCCACAGACCATGAAATACCTGTAAAAATTACTCTAAACAAATTCTAGAACAGCAGAAGGCACAGAACAACAGAGTGAAAAAGATTTCCAGTCCAAGGTAGCCTGAAAGGCTGACAGGAAAGGTCTATAGCACCTGACACAGAGCAGGGGGCAGCTCAGTCTTGGCCGCATGGTGGGGCAGGGACAGGACTGGAGCCGGCTTCAGGGTACCACTGGCATCACAAATGCCAGAGAAAACTTCAAAGGTCAGTGAGAAAGCTCTTTCACCAGGTGAAAAGGGAGCAGGTTCCTGTCCTAACCCTGGCCCTAAGCAACCCCCGGCAGTGGCAGTGACCATTTTTGGAGCCTTTGCCAGAAAGACCCCAGGGGAAATGAACTGTTGATCTGGATCTCAATGTTGAGTGGTGGTCCTAGAATGAGGAGGAGCGTTGGTGTGGTGGAGCTGGTGGAGGTTATGGAGAGGGAATTTTACTCAAAGATCCTGGGCAGAAAAGCTGGTGGTAGCTCCCAGACCAGAGTGCAGGACAGGAGAGAAGCAAACACCTCTCCCTTGATTGTGCCACCATGGAAGAAATGAGAACTTACAGGTGCCAAAAGTATATCCTCCTCTTGACAAAGTACTCAAAAATCAAGTAACTGGTTGGGAAAATGCCCCCAAAAAGGACAAAAAAAGTAAGACTATAGAAGGTTACTTACTTGACGAACAGGAATTTTCTTCCATTGGAGACTCAAAAAAATAACACCTTTAAAAATAACTAAAATGACAAAAGAGGCCCAAAAAGCCAATGAAGAGAAGAATGCTTTAAAAAGAAGAATTAGTCAAATGGAAAAGGAGGTTCAAAAGCTCACTGAACAAAATAGTTCTTTAAAAAGTAGAATGTAGAAGATGGAAGCTAATGACTTTATGAGAAACTAAGAAATTACAAAAAACCAAAAAAATGAAAAAGAAATAGAAGACAATGTGAAATATGTCATCGGAAAAAGAACTGACCTAGAAAACAGATTCAGAATTAAATTAAATTAATTAAAAATTATCGCACTAACTGCAAGCCATGATCAGAAAAAGAGCCTAAACATCATCTTTCATGAAATTATCAAGGAAAACTACCCTGATATTCTAGAACTAGAGGGTAAAATAAATACTAAAAGAATTCACCCATCACATCCTGAAAGAGATTCAAAAAGAAAAAACTCCTAGGAATATTGTAGCCAAATTTCAGACTTCCCAGGTCAAAGAGAAAATATTGCAAGCAGCCAGAAAGAAATGATTTGAGTATTGTGGAAGTGCAATCGGGATAACACAAGATCTAACAGCTTCTACATTAAGGGATCAAAGAGCTTTGAATATGACATTCCAGAAGTCAAAAGAACTAGGATTAAAACCAAGAATTACCTAGCCAGCAAAATGAAGTATAATACTTGAGAGGAAGAATGGTCATTGAATGAATTAGAGGGCTTTCAAGCATTCATGATGAAAAGATCAGAGCTGAATAGAAAATTTGACTTTCAAACACAAGAATTAAAAGAAGCATGAAAAGGGAAACAGGAAAGAGAAATCATAAGGGACTCATTAAAGTCGAATTGTTTACATTCCTACATGGAAAGATATTTGTAACTCTTGAAACTTTTCTCAGTATTTGGGTTAGTGGGAAGGATTATACACATACACAAACACACACGCACACAAACACACACACACATATATGAGAGACAGACAGACAGAGACAGAGACAGAGAGACAGAGGCACAGTGTGAGTTGAATAGGAAGGGATGATACCTAAAAAAAGTAAAATTAAGGGGTGAGAGAGGAATATATTGGGAGGAGAAAGGGAAAAATGGAATTGGGTAAATCGTCTCTCATAAAAAAGACAAAAAGAAGCTTTTTCAATGGAGGGAAAAAGCGGGGAGGTGAGAGAGAAAAAGTGAAGCTTACTCTCATCACATTTGACTTTAGGAGGGAATAACATACACTCAATTTCCTATGAAAATCTGCCTTACACTACAGAAAAGTAGGGGAGAAGGGGATAAGTGGGGGAATGATAGAAGAAAGGACAAATGGGAAGGGGGAGTATTAGAAGTAAACACTTTAGGGGAGGGACAAGGTCTAAAAACAGAATAGAATAAACAAGGGGCAAGATAGGATGGAGGAAAGTATGTTAGTCTTTCACAACATGATTATTATGGAAGTCTTTAGCTCTACTACACATATATAGCCTATATTGAATTGCTTTCCTTTTCAGTGGCAATGGATGGGGAGGAAGGAAGGGAGAGAAGTTGGAACTCAAGGTTTAGGAAATGAATGTTGAGAATTGTTTTTGCATGCAACTGGGAAATAAGAAATACAGGTAATGGAGTATAGAAATCAATCTTGCCCTACAAGAAAAAAAGAAAAGATGGGAATAAGGGAAAGGAGGGGTGTGATAGAAGGGAAGGCAGATTGGGGAAAGGGGTAATCAGAATGCATGGTGTTTTGGGGTGGGGGAGGGAGAGATGGGGAGAAAATTTGAAACTCAAAATCTTGTGGAAATGAATGTTGAAAACTAAAAATAAATAAATAAATGTTAAAAAGGAGTTATTAGACTGAAATTCATGATAAAAAAGGAGCATAAATGTATTTCAAGAAATCATTAATTAAAATGGCCCAAATATCTTAGAATGATGGGTAAAATAGAAATTGAAAGAATCTACTGAACAATTCCTGAAAGAGATCTCAAAATGAAAATTCCCAGGAATTCTACAATCAAATTCCAGAACTCCTAGATCAAGGAAAAATACTTAAAAGAAACAGAACACAATCATCCAAATACCATGCAACCATGGTCAGGATCACACAAGAGTTATTAAGGAAGTGGGGTTCTATGCATATGATATTCTAGAAGACAAAGAAGCTAGAATTACAATCAAGAATAACATACCAAGCAAACTGGAGTGTAATCTTTCAACATAAAAATGAGAATTTAATTAAACAGAAAATGTTCTAGCATTCTTGATGAAAAGATCAGAGCTGAATAAAAATGTAATTTTTCAAATATAAGACTGAAGAGAAGTATAAAAATGTGCACATGAATGAGAAATCATAAGGGATTCAATAAGGTTAAAGTGTTCAGCTTTCAATATAGAAAGATGATACATGTAACTTCTAAGAACTTTATATTATTAGGGCAAATAGGATGCTTCATAGAAAGAGATTATGAAGTAAACTGATTATGTTGGGATGATGTAAAATAATGGATAGGCAAGAAAGGAGAGTGATCAAGAGAGGGGAAGAGGAATAATGTAGAAAACTATCTCACATAAAAAGGCATGAAAGGAAAAGCTTATACAATGGAGGGGGATAAGAGGCGGGCAGCAAAGCTTGAACCTCACTCACACTGAAATTGGTTTAAAGGGAAAATGCATACACATATGTGTATGTCTGTATGCATATCATATATACACATGTAGAAATATATGTGTGTATATAGGTATGTATGCATATGTGTGTGTGTGTATGTATAGGTTCAACTGGTAAGATAAATCTATCTTACCCAACAGTGAAATAGGAATGGAAAGGGATAATGGAAGGGGTACAGTAAAAAAAGGGAAGGTAGATAAAAGAAAATAATGTTCAGAAACAATACAACCTTTAGAAGAGGGACAGGAAAGAAAGAGAGGGGGGATACCCAGAAGAAAATCAAATGGAAAGAATCAGTTAGTTAATTACAGTTAGTAATCATAACTGTAAATGTAAATGAAATGAACTCACTCATAGAATGGAAGCAGAGAACATAAAGGATTAGAAATAAGAATTCCATAATATTTTGTTTAAAAGAAACACATCTGAAACCGAGAGATGCACATAGAGTTAAAATAAGGAGCTGGAGTAAAATCTATTATCCTCCAACTGAAGAGATTAATAAAATTGTAGAAAGTTTAGATGTCATAGACTTCAAGAGAAAAATAAAGGGAAAAAGAAAAGAGTACACCATTTTGTCTCCTTCACAAAAACTCACCACATATTAGGACATGAGCCTCACAAACAAATGTAGAAAAGCAAAAATATTAAGTGTATCCTTTCTGGACAACAATACAATAAAAATTACATTTAATGTAAGATCATGGAAGCAGAGGTTAATACTGATTTGGAAACTAAATGGCCTAATTCTAAAGAATGAATAATTCAATGAGCAAATCATGAAAAAGTCCATTAATAATTTCATTAAAGAGAATGATGATAGTGACAGCATTCCAAAATTTGTTGGCTGCAACCAAAGCAGAACTGAGAGGAAATTTTACATCTTTAAATGTATACATTAATAAAAGAAGTAACAAATCAATAAATTGAGATTGTTACCAAAAATAAAACTATACTAACAAATTAAAAATCCCCAATGAAACACCAAGATAGAAAATCTGAAAATCAAAAGAGTAATGAAGTTGAATGTAAAAACTTGAAACGAGAAATTAAAGTAGGAAGTGATGTTATGAAAAAAATCAATAGAATTGATTTATTATAGTATAAAAAAGAAAGTAGTAAACCCAATTACTTGCAACAAAAATGAAAAGGGTAAATGCACCACAAATGGAAATGAAATTTAAGCAATTATCAGGAGCTATTTTGCCCAATCAAATGCCAGTAAATATGACAATCTAAGTGAAATGGATGAATATTTACAAATATATAAACTGCCCAAATTAACTGAAGAAGAAATAGTATACTTAAATAACCCTATCCTAGAAAAAGACATTGAACAAGGTATCAATGAGCTCCCTGAGAAAAAAATTCCCAGAATCAGATGGATTTACAATTAAATTCTACCAAACATTTAAGGAACACTGAATCTCCAAAATATATAGACTATTTGAAAAATTGGAGGACTCCTACCAAATTCCTATGGCTTTGGCACCTAATCTAGGAAGAGCAAAACAGAGAAAAAATCTATAGACCTTACAGACTTAATGAATATTGATGTAAAAAAACAACAAATGCAAGCAAGGAGTTTGCAGAAATGTCACAAAAAGCACACATTATGATCAGGTGGGAGTTTTACTAAGAATGCTGACCTTGTACTTCATTAGGAAAACTATCAGTATAATTGGCCATCTCAATAACAAAACACCAAAAATCATATGATTTTACAATAGATTCAGAAAATATCTTTGACACAATATAACATCCATTCTTATTAAAAAGAAAAATCAGTTATGTCCTATCAGAAAGAATGGGAATCAACAGAGTCTTTCTTAAAATATGTAGTATTTATCTGAAACCAAGAGCAAGTATTATCAGTAAAGGAGATAAACTTGAAGCCTTTCCGAAAGCATCAGTCGTCAAGCAAGGGTGTTCACTATGCCCACTACTATTCAATATTGTACTAGAAATGCAAGTTATAACAATAAGATAAGAAAACAAACTGAAGGTATAAAAATAGGCAATGAGGAAACAAACTATCTCTCTTTGAAGATAATATGATGGTACAAAGAATCCTTGAGAGTCAACTAAAATCTTCAGCAAAGTTGGAGGATATAAAATAAACTCACAAAAATGATTACTATATCTATATACTACCAACAAAATCCAGCAGGAAGAGACTGAAAGTGAAACTCCATTCAAAATAATTGTAGACAATATTAAATACCTGGGAGCCCACCTGCCCAGACAAACATGAATTATATGAAAAATAACAAAATACTTCACACAAAGACATATCTAAACAATTGGAAAAATGTTGGAAAGATTGCTCATGGGTAGGGCAAGCCAATGTAATAAAAATCATAACCTGGTTATGTTACTTTAATTCCTTAGTGACATATCATTCAATCTACTAAATAATTATTTTACAGAACTAGAAAAATAACAATGAAATTTATCTGGAAGAACAAAAGGTCAAGAATATGAAAAGAATCAATGAAAGCAATGCTAAGGAAGGTAACCTAGCAATTTTACAATTTTAAACAATTTAACAATTTTAAAACTATATTACAAAGAGGTAATTAAATGTTACTGGCTAAGTGACAGAGTGGTGGACCCCGGGAACAGGTTAGGCACAAGATACGCAGTAGCTAAGATCATAGCAACATAATACTTGATAAAATCAAAATCCAAGCTTTTAGAAGAAGAATTCATCATTTCACAAAAATTGCTGAAAAAATTGGTAAGCAATTTGGCACAAACTAGGCATAAATCAACATCTCATATATTACAGTAAGGTCAAAATTGATTACTGATTTAGAAATAAGGGATGACATTATAAGCAAATTAGAGGAATATGGGAAAATATACCTGTTAGATTTTTTGATAAGGTAAGAGTTTATGACCAAACAAGAGATTGAAAAGATTAAAAAAAATAGATAATTCTGATTACATGAAATTTAAAAGCTTTTGGACAAATACAATCAAAATTGGAAGGAAAAAAGAAACTGATGCAGGGGGGTGGTTTACTCTAAATTTCCCTGATAAAGACCTGATCTCTCAAATATATGGGGAATGGAGCCAAATTTATAAAAATAAGAGTCATCCCCTGCTGATAAACAGTGGAAATGTATGAATAGGCAGTTTTTAGAAGAAATCAAAACTATCAATAGTAAAATGAAAATGCTCTAAATCACTATGTTTAGAGAAACACAAATCAAAGCACTTCTGAGATATTACTTCACACCTATGTGGCTAACACTACAGAAAAGAACAAAGACAAATTCTGAAGGGGATATGGAAAAACTGGGACACTAATGCACTGTTGGAATTGTGAAGTAGTCAAACCATTCTGGAAATTTGGTACTATGCCTAAAGGGTTAGAAATAAGCTGTGCATGCCTTTTGACTAGAAATACCAGTACTAAATCTGTAAAGCAAAGAGATAAAAGGAAATGATTTATTTGTACAAAAATATTTATAGCAACTCTTTGTGTGGTACCAAGGACTTGGAAACGGAGGGGATGCCCATCAATTGGGGAACGGTTGAGCAAATTGTGGTATATGATTGTGTTTGGATATTACTGCACTATAAGGAATGACAAGTAGGATGGTTTTGGAAAGACCTGGGTAGATGTACTTGAACTTGTGTGAAGTGAAAAGAGCAGAACCAGAACAACGTTGTCCACAGTAACCGTATTGTAAGGAGCAGCTGTGTAAAACTTACCCAATCTTATCAAGACAACGACCCAAGACAATTTCAAAACACCCATGAGGAAAAATGCTATTCATGTCCAGAAAGAGAATTCATGATCTCTAAAAACAGGTTTAAAGATACTTAAAAAAAAACCAACTTCTTTTTATTTTACAATGTGGCTAATATTGAACTATGTTTCAAATGACTTCACATGTAAAATCAAAGTCAAATTGCTAGCCTTCTCCATGCAAGGGAAGGGACAAGAGGTATGGAAAGAATTTGAAACTCAAATTAAAAAAAAATTGTTGAAATGTGTTTAAATACAATTGGGATATATTTAATTACATTAAATACATATTAAAAAAAAACTGCTTTCATGTCTCCCCAAGCTATCTAAGACGGGCCCTTTCAGCTTAGGAAAATGAAAGAAGGAAGTACATAACCATCACCTAGGAATTTTATTTACTG
>JAJHZJ010000432.1:3390795-3558295 GCA_023548195.1 Bettongia penicillata ogilbyi | reverse complement strand
CTCTTTCAGCTCTAAATTGACACGTGCTAGCTATGTGACCTTGGGCAAGTCACTTAACCCTGATTGGATCAAAAACCAAAAACATATTTAATCTCTTACACGTATAAACTTTAAGTAAATGGTCATCAGGCCATTTTTCCCAGCCTTCTTCATGTCCCCATCTGTAAAAGAGGGGTAATAATATCTCTTATAAATACTCTGCAGGGAAGGCATTGGATGCAAATGAGAGCAAGCATAAAAATAATTTTGTTGACTTTAACATACTTTATAAGTCTCATATATGATTTTATTTTGCTGTATGTCTTATGTCAGTTATTGTACCTTGAACTTCTTACAGGTAAGAAAGTTAGTTTAGAATAATTTTTTTTAAACATCCTTTCTCATCACAATGACTTGGGATTTTATTTAGTTTGAACTTAAAACTTCACCAGTGTTGGGAACTCCCACTGTGTTCATAAATTCTATCCACCCAATGCAGATCATCAACAACTTATATATACTTTTTTTTAAGAGTTCAGCTAGAGGCAATGAAAGACAAAGACAAAGAAAGGAAATGCCAGGACCTTGTCAGCCATCTAGTTCAGCTGCCCTAGGATAAGTGACTTACCTAAGAATTTAGAGTTTCTACAGGGCAGATTCAAGCCTTCATCTTAAGTCCAACGTTATTCACTTATCCCGAACATGCTACTGATCTCTGCCTCGAATGAAAATATGTTAAATTGATATTTGTTAAATGAATGGAAGCAGAATCCTGGAAACACAGCTAAAAGGGGTGTAAAAATAGTCCCCATATACCTCCCCTGGAATCATGCCTTTGCCCTAGAATATTCCCCAGTCCTTTTTTGGTATTACAGGATGAAAAAAGAGAAAAGAAAAAGAGAGAGTTGGGTACTTTTTGGGTGCATATCATTAGATTTGCAGGCTTTTAGGCTAAATTAACTGCAGTTGCCTGAAAGATGTTTTTTTGGAAGCTGCAGTTAACCCCCAAGCATTACTGTGTATGTAATGCCATGCTTTGGGGGAGAAGAGAGAGAAACCAGAGCAATGCACAACGATGAAATGCATGGAGAGAAGCCCCATGAGACGAATCAGCAGAGTTTGAACTGGGCTGACTGCACAGGCACAGATTAATGAGGGTATATTTTTGCCATGTAAATATTAAAGAAATCCAACAAAGATGAAAGTGATGATTGGCCCACTTACAGATAGTATTTTAATGAAAATTAGATAACACTCTTTTTGGGGGTGGGGGGAAAGATTAGCATTTTAAATCACTGAAAATGGCGAGAGTTAAACAAAAATGAATACCTCTGTATTTCAGGGGGAAAGCTTCATGGGGAGCCAAGAAGAATTCCCCCCTGTCATCATATTGCGTAACTATCTGCCAAAGAGACAAGATGAAGAGTGGGTGGGTGGCAAAGACTCCTTAGAAATGAGAGTGGGCAGGTGGGGTGGCTACTTCCCTGGAGAGAGGACAAAAGAGGAGAGAGGCCAAGGATTATTAAAACATAGCTGTGTACGTGGAACAATTGCATTAGGAATCAAAATCCTCTGACTCATGTCTGAGCTTCAGAAATGCTACTGGGAACGCTACTTTAATTCTATCCGGTAGGTAACAAACTCCCTTAGTTCTTATTGCAAGACCAAGTGCCCCTTTGCCAGGCTGGGCCAATAATGTTTGCCCTGGGAAATGCGTGTAAATGGGAGTTGAAAAGCTAAGCTCCCATTCCTGACCCTGGCACTGATTTGTGAACGTTCTCAAAGTGGTAACCAACCGAAGAGGGAAGGACCCGGGACCCCTAGGCAGAAGTCTCAGGTACAAACCCTGGATCTACTATTGACTACTTATTTTTTGCAAGCCACTCCATGTCTCTTATCTTCATTGTCCCATTTGAAATAATAATAACTATCATTAATATTAATATCATGTTATAAAATATTATATTGCAATGTAATTGTATTAATAAACGTCATCAGTATGATGTACTATGGATTATGTACTATTATTACATTACTAAAATTATTTTTAAAACAATAACTAGACTTCAAATATCACTTTTAGTTTTGCAAGTCTTTTCCATATATTATCTTGTCTAACGCTTACAACAACCCTGTGAAGTAGGTGCCATTATCAGTCCCATTTTGAAGGAAAGAATTCTCTCTAGACAGAATATGTAACTTGCCCTGCGTCACACAGCTAAGTAATTATCTGAGTCATAATTTGGATTCAGGTTTTCCCGACTTCTAGTCCAATGTTCAAACCACTGGGCAATCCAGATGCTTGGGGTGGGGGAGAAACATATGGAAAAATTTTCCCTACTTCACTAAAATGGTTAGCATAAGGAAAGGCCTTTATAAATCTTAAATCTATCTATTAATTTGAACTGTTTTTAATATTATTATCTCTCTTCCAGAGTCATGGCAAGGATGCAATAAAAGAGAATATGAAAAGGTCTTATAGTTTTAAGATATAAATGTAAGCTGTTATTACTTCTGGCAATTATAGGAAATACTCAGCATGTGTGTGTATGTTTATGTGTGCATGTATGTGTTCATGTGCATGCATGCATGCATGTGTATGTGTGACTTCCTTCATCATTAAACTGTAATAAAATAGCTGACTCATCTACCATAGAATTTTGAGAAAAAAATAAGAAATCAGAGATGAGAATGAAAAAATCTATTTAATAATGATGATCTTCATAATAATATTTTCTTAGCAATTTAAGGATTTTAAAATCACTGCATTTATTATATCATTTGATCCTCACAACATTCTTATGAGTTAAATGCTAATAACATCCTTATTTTATAATTCTTGAAACTGGAGCCCAATTTTCCAAGTTTGCCTGGCTAATAAGTATCTGAGGCAGGATTTGAATTTAGGTCTTGGACCCTCCCGAGTCTGTACCTCTTTTCTTCTGGTACACTGTAGAGCTGAAAAGTACTCTTAATTCCATTCAACAGTTATTTCATTAAATTCAACAAGCACTGATTAATTATCTACGCTGTGTCAGGCTCTGTTAAGCACTGAGGTTACACATGTAAAAGTAAAACTACTCCTATCCACAAGGAACTAATATTGTCCTGGAAGGAATCATGTATTCAGAACAGCAAATATACATATGAATAAGCAAAACAAAAGAAAAAAAAAGGACTTTCCAGGTGGGGAAGGGCACCATCTTCTTGGTGGGTAGGGGAAGGAAATCAAGGAAGGTCTCCTGGAAGAGTTGACAAGTGGGTTGAAGCTAGAAAGATTTTATGAAAAAAAATTATTCCAGTTATGGAGAACAGACTCTAAAATATTACTCAGACAACGTATGCAAGGTCCATTTCTAAGTCTTGCTTAAACATAACATTGAAAAGGACAGCTTAGCTAGAGAGCCCATAAGGAGAAGTAATGTGAAGTTAGTCAAGCAATGAAGGTTTGAGCCAGAATACAGAGTTGGAAATGCCAGAAAGAGGAGAAGAATTTTATCCTAGTGAAAGAGGCAGTCACTGAAGCTTCTTGAGGAGAGGAATGATACCGTTTGACCCATGTTTTAGGGTTTTTATTTTGGCAGCTCTCTGGAAAGTGGGTTTAGGAGAATTAAGAGTGGAATCAGGGAAACTAACTAGGAGACTATTGAGATATTATGGACAAAAAGCAAGATAGTCCAAAATTATGGTAGTGATCATGTAGTGGAGGGAAATAAAAAGGGGGGATGGAAGCAGAGTGGAGAAGATTTAACAGCTGATTGAATTAGGCACTAATTATGTGTAAAAAGAACACCATATCCACTTCTGGGGGAGGCATTCAGATTAAATGAGACAATGTATACACAAAAACGCAATTTAGAATTTAGGCGAATTTGGTTGGGGTTTGAGGAGAAGAGGAAATGCATACACAAATAAATTTAATATAAGTGAGAATGCATAAAAATAGTTAGAATAAAAACAATCTCTCCTGTAGCCTCTGTCCCTCTGATTAGCCAACTGGAATGTGGAACAAAAACACTTCTCCCCAAACCTCCAGATAAAGAGGGCTCAGAAATCCAGCAGATTCTTCATTCCCCATCAACTGTGCTCTTTGGACTTTACTCCGCCATCATCTTGGGTCCCTTTGTCACTCACTTTTCAAGATAAGCTCCTCATTAGGAAATTCATCTGAGCATGTGGGAATGGGTATGATTTACTACCTTTTCTCTGCTACCTAGCTGTTCTATTACCCATAATAATACAGTGCATAGCTCCAAATGAGAGCACATTTAGAGGAATCTTCCATTTTCCCCCAGTAGCGCTGAGAGCTTTTATAAAAGATAGCACACCCACACATTCATGGAACCAGGGAAAGGAACATGTGCCCAGGGCATTTTCCTCTCACCTCCCTTCTAACATCCCCTGATGTTAGAGTTAGAGTCAACCACTCACCAGCAATTATCTGTCACTGAGTGACTGAGCTTTCAGGCAGAGAATTGCCAGCAAGAGTCAAGGGAGATATCCACTTCTACTATGGAGCTTGACTACCTATATAGTTAGTGAATATTTAGAAAGATAGATGATAGATAGATAGCTAGACAGATAGATAGATAGATGGAAAGACAGCTAGACAGACAAGCAGATCAACAAATAGACAACACTTGATAGATATAAATAGATTAAAAAGATCATAAATAATTAAATAGATCAGTGATAGAAAGATATAGGTATGAAGATAGACAGACCATTTATTGAGCACGTACTATATGCCAAGAACTCTGCTAAGTATTGGGGATGTATAAATAAGCAAATAACATTATTTCTGTGCTAAAGAATTGACATTGGAATGGTGGGAGACAACAAGAAAGGCTACTTTAAAGGAGAAGGAGCAAAAGCTGGGTGCCTACATGGGGTATGGTAGACAGATTAAAAGAAATGTCATTTTGTATGGGCTCCTGCTAAATAAGGCTTACCTACCAGGGATGGTTGAATTAATCTCAGAAGGAGCTCAGATGGTGTAGTGAAAAGACTGTTGGATCTAAAATCAAATACCTCCAGACCAAGTTAGGCTCTGCCACTTATTAGTTGAATGGTATCAGATAAAGCTCTGGACCTCCGTTTGCACATCTGTAAATTGAAGAGTCATAGGCCTTGCTTTCCTTTCTTACAGGAGTTTTTTGAGGATCTGGTGAGGGTAATGTATGTGAAAATATTCTACTAAACATACTGCATATGAGCAATAATAATAAATATAATGTTATAATAGGTGTTTAATTCATCTCTCTAAGTTTATGACGATGTAGCCTTTTTTTCCAGCTTCCTTGCCTATGTACCCCCAATGGAAATGTCCATTCCATTGGCAAGAAGTCAGTACATAATTATCCCCTATCATTCTATCCCTCCTTTCCAATTACTCTTTATCCTTTCATATTTTATGTGGCAGAGAAGTAGTTGATTCTGATTAAGTGTTAGATATTACCAAGTTTTCCCATCTCTAAGATTGTCCCCTGGATAAAATGTCATGTCAGAATCCCACTGGATGGAAATCAAAGAAATTTCTGTTATTTGGATTAGCTATATTGAGCCTTGCCTATGACCCTAGGTTTTCCAGGGTAGAACCACTTTTTATCAGTTATGTATCAATTTTTCAACTAGTTTCTAACCCCTTCTAGTATCCAGAGCACATGCTTACACATATGCATATATATGTGTGTTTCTTCTTAACAAGCCATTAATTAGTCAATGAAAAGGCAATCCCAGGTAGTGTTGCACAGGAATATTCTCCGCTAAGTCAGACCAGAAAGAGATGAGAGCTGTGAGCATACAGAAAACAGTCGAGACTTAGGAGGTCACATGGAATTCTGGACATACAGATTTTGTAATGCCTCATATATCCAGTGAGGCAGCAAGGGACCTAAAGCTGGAAGAGTCTGGTTCCAGTTCTGCCTCTGCTTTATCCTTTTGGTCAAGTCACTTTTGTGAGTCTCAGTTTCCTAGTCGCTGAAACGATAATTCTAGACATTTGTAAGGGAAGCCCTTGGGGATCATCTGGATGATGAATGAATTGTTGTTTCCCTTAATTCAGCTATTGACAAACCAGATGAGAATCAGGAACAACCAAAAGTGGCTCGTTGTAGATAATACAAAATGTGGCTGCTGAGGCTCCTGCATTTGAATCTTTGCTCCTATTCAGAGTTAGCCACTTGTTACTTAGCACAATTTTAATGAACTCAGTATGATTTTGTTCCTAGGCCGACGGAGGGTGAAAAGTAGCAAATTAAAAGGGGAGAAAAGACAAATTAGCAGGAGAGACAACGTCTGCTATGGACAAATGTGGTGCTAAGAATGTGCAGAAGCAAATCAACCTGACAACTTGGGAAACAGCAGAAAAGCATAAAGTAGGAACAGAACTTGTTGTGGATCAGTCATTCAGTCACGTATAACTTTTCATGACTCCATGGACCACAGCGCACAAGGTTCTTCTGTCCTTTATGTCTCAAAGTCTGTCCAAGTTCATGTTCACTGTTTCCATGACACTCTATCTGTCTCATCCTCTGTTGTCACCTTTTCTATTTGCCTTCAATCTTTCCCAGTATCAGGGTCTTTTCCAGTGACTCCCATAATCTCCTTATGTGGTCATAAATAAAACAGCAGAAAGCAATGCTATCTATGGCATAGGACCAGTCATATACCAGTATAATTTGTGCACAAACAACACTGTGTTGGATAACAGTTACATAACTGACATTCATATTAATGATCTTGTACCATCCAGAACAAAACAAAACAATAATGAATGATGCTTTGTATAGTCTGTCAAGAAGGAAGCTATGTATGCAATATTTTATATTGAGGCAAGTAAATGGTGTTATGGGTAGAAGGCCATGCCTGAAGTCAGGAAGACCTGATTTTAAATCCAGCCTCAGACACTTACTAGCTGAGTGAACCTGACCAAGTCACTTTACCCTGCTTGCCTTGGTTTTCTTATCTGTAAAATGAGCTGGAGAAAGTGATGGCAAGGAGATTAGCCACCTAGAATATTCCTATTCTAATGCCTTACAATAAGGAATTAGCAATACTAAGTTTTGAAAGACTGCTGCATGTCATGGAATAACAATTTGTTAACTGAATAAGTTTGGTTTCAGGACATTTTCAGAGGTCAGAGAACATAGAGATGTCATTATCCATTTTCATATGCTCCTAAAGAACAGTAACAAATATATCCATCTTCTTAAATTTGACACAGACTCTTCTAAAAAACTGAGTTTGATTATAGACCTTATCTCACTTGGTTACACAGAAATCTTGAGAAGTAACTTATAGAGGTAGAATTATTCAAAATGTAACATCTGGAAACTGAATTTCAAGGAATTGAGTGACTAGATCTTAGGTCCATAGCTAGTAAATATCAGAAGAGATACTTGAACCCAGGGACTTCTGACGCTAAGTCCGGTACTTTATCATTGCATCAAATTGTTCCCCATACTAAAACAATGGATCTTAGACTCTAGGTCTGGAAAGGAACTGAGACCATCAAGTAAAATATCTTCATTTTATAGATAAAGAAACTGAAATCAAGAAGGTTAGGTGACTTGTTCAAGGTCACATAAGTCAAAGGTGACATTTGAACTCAACTCCTTTCCCTCCAGAGTGTGTTTTCTTTTTCATCATTCAATAACCTAAACTGAATAAGAAATCATTGCATTGCACTTGATTGTTTCATTTACTAATGCTAAAAAAATATAGTCAATATTTTAAGAGTTACTATTTTTAAAATGGGTAGCTCTCCCAAATTTAACACAAATCAGCATATTTTTGTCCTGCACAAAGTTGTTTTGCAGAACAGCCTTTTCCACACATATACCATATAGCTAAGTATTCTAATGAGAAACCCACTGTTGGAGTTGGTACATCTATCACGTCCATAATTCATTCAAGCTATTGAGGATAGGAGGAAGATAAATCTCCATATTTTGGTTGGGACTGCTTCAAATTCTTCCTGGTCTTCTGCATTCTCATTATCAACTCTAGAGTTTCATGGGCGAAAATATAGTGGCTGGGGAAAGTGAGAAAATAAACATTTATATAGTGCCTACTGTGTGCTAGGCACTGGGCCAAACACTTATTTTTTTTACATTTATCTAAAATTTTCTATGTGTCAGGCACTGGGATAAGTGTTTTACAATTATTATTTCATATGATCTTTGCAAAACTCTAGAAGGTAGGTGCTATAGTTATTTCCGTTTTACACATGATGAAACAGAGACAGACAAAGATTAATTGACTTGCTCAGGATCACATAGCTAGTAACTGTCTGAGGCTGGGGTTTGAAGTCAGGTCTTCCTAAATTCAGAGCCCATACGTTGATCACTGAGCGGCCTCAATGGTCTTTTAAGATAGCTCAAAGCGAAGTGGACATGGACAGGGTATATTTCCCTTCTATTTCTTCCTTGAGATCATAGAACTGTTAGGGTGTAAAATCACCAGTTTAATCACAAAGAAGGTCAAAGCTCATGAAATGATGTCAACTGCAGAGCATTCCAAAACTGGGGAGAGAGGCAGTCTCTCACGGTGGTTAGAGAACCAGTTGGCAAATTTTAAAGCCAAGGTCTGGCCTCAAGGGACCCTTCTGGCACCTCATGGCTGGGTGACCCTGAACAATTGACTTAACCTCTCACTGCTACAGATCACTTTCTAAGAACCATGGATTTAACTCAAGTAGAAATAGTTGTATATTTACTCAGAAATGCAATCATTAGGTTATCTATGTTGTATTGTCATATTACTTTGTTAAAGTAATTTCCCCAGTTACATTTTGTTCTTCTTCTGGTACACTAGGGAGTTTGGTATCTCTACTGTAAAAAAATGTCAATAGCAGAGAAATTGTCAGTTTTCATTGGTAGAGGGATTCTCTTCACCCAAGAGTTCCAGAAACCAATGAGATCATGGGTCCAGTCCTTACACTCTGTCCAAAGATTGCACTATACTTTATGAGTGCTATTTTATTTGAACCAACCTATGTGTGAAGTGTTACTGATGTAATGATCTTCACTTTACATAGGATGGAATTTTGAGAAAAGTTACATACCTGCCTGAGGTCACCAGCTAGGCTTAAGAGACAGAACTGGTATCCAGGTCTTCCTGAAATTAAGTCCAACATTTTTTTTCTACTCTGCCATTCTGACTTATAAATGATGAAGCAGAACACAGCAAGAATAGCAGAAGTCATTCCTACACAAGGAAAGCCTCAATGACACAGTATGTCCCCTCCAGGAATTTTCAGTCTGATTGAAAAGCTGGACCTGGAAAGCATGGAGACCACCAAGACTTTGTCCAGCTAATATTTCCTGAGCAATGAGAGCCATTCAATTTAATTCAATTCAATTCAATTAACACTTATGAAGTTCCTATTGCACACTAGGTGCTGTGTTAATTCCAGGGAATACAAATGGTTAAGCCTATGAGATTTACCCAACTGTAGAACTTGGGGCAATTAAGTGGCATAGTGGGTAGAATGTCATGCCTAAAGTCAGAAAGAGCTGAATTCAAATCCACTCTCAGATACTTACTAGGTATGTGACCCTGGCCAAGTCACTTTACCCTTTTGCCTCAATTTCCCCTTTTGTAAAATGAGCTGGAGAAGGAGATGGCAAATTGCTCCAATATTTATGCCAAGAAAATCTGAAATGGTTTCACAAAGAGTCTGACAAAGTGAATAAAAACAGCAAAAGTTAATTAGAATCAACATATGTCATTTAGATTCACGTGCAAGAGGATCAGATGAATTACCAACGTGTACCAGAGTTAGGATTTTCCATACTGAGAATTAATCTATGAAATCACAGTTTTAAACACACACACACACAAAGAGAAAACAATAACGATAACAAAACATCATAAATGTGGGAATGAATCTGCAATATAGTTGCAGCCATAGCTTTAGAATAGGTTGGAGCCAAATTGTTCATGTAGTTTCAACCCTTCCTTCCCATTTTAGAGACAAGCAAACTAAGCCCCCTCAAAGGTGAAGCAATTTGCTAAATGTCACAAAGATAGCGATTGGTATGACTGAATTTTGAAGCTAGCTCCTCTGATTCTAAATCCCATATTATTTTCATTGCAATACATGGTCTCCTTATTACCTAAAGCTTTTCTTAGAGGAGGGGAATGGGTTGACATCTGGTGAGTTGGGCCTAAGAAGAGATTCTCCACAACCTCTAATGAAATTATTGGATGTGGCCAGAAACCCAACTGAGCATCCAAATCTCTTGTTAAACTCAAGCCGGTTGAAGAGCTTGGGTGAAAGGAGCTTGACCATGGATCAATACCTCTGTTGTTTGCTGCTACGTGCTTGATTATAACAAGAGTTCCGAGGGACAATTGGCTCCAAACAGGCTAACAGCATTGCTAAAGGACTGTGTGCTAAGGAGCCAAGTTAGCAACTCCATGACAACCACAAAAGAATTAAATTTAGTTGTGTTTTGCTTCTCTGTGTGAGAGAAATCTCAGTCCAGAATTAGTGTCAACCTCTGTTCCTTACTCTACAGCATTTTGCATCATCACTCCAGCCCCTTGCAAGCTGCCCAGCTACCTATGTAATCAAGTCAAAACAGAGCTCTTCCAAAGGCCTCACACCAAGGTGAATTCCAAATTGAATCCATTTAAGGCAAATTATAATAAACCTCTTTTCTTCCTTTGTACTTTCCAATGTCTACGTAAGAACAAGTACAAAGTCAGCACTATGACTCTTCATAGTTTAAGCGCAATAGAAGGACATTAAAATTCCAATAACCCATTTTGCCTTCTCACTGCATTTTAACGCTAAAATAGTAAGTGGTTCTGAGGTGGTTGTGACTGTTAGTTCTTAAACGGTTGAATTATCTTAATTGCCTCAGAAGTAGCACTAAAGTTTAAAAGAGAGGGAAAAAATAGGGTTATGCTCAATTTTTTATGTAGAAGGGAGTATTTATTTGCATTTGAATAAACTGCGCTCCCTTTTCTAGTAAATGAAAACTGAAAAAGGTATGAAGTGCCCCAGCAGTACCCCCTGTACTTCACCAACTTGAGATATGGAGAATGTAATATTGGCAAATGTAAAGCATGACTGGGTCAGGATTATGAGTTGACTGGTTCTAATTTAATCAGTTCATATCTTGAAGTGGAAGTCTGGTACACACAGCATTTGTGTACCAAGTGTTAATTGATGCAGAGGGCTTGTTGGTCTCTCCCAGTAGTGCCCAACTCAGTCAGGAAACTCTATCAAGGAAACAGCACTCTCCAGTTCTTGGGAGGTGGGAGGTCATCATAGATTCCAGCTGCACTGATCATAGAAGAGTTCCCTGTTTGTCTACACCATCCAGTTCCCAAGGAAGCTGGCTCTGTGCCCACTTGACACTGGCTGAGAAGGAAAGGAAATGTCTTAAATGCTTTCAGCACAAAATATTCGCTACCACCATCAAAAAGGGATTATCAGGTAAGAGGTGACTGCAGACAAGGTCACTGGTTGATGTAAATAATTTAAGTGCAGTGTCTGACGTGTTGTTCAAATCATCTAAACAAAAAATTGAATGGTTACTATTCTAAGGGCTGAGTCTGAGGTGCTAAAACAGAAACTAATTCAGAACTTCTCAGGGAATCATAGGGTTTTCTTTAACTTGTTAATGAGGTATTTTTTTCCTGTTTGTTTTGCCAGCATCTCTATATGGCTTTTTCAGGTTTACAAAGTACTATATAAAATTCATTTTATTTTATTCTCCTCACAACCCTGTGGGGAGGTACCTTTTTTTGTTCCATTTTACAAATGAGGAGACGGAAGACACAAGTTACATGACTTGCACAGATGAGAAATCACTGAGGCTGAATTTGAACTCAAATCTCACCAGCTCTGAGTGAAACAATCCATTGTGCCACCAAGATGCTAAATGATGCCCTAAGAAACAGATAGGTTAACCAGAACTGAGGGGACGATGTGTCATTGCTAAGGGTATAGAGAGGATGTTTCAGTGAAACTGGGGATAGACAGTATGAGCCTATCTAGGATAGAAGGGCTGAAACATCCCATTAGAATAACCTGAATACAAACTGGAGAACAGAAAGGAAAAAAGAGGAAGAGAATTCAGGATGTGCTTTCAGAGCTGAAGAGTTCAGCATAGGAACAGTTAATAGAACTAGGATTCTAGTAATCAGGAGAAAAGTTAGACCAGTATTTGACAACTCAAGACTAGAGGAATTCATAATCTTTAAAGTTTTTATGACCACTTGGGCCATCATCTCAGTCTAAGAGAAAGAAAGGCTCTAGGGCTCAGAAAAGATTAAACTTCTCTTCTCCAGGACCCCCATCAGATGAGAAATCAGAGACGTTGTGTACAGGATGAAGGAGGACTCCTATCTTAGAGGCAGAACATCTGGATTCAAGTCTCACAGAGTTGACAGTAATAAGCTGTATGACTTTGAGTAAGCCATGTGATTTCTCTGGATCTCAGTTCCTTTATCTGTAAAACAAGATGCAGCCATATATGACCTTGTATTCTCATTATTAGTCTCTGTGTCAAGACAAAGTATGGGCTGGATATGAACTCTGACCAGAGATAAACAAAGTAAAGAAGCCAAACCAGAAATTATATGATCACCAAAACCTATCTGGACCTGCAAAGCATCAGAATGGATGATTCTAAACCTCCAATATGTCTAAGAATTCCTCAGAATGGATGGTTCCTCTAACTATGATGATCATAATTCATCCACATCTGCCTATGTTACATAATTCTTTTTCATCATCTCCTATAAGTTCACTATATGACTTCTGTTTGTATCATTGTAATGGTAATTTAAATGGGAAAATCTTTCCCATTCATTAATAGGCTCATGTGACTTGTTTAAATAACATGGAAGCCTAAGTTACATGTGGTAGGATGACCTTGATGAACAGGTGGAAAAGGAAGGATGGAGCAGAGCTGGGAGGAAGTTGGTCAGGCTACTTAGAACTGGGAAAGACATAGGGAGGCAAGCACAACTAGGCTCCTGCTTGTTTATTTGTGGGAAGATGCCATGGAGAGGGGGAAGGCTTGGGAATGCATTTTCCCCTTGCAATGATAATGTGTATTTACTTCTTGGTTACTATGACTGATTTTGTTTTCTGTTTTGGGATTTGGCTTTCTTGTGGCTGAAATATATTTTGGTTCTGCTTTCTATGTGGAGAGTGTGTTATATTTTATGATTGAAAATTATGCCGGCATATTCACAGTCGTCACCAGTAATGTGAATATTGTCTTGGCAATACAGTCATGGAAACTTTGGGAGTCTAGTGAAGCCTACGCATGACTTTTTTCATATAAAAAATGTTCCTAATTACATGTTAAAACAATTATTTAGCATTTAAAAAAAGTTTTGAGGTCCAAATGCTGCCCCTCCTTCTCTTCTCTCCTCTCTCCCTGAGACAGTAAGCAATTAAATATAGGTTACACATGTGCAATCATGTAAAACATTTCCATTTGTCATTTTGTAGAAAAAGGAAAGAAAAAAAAGGAAAGAAAGAAAAGAAAAAATACATTAGTTTATACTCAGACAATCAGTTCTTTTGCTGGAGGTGGATTGCATCCTTCATCACTAGTCTTTTGGGATTGTCTTGGATCATTATATTGCTGAGAACAGTTAAGCCACTCATAATTCTTTATTATACAATACCATTGTTACTGTACACAGTGTTGTCCTGGTTCTGCTTACTTCACTTTGAGTCAGTTCCTATAAGTCTTTCCAGGTTTTCCTGAAATCATTCTATGTGTTATTTCTCATATCATACCAATCTTCCATTGCAATCATATACCACAGATTGTTTAGCCATCCACCATTTGATAAATATCCCTTGGATTTTATGGGCTACTTTTCAAAATAATATTTTACATGCATAAATTTACATATATGAATATATATGTCTATGTATAAATGTACATGCATATCGTTATGCATACAAACACACTTTATATATAAATATATGTTTAGATACACATGCTATATGTGTATATAGGTATGTGTATTACATGCATACATAAACACACATACACATATATAGATACATATATTCACATCCCACAAGTTAAGAGCCTTTCCTTTAGTGGACCACTCCCATGTGATTGAAGTACCACTAGCATCTTCTTGACATTAACATGAAAAATAGGATCTATTATGAGTTTGGCATGTTCATGACTTGGAAAGTGTAAAAATAATAATAAAGGAGAAAAAGAACTATGTGGACATGCTATGGGAGCTATTCAAAAGTCAGTGATTAGAAAATATTGATTGGACTAAATTAAAGGGCTCCAACTTTCTGAAATATTATGGAACATGGAGCCAAAAACATTTTGTTTGTGACAACTTGGCCCCTTTTCTCTTTGTTCTCTGTCTCTATGGGACACATGCTTAGAAATGCTGGCACAGTGTACTCAATAATATTCCCCCATAATGATTAACATAAAACCCCCCAAATTCATATTACTGCTAAATTAGACCTGACACGGTATAAAATGCAAGCCAATCTGTTTTCAGCTCCACAATCACTCATCACTCTAGTTTTATTAAGTCTAAAGACAGGACAAGCTTAAAACGTGTTAACTTTGTTCACCAAAGTCTGATTTTATGACTCAAATGTCAGTCTTCACAGTTCAGCAATTTCTCTCAAATGGTATATTGCTTTTCCTATATTACCTCCATGGACGTTTATTGATGGTTTTCTTTCATGATTTCCTCCTTCACGGTTTTCTTCCCATCTGCCTACAAACATGTTCAGGTCTCCTTCAGCCCAAGGCAGTCTTTCCTCACCCTTCTATGCTATAAAGACCCCCCATTTCATAGGATCATATAAACAGGAAAGGACCCATGGAAAGCATCCAAGTCTACCTCTATTGATTTCATTAATAAGGCGAAAGGTCCAGATTGGCTATGTAAATTCCCCAAGGTCAGAAACAGGATACCTGGAATTTAAACTCCAGTCTTCTGACTCCAGATTCAATGAGTGTATTTCCCACTATATCATTTTTTTTTCACATTTGCTTATAACCCTGATTCCCCCACTTCCTCATGAAATAGTCTCTCCTCAGTTATTTGCAATCTGGTGTCTACATACCTGCCAAAGTACCAGTGCTGCTCTCAAATGTCATCAAATAGACTTCCTGATCAACAAACCCCCTGACATTCCTGTTTGTCTTCCTCCTCTGAGATCTCTCAGAAGCTTTTCACATACCTTTCATGCTACATCCTCTCTGAAAAACAACTTTCTGATATTCTTGTTTTCAAAAGTACTGTCTCCCCTAGGTTCTATGCCTACTCCTCCGACTACCACTGTTCAGATTTTTGAAGGTTCCTTGTCCTTTTCTGACACTTTTGTAGGACAGATGTTTACAATATCCTAGACTGAGATATAGAAAAGACCTTGGAGGAGCTCAGCTAGCATAAAACTTTCTATTTAGAGGTGATCAAATTGAGACACAGACATTTTCAGTGTAACTTAAGCGAGGTCACAGAGAAATTGCGAAGCAGACTTAGGTGCCAAACCCATGTCCTCCAAAATTGTATTCAGCACTATATCAGGCTACTACCTTTGGATCATCAGATTTAGAATCTGAAGGCACATTAGGTGTCATCTGTTCTGATACCCTGGCGCTATTCAGACAAGGAAATTGAAGTTCACTCAGAAAAAGCAAATAGGTAGAAAGCAGCAAAATTCGAATCTGAACCACAGTACTTGAACTCCAACTCCAGGGCTGCTTCTGGTCCTCTGAATCTAAATTAAATGGATTTTTTTCTCCATTAACAAATTACTAAATGGAAATACCTCCTCCCAAATATCCCCAAACACTGAAACCAAACAAGGATTTGAAGAGTGGGGCAGGAAAAGTCATCCTCTTAGAATTCCTGATCTGCCTCAAAGCACACCTCAAATTCAATCTCTTGTATGATGTGGTTCCTGATTACCTCAACTACTTTATATATTTTTTAGGATTTTCTTTGTGTGTGTGTGTGTGTGTGTGTGTGTGTGTGTGTTCATCTCATTAGCCCTGAAAAAAACAGATACTGAGGGTCAGGATTCTGTATCTTTTTCTTTATTTCTTTATTACCTTTTATAGCTCTTGGCCCTGAATAGTCACATACACAATATTTTCATGTGATTTGGGGAATTTTTAAAGTGTCACTGTAAAAATAGTACAAATATGTCAAATTACCTAACAAAAGTTTAGTTTTCAGACTTTGTGAAGAGTCAGGTCTTCATTCCACAGAATATGTCTTTCTGAACTTCATTAAGCCTTTAGAAAAAAAGAACCCTCCTCCCAAAAAACACAACAAAACAAATAAAAATATTCCTGTTCACGTTTCTAAATTTTTTCCCATGTTTCACCCATGATTTCATCATGAAAAATTAATTCTCAAGGTTGAGGTTTTATGTTGAGGGGCTCACACTATGTACCTCCTGAGGTTTCTCACTTGTCTCCACTTTAGCAAAGTCAGTGAAATGGTTTTCAGATAGAGTGACAAGTGTTTATCCATAATAGTAACAATAAAATATCCCCTCTCTACCTTTCAACCTGAAAAGATACTTGATACGTACTGGTCAATATCTCAAAGGCTGATCTGAAGCAACTCATTTGTCAAGGTACTTCCTTATTGCTGACACATTGTGCGTAGACACAAGTAGAAGGATGAGTATGAATGAAGAGGGAAGGTTTTAGCTGTGGATCACTGAGGATGCTAAAAGTAGCCAGCAGTCAGGGAATATATAATGCTCAATCATTTCAAGGCATCTCATTTGACTCATGCTGAATTTAGTACTATTTTTTTTGTGTGTGGTGAGTTCCGGTACCAGTGAAGATTAATGCTTCATCTTTTTTTCTTTAATTATTTTTTCAACCATAGCTCCAAAAAAAGTCACTATTTCCCCCTTTTCATTTCCCTGCACAACTTCAAGCCACTCCTGTAAAGTCTAGGGCTAAATCTTAGGCATGTTCCGGTGTTACTCTGGATTCCAAATAGATCTTCCAAACCAGTGACATAAGGCAGCAGATTTCCATTTGGGAGGGTGTTCCGTAGCTCACAGTTTTCCACACTGGCCAACTGTAGTTCAAACTACTCAGAACTAGGAGGCTTGAGGATTCTTGGGGAAAGAATCATTTGGTGTTCACCAAGGGAATGCCTTCATTCCCCTTCTCTTTATGAACCTGTTCAGTGGGTGGGACCATCCACTTCGTTGATGTCAGCTATCACCCCAATGCAAATGACTCCTGTCTTTCTGTGTGATCCTGACTTCTCTTCTAAGCTCTACATCTCCAACATTTCACACAATATCAGTATCAAGATTTGTCATTGGCACTTTGCACAAATGACTCTTTTTCCTCATCTGTAAGATTGGTATAGATGATCTTCCACACACAAATCTATACGTTCAATGTATACAACAGAAAGATAATTTGATTTTCTTTTAAACTTAAGCCTTGTTTTTACTTCTCTGCTATTACTGGGGCATGACTTTTATGCTGATTTCCTATCTTCACAAACAGGGTTGTCCTAGAATTGTCCTTAGCCCTCACTCTTCATATCCAACCAGTTCCTCAGCCCTTTACAACATCATCCTATGCACCTCCTCCTTTTTATTGCTTCTGCTCCTATCCTGGCAACAGCAGTTACCATCTCAATTCTGTATTGTTGCAAAAGCCTTTTAATAGAACATCCCACACCTAGTCCTTACTTATTTCAAATAATCCTTCCTATTACTGTCAGACCAAATTTTTGTGTTAAGCTAGTTATGTCACAGTTCAAAAATGTTCCATGGGTACCTATAACCTATTCAGTAAAGTTAAAACTCTCTTCCTTGGAATATGAGATCTTTACAATTTCCCATCTGTTTCTGCATCTATAAAAGAGCTGGAGAAGGCAATGGCAAATCATTCCAACATCTCTGCCAAGAAAACACAAAATGAAGTCATAAGAGTCAGACATGACTGAAAACTGACTGAATATATTCTCCCAAAACCTTAATTTTTCAGGCTTGTAGCATATTTCTCTTACCCATGCACTACATACTCCAGAAAAATGGCCAGCTCTACCTTCCCCAAACCTGCCCTGAAGCCTCCTGCCTCTGCATTCATGCTAAACTCCAATGTCTTCAGTACCCATCCTCGTGCTCTTTCTGTGTTTAGCAACCTATCCTTTAAAGTTTAAATTAAATGCAACTTAATATGGTTCAAGATGAAAGCTGTTATTTTTTTTTTTCTGTTTCTATCTCTCGGTAGCAGTAACCCCCTTTAGACCTTACATACAAGTTTTTGCAACCTTTTAATGATATTCTGCAATGATATTCATTACAATTATCTATGATTTGCCATAGCCCCTAGCTTGACTGGAATCTCTTTGAGGATAGGAACTATAATTTATATAAACTCTATAACTCCCCCAGAATTAATTTCAATTAATTTCAGCAAGCATTTATTAAAAGGTACTATCTCCAAGGCTCTATCCTAGGTGCTAGGGAAGAAGGAAAGAATGCAATTTAGATAGATCCATGGAAAAGTTGATATTCTAATTGGAGCCTTGGGCATTTGTAGCATCCAGGTGCACAAATATATGGAAGATAGCTTGAGAGAAGAGAAAACACTACAAAGTGGGTAGATGAGAAGAGGTTTCCCCTAAATGGAGTAAAGCCATAGGCCTCAAGAAGAGGAAGCAATGGCAAAAGGGCATTCCAAGCATTGATGTAAGCCTGCAGAAAGCACTGAAGACAGAATGTCAAGTTTGGGGCATGGAAAGTGACTCAGTTTGATTAGGAGGTAGCATCAGTAAAGGACAGTAAAGAACTTCAGTGTCTCTGACAAGAAAAGCCCAAAGGAGTCACTGCTGAAACAACTGAATACCAACAGTAACATAAGCCACGGTCATAACTCAGTTTATTCTTCTCTACACAATAGAAACTTAATAAGTATTTTTAAAAATAAGTGCAGACCGAATGAATGTAGGCAACGAGGTGGTACAGTGGATAGAGTGCCAGGCCTAGAGGCAAAAAGATCTGATACAAATCTGACCTCAGATGAATACTGGCTGTGTGATCCTGGCAAGACATCTTACCTCTGATTGCCTCTTTGTTCTCATCTATAAAATGGGTATTATAAAGCACCTACCTTCCAAGATTGTATAGATCAACTAAGATAATAACTATAAAATGCTTAAGACAATGTCTGGTACATAAATGTTTTTTTCTGATTAGTATCCTTATCATCAGGAAAAAAAGTTTGCCACTTCCTCCATCCCCTCTCTCATCCATCCTTAAGTTTCCATTCCTGCTCTTTAGATTGATCAACAAATTCTGCTTGGCAGTCACTTCATGGTTATTCCTAGGATGAGTGTTTGACATATCACCACCTTTGCATTCAGAATGCCTTAGGAGAGTAGTACAGCTCAGCCATTATAGAGGAGGTTTCATTCTATGAGATTCGACAAATAGGAGTAGCGGGGAAATTTGTCACAACCCCAAAGGCCCTCCTAAACCTCAGCGAACAGCATCTCATTTGTTACACAGTTGACTGCTTGCATCTACCACCTGGGACCCTAATCACAAGACATTCCCTTTTTTTCCTTCCAGTTATTGGACTTGGTTTGTCTCCCCACTGAGATAGCCCTGATACATTTCTCTGCATTAAGAGCTGGTCCCGTTAACATGGAAGAAGCTTTTCTGTCATCTCCTCTCTTATCACAAATTTCTCCCTCGTAAATTATTCCAAGCAATTTGGCTCTCACAAGCTAAAGCAATTTCTTTTTTTTGGTGGGGGGGAGAGTATGAAAAGAAAAAAAGAAAGTTTCCTCCATGATTACATTTTATGGGAATAGTACAGATAATAAAAAGGCCAGAATGATCTGAAACTAATCAATTAGAATTGACAGAATTGGATTGATTCTTTTGGACTAAACTCATGACTTTATCAGGCAAAGAGGTTCCAGTGAGGATAATACCTCTACCAATATATACTATCAGCTATGCTACAACTTCAAGAGTCAGAGATCTGGCTAGAGTACTGAAAGTTTAAATGACCTGAACAATATTTGGCTAAATAAATTAGCCTTCTGAATCACCTTTTCGACCTTCTTATGACAGCCCAGTATTGTGGTCATGGTCTGTTGTCTCATCTAAACAGTCTTCATTTTAATTAGGGAAAATTGAAATGAAACTATTTCCTATCCAACCATTCATATGGAAGATTGGTAAAAGGAAAGAGGCATGAAGATCATGGTGGCGGGAGATGTGGCTAGGCTTCCATCTGTACTACTGAAGGGCGTGCTCACACTGGTTTGGTTTCAGGAATACACAAATAGTGAAGACACTTTCCTATCCTTAACATGGGACTAAAATGTGTTAAGCAAACAACTTTTGTTCAACAGAACAGCAACATTCTGATCTCCTATGTGCCTTAGATCCAATAGACTCAATAATGGTGGTGGTTTTCACAATAATTTTTCCCTAAAGCTAGTAAAAACAACAAAGTAACAAAAACAGGTGATATAAAATGAGATTTCTCATCTGAAAGTCTTTTTGATTCCTCTTCTGGAAAAGGGCCTAACACAGAATCATAGGATTTAGAAACGGCAACAGTCAGTTAGAAAATCTAGTCCAACAGTCTCATTTTAAAGGTGAGAAAACTGATGGTACAGAGACAGGAATTTACTTCCCTAGGTCATAGCAATAGCAAATGAAAGAGTTAGGGTTTGGATCATGGTCTCGTAGTTACAAATCTAGTGTTGATCATTACACTATGTCAATTCTTCGTATCTCAAAATAAAAAGAAAGAAATGGTTCTCAACCTACTCACAAACCCATGGCCCTGCTCAGGCTTCCTCAAAGAAGAATTAATTCGTGTTTTTCGTGATAGTCTCCATGAATTGTGAGTTTGGCTTAGATTCAGTTACTGAAAGAAAAACGGTGTCAAAATCCCAAAGTGCCAATGGTAATGCTGTCAGATGATGAGAGTGAGATCACACGTTACATTATGCTAATGTAGACACCATGTAAACACTCAGATTAGTCATGGAAATAGAGAGTTTGCCTAGAAGAGACTCATCTTATGACACTGATCCAAGGTAGAACTTGGGGTAGGTAGGTGGCACAGTGGATAGAATGCCAGGGCTACAGTCAAGAAAGTCTGATTTCAAATCTTGTCTCAGATACTTACTAGCTGTATAACCCTGGCCAAGGCATTCAACCCTGTTTGCCTCAGTTTCTGCATCTGCAAAATGGGCTGGAGAAAGAAACTCCAAATTGCTTCAATATTTCTGCCAAGAAAACCCCACATAGGATCATGAAGAGTTGGTTATGACTAAAAATAACTAAATAATAAGAAGAACTTGATAAAATATTAATCATGACATGAGAGGGTCTATAGGCTCAGGTGAATAGCACAGAATGTTGGTTTCCCTTTAGACATCTTGTTAAATTGGCCAAATAAATTGTGTTCAGCTTCTAATAGTGTTGAGGGGAACTAACTTTTAATACACATAGAGCACAAATTACAATATTCTCCCATGCCTCCAAATCCATCTAAGAGGTATAGATACCTAACAGAAAAAAAAAAGCAAGAATAAATAATCCTGGGGTCTGTCAGATTCTAGTTCTTCTCTGTAGACTCAGTCTTCCTAGGAATTCAGATTTGGCCAGTAAGCAAAAATGCAATACACTCATCAATTAAGAATTTTCTAACTATATATATAAAATTCAATACTGATTATTCCGTAAAGTATGATACTTGAATGGGGAGAAAGAATGTCATAAAAGAAAATCATTCTCTAAGTTGCTTGAAGCTGCTGATTGATTTGTAGTTGATCAAATTCATATAATTTTTTTCTAATAAAATAGAAAAGCAGTTAGGTATTACAGTCAATAAAACACCATACCTAGAGTAGAGAAGACCTGTATTTAAATACTATCTCCAAGACTTACTAGCTTTGTGACTCTTAGTAAGTCACTTAACTTATGTCTGTCTCAGTTTCCTGAACGGTGAAATGGGGATAATAATATCACATAACTTCCAGATGTGTTGTGAGAATAAAATGAGGTAATATCTGTAGAGTGATTTTAGAACCTTAAAGTAGTACTTTTGCAATTGTTATCATTATTAAACTTTATTATTATTCATTGAACATGTCAATGCCTCTATGGCAACCATCATGCAAAACAAATCCAAAAGAAGTCATAAAATAAATGCCTGATTATATATTGATCCTTGATCATTTCAGTTTTTCTTTTAACAACAAAATCTAGGATGTATTTAGTCTTGAAATATTGAAAATCTAATTCCACTTCTTTTCCCCAAGTATCTTGACCAGGTAGAATTTAACCCACAGGGAACAAAGCCTGTGATGGACATTAAGACAGTGTCCTGTTTTGTAGAATTTTAAGAGAGCTTGGGACTATTCCTCCCTCTGAATCTCCAACAAACCTCCAACAAAAACATACATAGCATTCTGCTGCTGAGAACACTTGGGGGGTTCTGCCTCATGTACCAAGGATACTATCAATGCCCCGTACCCTTCTGCTAATTTCATTTATTTCCCCAGAATCATTAACCTATGATCTTCCAAAAGCCCTTCACCCTTATCATCTGAAATGCTCAGAACTGCATGTTGATTAAAAGTCATTTAAAAATATTAACTCTCTGGAAATGGAGTGGCTCAACAGTGACCAGATCTCAAAACAATCCACACTGCAACTGAGATGTGAATGAGGTTGATCACAGGGGAAAACAAACAAATTCTGACCTGTTCATCTAAGACAATAAATCAAAAGCTAGACAAATTGAGGCATATCAAGATTTTGGTGGCTTAATGGATAATCCATTGGCCTTTTCACCCTCCTTGGGTACTTTAGTGTACTCATCTGTAAGTATCAGGTACCATTTTATATCACAGACAGAACTGTGGTCTTAGTGGAAGGGAAGGCTATCAGAGAGAACATTTACTAGGGCCTTTGGAGCTCTCATCACTATTATTATTTTTTTCTTCTTGTGTTATCCTAGAGAGGGGGAGAATCTAGGAGTGGGACACACAGGAACACAGAATAATGATTCATGTGGGGCATGCGAGTCATGTTCGAAAAGAGTTTCAGAGTTCCTTTCAGACTCATTACAGATCTGCTAAGTTTCTACCCCAAATCACTCTTTAAAGAACTTCCCAGGCTATCCATGCTGATGTTTTCCCCAGAGCAATTCTTGACTCTCCCTAATTTCCCATTTTCACCTCATCTTTCTGGAGATGCCTTCAATCTGCAACTCATTCTAACCAAGACCATCATTTAAGTACCTGCCTAAAACCTCCATGCTTTCTTCTCACCTGGCTAAGCTCATCTTTGCTTCCCGGACCTCATGGAGTTCTCTAAATTTCCAATTGTCCTTATGTGTTGGTTTACCCTACTAAAATTCAAGGTCTTTGACTTTGAGCACAATTAAAAATACTGCTTTGTTTTTTTTTTTTTTATTTTTGGTTCTGAAACTTCTGCCTAGAATATTTAATAAATATGTTATCCATGCATCAATGTATGTATGTATGTATGTATGTATCATATTCTCTTCTATGTATCCATCTCTTTGGTTTCAGAAAGGAATTCATCTTTGATTCATTTTGTTAGGCACTTAAAAATTATGTTAAACTCAAATAGAAAGGAATCCCTGAAGACAGTATATTGACTTAGAAAACCACAAATTAGCATTACCTACATTATATTGTAGGGTAACAAGACAGCACAGTGGATGGAATGCTGGGATTGGAGTCAGAAAGTTGTTGTGGTGGTTGAGTCATTTCAGTTATCCAACTTTGTCATTCCATTTTGGGTTTTCTTGGCAAAGATAGTGGAGTGGTTTGTCATTTTCTTCTCCAGTCCATTTTACAGATGAGGAAACTGAGGAAAATGGAGTTAAGTGACTGCCTAGGGTCACACAACTAGTAAGAGTCTTAGGTCAATTTGAATTCAGGTCTTCCTGACTTTATGCCCGATGCTTTAATCAACTAACCCCACAATAGACAGTAAATAAATGATATTGAATGAATGAATGAATCAAGGAATAAACACATTTAATGTGTATCAATTAAACAAGCATTTACCAAGGTAATAATAATTGCACAACAGAGGAAACCTGACCTTGGGTATAGTATACTAATTCTCTGGTGAGGATTGACTATGTTGAAATTCTGTCTATCTAGGCCTTGAAAGAACAAATAATTTCAGCTGATTGAGGTTTGTGGAGTGGAGGTACAGTCCCCTCTAGACACAAGGGATAGCATATCTAAGTGGATGTGAGCAGGAAATGAAAGCATGAAACTGGGAAGTGGGTTAAGTCTAATTTGGGTTGCTCCATAAATAGTTGAGGTCAGATATTAGGATCAGACACTCAAAAGTCTTTCAACAGCTAACAAAAGAAAGTTTACTTAGTCATAGAAGAGAAAGGATACCTACACAACTTGGAGTGGGTCCAAGAAAGGACACACTCTCAGACATATCCAGTAGGGAAGGATGTTATGATGTCCACCAAATCTGAAATTCCCTGACTATATAGGAGAGCCTTTGTAGGCTCTTAGGTGACTATGAAGCCAAGTCAATATGGCTACAAGAAACCAAGAAGTTTTGTCTATTGTCAGGTGAACTGAAGCTCAGCCCTTTGATATTCTCATGTCCTAGAAGAGTTTTCTTGGTTTTTAAGGAAAAGATTATCCTAACCCACAGGAAATGCTGGGGTGAGGCATGGAGAGAAATTATTTTCTAGACATTCCAGTTTGACTGTTGAACTGAGTATGAACAAGGCGATTGCAGGGTAAGAGATTTAGAGTTCAAATGGAATTCAGACACCAGCTAATTCAACCACTTAAAATTATAGATTAGGAAAGGTTAGAGTTAAAGCAAATGTATACCCCAGGAGCTCAAATGACTTGCCCAATGTCACAAAGCTAGTAAGTAACAGAACCAAGATTTGAACCCAGATCTTCAGACCCTATATCCAGCACATATTTCACTGAATCAATGTGCAATTCAAGTAAAATAATTTGAAATATAATTAGTGCTGTATGACAGGATATAGATTAGATATTTGCCTGATAGGTAATTGGAAGTCACTGGAGCTTTTTGACAAAAGAGGATCATGACGATTATGAACATTACTTTGACAACAATGGGAAGCATAGATTAGAATATGAAGAGATTGGAAGGAGTCTACTTATCAGTTTATTGTAAGAGCCCAATTGAGAGTAAACAACCATAGATATCACCTCTTTTGAGATGACTATGTCAACATGTCCCTCATCCTTGAGGAGCGATATGCATTGAGAGAAATATTCCTGCTCATTTTCCAGGTAAGCTACATGAATGGCATCCTCAGTTGAGAAAGAAGTGGGGAGGAAAAGAGTTCATGTGAATGACATAAAACGATGTCAATAACCACCAAATGTGACACCACGGGACAAAATCTCCCACTGATAATGAATTCATAGGTCCAAACCCAAAGGTGGAAAAGGTGATTCCCAGAGCAGGATCAAGCAGATTTCTCCCTCACACACTCTTTCTGCCTCATTTTCTGAATGATTATCTAATAGGAAGCAGCTTGATTTTTTAAAAGATTGGCTCATAGCATTTTGTTCTCTATCCAAAGCCTTCTCACCTTCCACAGGAAAAGCACAGCACTGCCAATAGACCCTCATGGTTCAGTCACTCAGGGTGAGATCATCACAGCAGAAAGCACATAAAACAGAATCAGTCAGTCAGCCAATCCAAGGAAATGAGCAAGTTGCCTCCAGCCGGCTACCTTGTTAAGGGAGGTAACATTCGGAGTTTTACTCTCTTAGACTCCCTCCAAGTTGGTAAACCAAGTTGCTACTCCATCTATCATCATTATGAGAAAATTAAATCAAATTGTGTTGTTTAGTCAACCATTCCTACTATCCAACAACGTAAGAGCCCATCATGTAGACAAGTGCTCCATCTGTGTAGCAGCTCTTTCAGGAAAATGAGGAAAAGGAAAGTGGGTCAGGCAACCTTGGGGATTAGTGAAAATCTGATGATGTTATTTATAGAAATTATTAGTGCTCATCCAAGAGAACTGCCACAGGCTTAGTAAAGAGACAGGTCCTCCAAGAAATCAGGATCTGGACAAATGAAGACGGCTTATGTCAAACAGAAAAATCACCTGCTGCTACTCCCTGGGGTAACCCTCCTTCAAGACACGAATATTTTCTGTCTTTGGCCCCATCATTGCCAGACTAATATTGCTAGGTATCGCATCACTTCCTTGTTCAATGATCCTTAGTGGCTCCACTTTGCCTGTGAAGTAAACTACACAATTCTTAACCTAGCCTTCGGTGCCATCTATAATCGGGCCAAATTAGCAGAATTGGACAAGAGGAGGAGGCTTGGTTTGCCTGGCTTGGTGAAAATTCACAACTCCCTTAACTTCTTTCTGGAACAATAGCCCATCCTTATAACGGCAATATTTGCTAGGTGACTGTGCATAGCTATGTGTCACACGGTATAATATATTCTGGGCAGCTAGAAGGCACAGAGAGTAGAGTGTTGGGCTCAAAGTCAATAAAATGAAGTTCAAATCTCACCTTAATCATTTACTAGCTCTGAGACCCAGGACAAATCACTTAACCTCATTTAGTCTCAAGTTCTTTACCTATAAAAGTGAAAAGTTTGGACTTAGCCTATAAGGACTTTTCCAGCCCTAAGTTGATGAAATAGAATTACTCAAAAGTCAGGAGAAGAACGTTTGGTGGATGTGTGCAAACTAAAACACATACAGATATGCATTTTCATAATGATAATTACACATTATTTATGTCTGTTTGTAATATGTATATACATATATGACGTATAATTAAATATTCATAAGATATAAAACACATTCTAAAGATAACGCTAGAAAGAATAACAAGGAAAAAAGAGTAGCGCCATTGGGAGAAGTAGGTACACTTCAAGTCAGGGCCTGATTTACTGTTGTTTTGGTTGTCTAGACTTATGAAATTATTAATCATGTCAATTAAATGGAGTGTTTTTTTTTTCTTCAGAGAGCCCAATTGTTAAAATAATTACCAGAGGTCCCCTATGTTTCTTGATAAACTTTGTTTGAGCTCAACAGTAATGTAGCAGAAGGCCCAGACACACACAAGCCTGAAGTTCAGTGCCTGTAGGTCAGTAATCACAATAAGTGGCATTTATAAAAAGTTTTAACATCTGCAAAGTACTTTCCATCCACTATCTTATTTGAGGCTCACAACTCTTAGTACATAGGGAAGAGCAAGAGGCTTAATGCATCACACAAAGGAGGAGGATGTGAAGTTATTGTTGCAGATTCCCAAGACAGGGGGCACTTTCTATCTTCATGTTTTATCTCACTATTATTATATAGATATAGACAGATAAATATACACACATATAAATATGCATGTATATAAATATATACACATACATGTATACATGTCTGTATATGTATACATATATTATATCTACATATGTATATTATGTATGCATGTGTGTATATATATATATGTATGAGGTGTTTGTGGGGAAGAATCCTAAATCTTTTTCTATACTTCGGAAACTCTGTTGTCAGCTTATTACAGAGTTTCTGAAGTATAGACAAAGATTTAGGATTCTTCCCCACAAACACCTCAGACACACAGTGACCAGGGACAATAAATGTATGGACAGCCCATTTTTTGTTAGACTCTAGTTGAAGACATACGGACAACCAATTACTAGTTCAACTAGGTATTCTGAGGGATAAAGCATGTGCTTTGTCCACAAAGACTTTACATAGAGGAAGCAAGAGAATAGGTACAAAAGTGAAATAATTACTCAACATAGAAACTTATCATGGATAAAACATCTAATTAATGAAAAGATCTAACGATATTAACAACAGTAAGAGAAAGAAGTGAGAAAAATAAAGGGAAGAAATAAGTATTTATCATTTACTATGTGCTTTACAAATATCCCATTTGATCCTCTCATTTACCCTGGGGGATAAAATGGTATTATGATCTCCATTTTATAAATGAACTGAGGTAAATGGAGGTCAAGTGACTTTTGAGAGCTTCAGAGTTAATAAATGTCTGGTCTTCAGGTGTCCAGGCCCAGCACTCTATTCACTGTGCCACCCAGCTGCCTAAAGGATGTAGATTATCATTTAATCAAGGTATGTTGTTTGTAGCTATCAATGGATATGTTGTTCCTAGGGCAACTAGGTGGCTCAGTAGATAGAGTGCCAGACTTGGAGTCAGGAAGACTGATCTTTCTGGATAAAAATCAGGTCTTGGATGCTTAGTAGCTGTGGGACTCTGGGTAAATCATTTTACTTTGCCTCATTTTCCCCATCTGTAAAATGAGCTGGAGAAGGAGATGGCCAAACCCTTCAGTATTTTTTCCAAAAAAAAAAAAATCCTAAAATGAGCTCACAAAGGGTCAGACACAACTGAAGTAAAGCAACAGGAACAACAATTCTTTGTCTTCATGGGAAGGAAGAAAAAGATTGAATCCCAATTAGGTGGCATTAGAAAAGCTCTAAGAAATAAGATTTTCTACAATGTGAGTCACTGACATTGGAAAGAGAAGTTGAGGAATATTATGAAATCTCTTTTTCTCAAGGTCTGAACTACACCTGGGTGATTCTATGTTTTCCCCATCAGAATGTGGGGAGGTAAGCTAGAAGAAATCAAGTATCGGTTACTCACTAAATAAACCAACAGGAATTTATGCCTAACTGAACATACAGGATGTTTTTCTTATAAGTTAATAATTCTGCACAGTTCTCTGTTTTGCACAGTACCAAAGTCATTCTAATTGTCAAGTAAAAGCTCTGTGACTAATGGCAAACTGTGCATCATCTGCAAAACTGTACGCAGGAAAGAAAGCTAAGCCTAGAAAAGCATTCTACTGAAGAGGACTCATGGATGAAACTCCCATTGCAGCTAATGAATTGTTAAGTGCATTCCTTTGACATCCAAGGTGCTGAATTTTGTAAGCATTCTTCTTGTTGAGTTGTTTTTATATCACATTATCTTAACGTATTGCACTATTGCTTGGTGTCATTTTTAATATTCCTACTAATCAACTGGCTGGCATAATAGTGTCCTTTTCTGATACCCAGGAAGTATCCTACAGAGAGACCAGTAGATTACAATTATATCCCCATGTCTCATGTGTCTAACCAAACCAGAACTGGAGAAGTAAAAAGGTCATACTTAGAAAGATGAATGAGAGGTAAAGAAATGGAGCTAGTCATGAGGTGACAGTACAGAATAATCAATAGACATGCCCTGTTTACACTCCTATTTCTATCAAGCAAACTAGAAGAAGATCCTAAGTATAGCAGAGTGGAATGAGCCTAAGAAGACTTGGGTTCAAATTTCAAATCTGCTACTTAAAATCTGTTTGACCTAGGATGAACCACTTTAGCCCTCCTCAAATGTAAAAGGAATGAGGTTGACCATATGCTCTCCAAGATTCCCTCCATTTTTAAATTAATCATTTCCTGATTCCCAACATTTTGGGAAAACTTCCACGGAGGGCATTTAGAAGGTAAATCATTGTGGGTTGGTTTTGGTCTGCATTTCTGGAAGAAATATTCACTTCTAATGTGATCAGAGATTCATGCAATCATCCTCCCCACCCCCTTTAACTAGAAATGGCTTATCACCACTATTGAGTTTGAAAACTTTTCTTTTTCCAATACAAGTAAAACGTTAATGCTCAATTCTTCAGAAGTATTGTGCTTTGACATCTAGTTGTGCCATTGCCTCTAAAAGTGATAATATTTTGAGTTTTCATTAATAAAGTAAAAATAGGAAGTCAGAGAATTACAAGTTCCTGAACATTCTTCAAAGAATAATATTCTAAAAACATGATTCCCATTTACTAAGATCAATATCTGTATTTAACTAACTCATGCAGATTATGGCTAACCCAGGAGAGTCACAGGGGAAAAAATCACAGTCCTGGGGACTATTTCTAGAAAGGGTTGTGTCAAGGACTCTAGAATTGGAGCATTATTTCTCTTTTTCTTTTTCTTTTTCTGAGACCCACTGGGAAAATTATCACCTGTTAACTCTCAGAAAGAAATTGTAATATAACTGTGGGATGAGGGGAGAGGAAGATTGGATTTTGGTCAGATTTGATTTATGACTGATGGTTTAATGGTATACATCTATGAATCTTACCAATGTGATTGGGTCCTCCATCTGGGCAAATCAGAAAGCATTCTATTCTTTCATTTTGTGTAATTCTCATGCATGAGAATCTCTCCAACATTCTTGAGGTCTTCATTTTGATTCTTTAATTTCAATTGGGCAGCAATACTATTACCCCTCAATTTCACACTCAGCAAGGAGCCTAGCATATAGTGGGTGCTTGATAAATGATAGTAGATTGTTAGTGGACTCATTGTCAATCCAAGAATAAACTTTGCTTAAGTGTCTACTATGTGCTAGATTATGCACTATGCTCTAAAAGCTAGAGATACAAAGAAAGGCAAAAGCAAAACCCTTGATGAGATGACAAGCTAATAAAACAAGCATGAGGTCATCCTTGGAGTCTTTTCTCCCGGATAAACAATAGCCATTCCTTCAAGTATATCTTAACTATCCTAATATCTTATGAATCTTTGCTTAGCATCCTGTGTTCATAGTTTGTCAAAGAGTATGAACTGAAAGGGAGCTCAAAGTTTTCCAGTAGGAGTTCGATTAGGTTATATGGTTCATTAAACACATCACCAGAAATTAAAACTACCTATATTCATATAAAGAATATTCTAAATCAGTATTGATTAGAGAAATGCAAATTAAAACAACTCTGAGGTACTACATCACACCTATTGGATTGACTAACATGACAAAACAGGAATATGACAAATGTTGGAAATGTGGGAAAAATGGAACACTAATGCATTGTTGGTGGAGTTGTGGACTGATGCAAACATTCTGGAAAACAATTTAGAATTATGTCCATGGGGCTATAAAACTATGCATACCCTTTGATCCAATAATAGCACTACTAGGTCTGTATCCCAAAGAGATTGTACAAAAGGGAAAAGGACTCACCTATACAAAAAAAAATATTTATAGCATCTCTTTTGGTGGTGGCCAAGAATTGGAAATTGAGGAGATGTACATCAATTAAGGAATGTCTGAAAATGTTGCAGCATATGAATGTAATGAAATATTATTGCTCCATAAGAAATGGTGAGCAGGCAGACTTCAGAAAAACCTGAAAAGATTTGCTTGAACTTGTGATGAGTGAAGTGAGCAGATCCAGGAGAATACTATACACAGTAATGACCAACTTTACTTGTCTTAGCTCTTCAGAGAAATACAAGTATATAAGGCAATTCCCAAAGACTAACGAAGGAAAATACTATCTACATCCAGAGAAAGAGCTATGGAGTTCTAAGGAACTAAGAACATAGACAGAAACATATTATTTTTTCCTTTTACTGTTGGTGTTTTTTGTTTTTGTCTTTCTTTTGGTTTTTCCTTTTTGTTTGGATTATTCTTTCAGAAAATTACTAACGTGGAAATATGTTTAACGTAACTGTACATGTATAACCTATATCACATTGCATGCCATCTTGGGAAAGGGATGTGAAGGAGGGGGGAAACTTAGAACTCAAAATCTTATAAAAGTGAATGTTGAAAACAATAAATAAATAAATATTTTTGTAAATAAAAAAAGCACATCATCTTCCTTTTAGGTGGTTGCATGACATGGGCTCCGGGTGCTGCTGGTCACAGAAGGAGGAAGGGAGGTGGCAAACACAGAGTAAAATACAATGCACAAAATATAGGAATATTTTAATTCATTATCATGGAATTATAAGATTTGTGATTATAGATTTGAATCTCAGGACACTGTAGGTTATCTAATTCCACTCCTTCATTTTACTAGTGAAGAAACTAAAGCTGATAAACAGAATGATTTTGCCCATAGTCATGAAACTAATAAAAACCAGAGGCAGATTTGAACACAGGTGTTACTGACTCCAAGGCTAGCATTTAGTTTACAACATTCCACCTCCAATTACTTCAGTCTGCTTAATTAACACTTGAATATATTTTGGCCAAGACAGTCTGTCCAAAACCCCAACCAAGTTCAGGCTATTGCTCATTTTCTATTTCTATTCCAAGTTAAAGAGAAAAAATAAGGCATGAAGTCTAAAATACGGCATGAGAATGCACAGATTTCAGAAAGTTATGACACTTGAAAGGGAAAATATGTATATATTTGCATATATATATAGACATATATGTATATATAGGTATGTATATATAAGTATGTGTGTATATGTATATATACACACATATATACATACATGCACACACACACACACACACACACACACACACACACACACACATATATATAGTCCATGGTGACTTCCTTTAAGTCCTCACTAAAATCCCACCTTTTGTGAGGAACTTTCCCTAACCCTCTTAATTCCAGGACTTTCCCTCTTTTAATGTCCTGTTTATTCTGTATATAGTGTGCTAAGTATAAATGTGTTTGCATGTTGTCTCCTCTAATAGACTATAAGTTCTCTGAGGGCAAGAACTACCTTTAACCTCTTTTTGCATTCCCCAAACCTTGCCCCAGCGCTTAGTACAAAGTAGACTCTCAATAAATATTTGTTGACTACATATTAAAATGAATGAACAATGTGGGCATTTGTTTTAACAATGTTTATAACTAATGTTTATAGGATAGAGGAATTTGTTTTCTTTTCTGTTGTTGGGTGGTGGATGGGATAAAAAAATACTTGACAATTTTTAAAAATATAATTAAAGCTGCACGATATATCCCAGTTCATTTCCAATTTTGTATCTTATAATTAAATGATTATTTCTCTTCCAAAAAACCAAACAAAAAAAGCAAGGAAGTACATTGTACAGGGTTCAAAACATCATTTCTACTATCCTTTATAATCATTGTCAGAAAACAAAAGGATTTTTATTTCTTTGGGTCCTTAGTTGAAAGATTCATGAAGGTATTTAAAACTTAATTTGCAAAGCACAGATTTAAACATTTACTCAAACTCATTTCAATGTCTCTCTTTGATAGATAGATGACTCTGTGATCTACAAAATTGCATTCCCTTTACAACTTCAAAGATCAATTATTCTAACCTACTCATTTTACAGGTGACAAAACTGAGGTCCATGGGGGTGAAGTGACTTGATTGAGGTCACATATAGAGTATGAATTAGAGGCCAAATTTCATCTCAGATCCTTTTTTCTGGGTTGGACTACCTAGAGAGTCATATAAAATTCCTGTAAAATCCAGCGACTCCTTCCTTAAGTGGATCACTATCTCATTGAAGTGGGTACCCCTTCCAAGAGTGCAATGGACTCCTCATCAATACCTTCTCATCCTATGCAGTTCTTGCACATATACTCACATGCCTCTACTCCATGGAAGCTACCCAACAAAGTACATGATTTTCTCAAGGTTTAATTACAATTAGGCAATAGCAGAGCAATACTTAACATGTCTATCTGTTATCTCTGTTTCTGTCTCTCTTTCTGTCCATGTCTCTCTGACTCTCCCTCCCCCATTTCTGGCACTCCATTGCTTTGAGAATTTCTTTTATGCTGCATCCTACATGATCGTAAAATAAATATTAAAATAATGCATAGATGCATAATAATGTTTGATGATGCTCTTTATTTTTTGCTCTATTTTGGTTTTATATGGAAAGGGAGCAAGGCATTTGAGCTCACTATGATATAGCTGGTACGGAATACTCCAATTCAGTGACATCAGATCACATACTGTTTCAAAGTAGTCATGTGACTTGGGCAAATCACTTAACCTCCACCAGTCTCATTTACCTCATCTGAAAACTGAAAGAGCTTAACTCAAGGAGCATGTGAGGTCTCTTTTAGTCTAAACATATACTTCTTTGAGTATCTTCAGTTGTAATTGGAGTGAGGACTTGGGGGCACTGGGAGGTTAGATAAACTGCCCAGGATAACAGGTAATATGGATCAGAGATGAGACTTGAATGCAGGTGGTCCTCACTCCGAGATTAGTTCTTTGTAGTACATCCTATTTCCTCAACAGAAAAACAAATATTAAGTACGTATATAGTAAATACAGAATACTTATTTGGGAGAGAGGAGGGAAGATGGAAAACAGTTAGGAAAGACCTCAAGTAGGATGTGGAATCTATGTGAGAGAGGAAGTATGGAATTCTAAGAACTGAAGGAGAGAAAGGTATATATTCCTATTGAAAGGGACCACCTAGACACAAGAGTAATAGTTGGCAAGCTACCCTGACTACAAAGGAGAGTGTTTGAATGAGTATTATGCCATCTCCATAGATTTTATGGTTCAGGATATTTTAGAGGTAGTAAGGGGACAAAAATAAAATATAGGAAGGTAGTTCACAAGATTCTGTTCAGTTTTAGCCAATATTTTCTTTAACCTTGGACAGTTCAGGATTTGGTGGGAGGGGGTGATTTCAGGAAATGTTCTGTTGATGAGAAATAAACAGATTGTCAGACTCTACCTGGGGAAATGGAAAGAAAAAAAGAGAAAGGTAAGATAATTTAGGTACTAATATTATATCAGAGAAGACTCAGGAAAGGTTGGAGATGGAAGAAGTTGGAGGACACTAAGCAGGCTTGTCTGCAGCTGGTATAGCACATGCTAATCACAGGGGCTGATTAAAAGGAGAGATGATCCATGTGGAATTCAAGTGCTGCCTTCGAGTTACTCTTTTCTTTTCCCTATCAACATTAAGCCTTATATCTGTTATACTTAAGAGGGAGTTGGCATCATGTTCCCTGTGAGGTAATAGGAGCCCCAGAAGCCACTCCACCAGATCCAGAAATATGGATGTCTTATCTTAGCAAGGTGGTGATGCAGGACAAGAAAAGTGTGCTTAATACTGTACCCTAATATTGTCAGCTAAAGTAGCAATTTATTCATTCCCAGAGCAAAAGGAATTTAAGAAATGCTCATAAAGCACCCACTATGCACGTTAAATTGTGGCTAGACAAAGAGAACAATTCTTGTGCTTAGGACTCTTGTATTTTAAAAGGGACAGATACATTATATGCACAGATAAGTAAAAATGAAGTCCATATGAAGTAAATGTAAAGTAATTTAAGAGAGAAAAGGGAAAAGTAGGAAGTGGAAGCTAAGTTGAATAGGCAGATAGGAATTCTAGGAATTGAAGGACTGGAGGGTAGACATTCTTGTTAGAGGGTAGACAGTCAAGATATAATGGTTTAAGATGGAATGGTGTGTTTGGGGAATAGTTGGTAACCTAGCTTGACTGGAGGGGAAAATGTTTGAATGAGGAATAACAGCGAATGGTTTTAAACAAGAATTCTCTTTTTGTGGGTCAGCAAAGGCAAATGGATAGAAAATCAAGAAGGCACTGGCATATCCTTAATTCTGTCATCATCCTTGGCAGGATTTCCATAATGAACACAACATGGGTTTGATTTCTATAGTCTGGATTATCATAATGTTCATAATGAAAGTGTCCAAGAAGACTGAGTTAGAAAAATTTAACTCTTCCAAAAAAAATCTCAGATTTATAGCATTTTATTTTCTTGCAAAATCCTTCTTCCTCAACATTCCTATATAGCAAGTAATATGAATCAAAACATCCTCATTTTATAGAAGAGAATACAGAACAGTTGAGTGTTTCCACAGCCAGTGAGTCTCTAAAGCAAGAACTGATTCCAGTTCAAATAAGATCTACTATTTCACATTGTCCTTCTACATTGTAACCGCATCTCTGTTTTCCATAGTTTTAGCTTCACATTTCCTTCCAGTTAATTTTGTGTAGCTCTTTTAAGATTCATATCAAACACAATCAAATGAAGTGATGCAATAAAGACTCTAAGTCTCTCTTAGCATTCTCCTTCCATTTGCGCACAGTGCTCTGTAGATTGCTACTCTCACCCAGAAGTTGCCCATTTCATAATTGCATTTTCTGAGGAAGGATGAAAATAGTGAGAGTATCTGGTTGGTTTTAAATGGGGGCTTTAGATGTGCACTGCCTTGCCTTTTTTGTACCCTTGGACTGATTGCCCAAGTTTCAGATTGCTGAGTAGGAGCTTAGGTATTCTGTCCTTGAAATTAAGTACATGGAGGAGTTAGTTTGTGAAAATTAAGGCAAGGGACACTGTTCCCAGCTAGAATCAGATAAAAGCCAGATGCATGCCTTCCACAAATGATTTCTTAATGGATCAGGGAAACAGGGAGCATTTCTCAGGGATAAAACCCAAAATAGTTTGGAGAAAGGAAGGGGAAGGATAATATATAGGGGATCAATTAAGTGGAAGGTATTACACTGACAATAAAAGTTATCACATTTATAGGGATCAGTCCACAAAAATGTAATAATTGAAAACCTACTATGTGGTTAATATCATGTTAAACACATTGAACTGTATACCATGAATATCAGATGTGGCCCTTGCCCTTACAAACTGGTTTATAAATGAAAAATTCTGGTAAATATCTTATAACATAGTTAATTTAAAATAGAAATCATGAATTTATTAATTGTTGAGTGATATAATGAATATAAGAAGTGAAAAGAATCTTAGATATCATCTAGTCCAATATCCTAATTCCATAAATGATATATTTGCAGTATAGATTTTGGGAAAATGACTTGTCCAAGATCATACAGCTACTTAGTAGGAAAACTGGGAATTAAACCTAGCTCCTTTCTCTTCCAACCCAATGTGCAATCTGTGGTAAGCATGATTCTCTCTTGATGAAGTGATGGGGAAAGGGCTAGAATACCATTCCTTAATTCCCAGTTGAGTCTTCCTCCCATGCAACTCTTTAAACACTCATTTCAATGTCCATTCTACTATAATTCCCTGTCTAAAACATGTGCTATCTATAGCTCTGAAAAAGGAGATCAGAAAAGAAGATGTCCCTGAGAAACTGAAATTTGTCTTTGAAGGACAGGTAGGATGAAGGTAAGTAAAGTTATGGAAAATGATTATGGTCTTTGGAGGGGGAAATGAGAGTCATCCTTGCAATGAAAAATCTCTTCTGACATAAACAACGCTGATATATCCTAAGGACTACTCACTAATGTGGATCACTGTTCTCCTTCTCACCTGAAGACTTCAGAATCTGGCACAGTTACAGTGGTTCACAACAGGTCCTATTACAAGGACTCAAGTTTACAGGGCTTCAAAATAGAAATGCTTTTTCTTAAAATTCAGAGGACACAAAAAAGAACTCAAATCTGAGTTCAAAGATCTTTCCATCTAATATATCACTCTCCTGCTAGGTGTTTTGTTTGTTTTTTCAATTTCTTTGGGATTACTTTTACTGGAGCCACAGCTAGGTAGAAGTTTTAGGTTCAAATCCTCTGTACTGGTGTTCTTTTTGTCACTGTCATTTCACTGCCTTTTACTCATATTTCTTCTCACTGTTATTGCTAATACCTCTTTTTTAGATATTAGCTTTGGAGACTCTGATCCCTAGAATGAAAGAAATGGAAGGTTCATTTTTTTTTTTTTTTCGAATTCTGCTTTGAAACTTTTAGAGGTATATTTTATATTTATTTCAATATTCAGGTATTTTGCAAAAAGATCATATAGCTCCATGTTACCCACGAAGTTCCTCAGGTCACCATGGGAATACTTATTTTAGAGATCACTTAAATTGTTTTTTTTTTGTTTTCTACTCAGTTAGATTTAGCAAATCAATTGCCATATACCTCCTCCTTCCCCTACTCCCTGGACAGTTTCTGACTCACATCAGATATTCCCATTGAATATCTAGGGATTCCTAAGGGCATTTTTAAAATTTCCCTTTCTAAGTTCTATCTTCCTTTTGAATAATTGCACTATGCAAATTATGTGGAACTAATTCTTTAATACTCTCCTAAAAGTACTGGGGAAAGACCCTGGGCTTGTCAATCACTGCACCTATGCTCCTGAGAGAGAGACGTAATTTCTTTCTGTACAAACATGACATGTTCTTTAAACAAGCAAGGATACCAGCTTCTTCAATATAGTTCCATTCTTGGAGGCAGAGGCAGCCCTGAATTAGAAGCAAGACTTATGTATTTCACTGCATTAAATATAGTGCCATAATCCAGAACAGTAATAAAGATATATATATACACATATATATTTATTTTTTTTACAAGGGTAAGCAATATGGTCATTCTCTCCACTAGTGCACATCACATCTTTGCAGAATTGGAAAATTACAAAATATTACAGTTGGAAGGAACCTCAGAGGTCATCTGAATAGGAATCCCATCTATATCATCACTAAAGGCTATCCAAAAGGATGGGCTAATTATGGTGGAACACCCTAAGGGCCTTTACAGTCACTTATTTCCCCTTAGGGAAAAGGATATGGAAAGGAAAAGATCAAAGGTAATGACATTCCAAACATCAGACACACCCTTCTAATCTATGCTTAGCAGTAGTTTATTTTTTTCACCATTTACAGCTAAGGATCTTCAGTGAGATGGGATACACTATTTCACAAAGTATTTCATTTTGAGTTCTAATTATTAGAAAACCCCATACTTTCCTCTCCCCATCACTCCACTAAGCCTAAATTTACTTAATTGAAATAAGTATTCATGGGGACTCTAAGGGGACTAACAGAGAAAATCTCATCAATCTTCTGGGAACAGGATATACTCCTTTTTATCCTCTACCATATCTATCTATGACTTTTTGTAAATTTCTAATAAATTATCTATTCAACATGCATTTTTTTCCCTTCTGTTGGTTCAATAACCAATACAATGCTCAGTATATCTCTTATGACCTATATGAACTATATGATCAACAAACCATTTCTTGTCACATATATCCTACATGTCTTTTAAGCCATTTCTTATGTACAAGTGATTTTTGTGAATGTTACGGCCATCTTGAATTCATAATCAAAAATCCTTCCCTATTCCCACTCATTAGATTGTAAGATACTTTGGGTTAGGAGCTATTTTCTGACTCTTTTTGTTCATCATTAGAGCTAAACACAGTGTCAGGCACAAAGTAGGTGCTAAATAAATCTTTATGGACTGATTAACTCTTCAAGGACTTCTGGCATGACTGTGGTAGGGGTAAAAGATGAGACTTTAGGTTCAGAGCTGTGCCTGTTTTAAAACTAAAAAAGGTTAGTAAGCTCCAAAATTTTCAGACTGATACTCCCAGTCTGAACTTCCAAACTTCCCTAAATGGGATGAGCTATGCTGTACCATTATGATATTAATCAATTTCTGAATTTCTTTAACATGAGGTAAAGACTATATTCTCTCTTTCCCTTTCATTTGATAAAGTTTTATGACTTCGCAGATAAATGTATATGAAATATCAATTTATAACATCCTGACCTTTTGTCAGTCTGCTATTTCTGAGCACAAATAATTTATGAGATTTGATTATTTCAAAGGGGGGAAAAGCCATGAAAAATGTTGGAGCTCTGATTGGTTCCAATCATTTACAAAGAAGAAAACTAATAGCAACAGAAGAAAAGTAAAAGGGAGTCAGAATTAAATAGGAATGAAAAATGTCTGGATGCCCCTTTCAACTTCTCCTAGCCCATTTCCTGAGACAGAGGCACAGAAAAGACTCAATATTTTTATTCAAGTGATTGTTCATTCACAGAGCAGAACCTGAAATGACTATAGAGTCACTGGGAATTGGAAAAGAAAGTGAGATATGACTGATTCCTTCTATCCAAGCACTGATAGCGGGAGTGATTTCTATGGATAAACACTAAAAGATTTGCATTTGGCAATGTGTGCCTTATGGAGCAGGAAATTAATACTTCTTTAAGTGGATTTAGATGAGAGAGAGAGAGAGAGAGAGAGAGAGAGAGAGAGAGAGAGAGAGAGAAACTGAGAGAGAGAGAGATAGAGACAGAGACAGAGAGAGAGATGGTTTAGATGTGAATTAAAAAGTAAGTATAGCCTAAATTGAGATGGTTAGTTAGGTGGCCCAAAGGATAAGAGTTCATGACTTGGAGTGAGGAAGACTCATCTTCCCAAGATAAAATTTGACCTCAAACACTCATTAGCTGTGTGATCCTGGGCAAGTCACTTGCTCCTGTTTGCCTCAGTTTCCTCATCTGTAAAATGAGCTAGAGAAGAAAATGGCAAAGAACTCCAGTATTTTTGCAAGAAAACTCCCAATGGGGTCACAAAGAGTTGGACATGACTAAAACAAATGAACCACACCAACATACATATATCCATATTTGCATGAATATGTATGTATAAATCTGTTCATAGATATCAACCACTAGTATATCACACATGCACACACTTTCCTCATTATATTTCATCTACCCATAATTCCTCTTTGTCTCCCCTTTGTCTCCCTCTCCCTTTCCGGTTGTAATCTGTTGATAGTCTATACCTTCTGAAAGGTCTCGGACAGTTGTTACCTCTTTCATGAAGTTTTTCCTCACTCTTTCTTGCTCCCTTCACATAAACATGATCCTAGCTTCACCTAAGTTTCTTTCAGTTTGCATTCTTCTTAGATACTTTTATTTCTATTTGTTTTTCATTTATTCTTGTGTTTGAGTCCTAATCTTTGAGCCCACCACAGAGGAAATTCCCTCTCAGAAGTCATTCAATTGATCTGCTCAGAGAGCCTTTGTGTCTGTGATTGTGAGAGGGTGAATGACTTACTTAGGGTCATAATATGTGTCTGAGACAGGATATGACCTAGGTCTCCCTGACCCTGAGGCTAGTGATACCATGTTTATATTCTAATTTTACAGTTGTATTAATTAACAATATTACAGAGCAAAAACTCGGAAACCAAATGGTTAGTGCTAGCAGATTGGGCTCTGGTTGAAGAAAAAATGTTATATTTATGTAGATATTCCATGTAGACAATATCTAAAATATTGTAGACATAGAGATTTAAGATTTCAAGTAAAGGTCAGATATATGCAATAATGGTGAGTGAGTAGAAAAAAGGATAGATACAGATCATTAAAAATATATAATATAATAATATATAATAACATTGAGAGAAGTGAGATTTTAATAAATTATAATGAGAAATCTCAGAACAGTTGGAATGTCTATGAAGCACACTATCCTTTCAAAAAGGGGATAGAGGGCTATGGAAGTAGAATGTGATATGCATTGTCAGATGTGATCTGTGCATAGTTGTATGTGTGTCTGTGTATGTGTTTTCTTGTTACGAGAGAGGCCATGATGTTATAGGGCTACCGAGAAAATGTCTGAGCCATTCAAAGAAGGTAACAATATTAATAATCATGTTAACAGAAACTCCATGCATGAAATTCAATCCGATAAATATTCATTAACAAATCAATCACTATATATATGTGAAACAATTACAACTAGCATTCAAAAAACAAAAATGGTCCTGCCCTCCAGGAGCTTACATTTTATTGAGGGAAAATGTTAATTGACTAAGAATATTAATGGATTGATTGATTAAGTGGGATTGTTAAGGTTAGAGTTAAAATGGAATTAGCCTTAGAAATGGATTTAGGGCTATATTTTGATTGATTGAAAATATTGTTTGATCGACTGAAAATATCAATCACTCATATAAAATAGACATAATCTGGGTGTAAACGCAATCTGGAAATTATATGACACATGGGTGAGGGCAACATGGAAAGATGCAGAGAGGTGAAAATTAGATCTGTGTTTTAGGAAGCACAAAATGCCCAATTTTACCTAACCATAGACTACACAAAAGGGACCAACACACAGTAAGACTAAATAGGTTTGATGAGATCCAAAAGAGAATTTATTTGAAAGAAGGAGTCACAGGACATTTTGTAGTGATATGGTCAGAGCTGTGCTTCATGGATCTCACTTTAGCAACTCAGTGAAGGAGACAAAGTCTTAAAGTATGGAGCCTCATTAGGATCAATTACAATAGTCTATGTGAAAGGAGATGAAGGTATTTAGATGTTGCAGACACATCAAAAAGCTAAGGGGATATAAAGTTAAAAACTGGAAAAAAAGTCCTTGACTTCAGGAAACTTACATTCTCTGGCGGGGTGGGGAGGGAGGCAGAAGACAGAAGAATATGACTATTCTGTTACTAATTAATCTGGTGTATTACTGAAAGTGACCATGAAAAGGAAAGCCAGGGAATAGGAAAGCAGGAAAGAAAACCTGTAAGACACGGAAACAAGTGCCTTTTGGAAGGAAACTCTTACTGACTGCTGTTTAGTCTTATAGAAGGGAGGCCTAATCGTGGTCAAAGTGTGGATGATTCAGCATTCTTGAAGCCCAGGAAATGACTTGGCTCAAACTGAATAGGGTAGGACAATTAATGTGCAGTCTGAACGGGTTGGTGCTGGATACATATTTGGGGCAAAAGAAAAAAGCCATCTCTAAAAGAGGAACATTCAGAAGTCGTCTCCAAATTAATCAGGCCTAAGGACCATGGCAATGTTTTTCTAATAGTGGGACAAATTCTAGATGCTTTTTTAGGGACCAGGGAAAGCAGATACTGGTATCAAAGCAAAATCCCACATGTAAAAAAAAAAAAAATGTGTCCATCACCCCCAGGTTCTCTGAGCTATTTCAATGATTCTTTTAAATTGCCTTGCTGATAGCCTGGATACACATAGGCTGAGAGTTCAAGGCACCGAGATGAAAAGACAACGACCCTCTCTTGGATTCCAAGAAAAAGACAAAAAGACAGAGGGGGAAAAGGGATCCATTTATTAAAACTTGACGTAGGAGACTCCAATCTAATTAGGCTTTAATGCCTAAGCTAAAGACAGAATGTCAGCTCAACACTGGGGAGACAAAAGCCTTATATAGTAGCAGAGGAAAACCTGAGGAAAAAGATGATGAAGCAACTAACTGCTTTGGCCAGTTTCACTCACACCAAGTCCAGGTGGAAGTTGATCTGATGGCCCCTGAGAGAAAATGTGAGTGCTGGGCAAGGTGACTTCCTAGCTCCTGTCCCAGGAGTTGGTCCCATAAGGATCATTTACCTACAAACCTGGGGCCTCCTGCCTGATGCCTTTTCCAGCTGTTCATGTAATCACTGATTTTGTCAATGCTGCTCAATAAATGACTGTCAGCAGGTGAGTCAGACATAAAGCAGACTCTGCAGATGGGCAGAACTCTCTGTCTGGTGGCTGGGCTCACCACAGAACAAAGGTCACTCTCGCCAATCATTCTAAGAACAAAATTCTGGAAAACCACATTGCTAGCCTAGGACCACCGTCCCTGGAATTGCATCTCCTGCCTCCCCAGTCTTACTCCAGATACAGATCAAAGGTAATTCTGTCCCTATGTATGTCTTTCCATCCATAACAGTGAACTACAAGCTTGAAATAATTCGCACAACAGTCATCCGTCATCAACCAAATGTTAAAAACAAAACATCCCCGGAAAAACCTCACAATACAAAGCACTTTGGGGCTTGATTATGCTCCTTGTTTAAGGATCCACTACTATTCCTGCAATACACACACACACCACACACACACACACACACACACACACACACATATATATAAATATATACTATATACATACATATGCATATATACACATGTTTATATGTAACTGTAACAGCAAGCAAAGGAGGCTCTTTTGCTCTTTATCTGGATTGATTTTTAACCAATCAGACATGCAAGTAGGCTGTAATCAATCAGATATGTGCATCTAGCCAATCAGATTTGGGGTAGAACTATATATAAAGAGAGAGATAGTGCTAAGAAAGCAGATGTGAAGAGAGTCAGCACTGAGAAGTGAGCTGAGAGTAGACCTCTAAAGACAGAGGCTTGCTGAAGGTGCCTTTGAAGGTTGAAAGTGAGTAGAGCTGTAGGGCAGAAACCTGCCCATGAGAAGGAGGCTTCATTCCTGAGATGTTATCACTGAGCCTCTGGACTCTGGAGGTGAATTGAGATGGTGGTGCTGGTGGTATGTGTTAGAATTGCTGTTGACCTGTGGAACTTTGTTTTCTCAGAGGCAGAAGCTGCAGAGTGGAGCAGTTCCCATGAGCTGAGACATGGAGCAGGAGCAAAGAGCTGCCAATGTGTGAATCCAGGTAAGATTCAGGAGTGGTCAGCCCACAGTGGAAGAGCCATGGGACTTGGAAGTCAACCTTGAGTTAAGATGGAAGACAACTTACTTGTAAACTTGGTATTGATTAAGGCGATTGTCCTTACTCTGATCTAGGGGTGGATGGTGTGATGTTTTGAAAGAGAACTTGGACAGTGTGTATTGATTAAGGATGTTGCTATGAACGTTATGCTTTACTTTACTGAACAATGTTTAGTTTATTGCTGAATAAATAGAGAGTTCATTATACTATGCAATTAGATCCTTGAAATTATTCACAGCAGCAGTCCTCAAGTGTGCTGCCATGATTGGTGCTATAGTAATATACACACATATAAATGCTATATTTTATGCATATACATATTCACATGCACACACACATACACACACATACTATATATATATATATATATACACACACATAATTTGTGTTTGCATATATACACTAGATACTGTGATGGCAATCAAAATAGGATCTTTTGTTGTTTTTGTTTTAGTATAATCAAGTGCCTCTGACTGAATGTTGCCTTTATCAATCAAGCATCTTTACTAGGAGTAAAGTACAGAAACAAGAGTTTCTTTAGCTAGAAAGAGTATATATATTTGTATTGCTAATTATTTTAATGTGATTAAAATCTTTTCCACTCATTGATGGGCCTACCCATTGTGGGAAGCTTGATTAGGGGAGGTGTTTTGTAGGAGGGTCCCAAGTACCTTTTGTTTTTTCTATTGAGGCACTGGGTCAAAAGGTTGAGCCCCCTTCGAGAACCCAGATGTCATGCTTCCCTCTCTGGTAACTCATCAGACAGTTGTATCTGTTGAATTATGGTCAAGCTGAGGAAGCCATGTCTGTTGATTACTTTGAGGCTTACTGATTGGAAGCATTTGTTTGGCCAGATGAGAACCCTGGGAAGCCACTAAATTAGCTCCCCAGCTTTGATAATCCAGATGTCACGCTTCCCCCTCTGGCAACTACAGTGAGAGAGGTGGGATTCGATTGTATGTTGAATTCAGACAGAGGAAGTCATGTTTGTTAATCTTTTGACTTTTCTGTATTTTTTTTGAAATTTTGGGGTGCTGACTCCCTGAGCTAACTAAATGATATATGTACTAGGTTAAAGGAATGCTACATGTGCTAACCCCCTTGAAAGTTACTTTCCTTTTATGAATGCAGATCTAAGAACTTATGATAGCAGCCCTCTGCCCCCCCGTTTATGTTGGGTTACATACTGAAACAGATGCATACGTAGACACACATATGTGTGGACACAATACACATAAACATATCCACATTCAGGTCTAGAATATATCCCTAGAAATGAACTACTTTACATAGTGTCAAGAATTCTCTCTTTTCCCCTTGATCTTGTTAAATAAATGAAGAGGATTTTCTCTGTGGACTAGGCCTGATTGCTACACATTTTAGGACCTGTACACACACACACACACACACACATGCGTGTATGTGTATACACATATCTATATAGACATAAATCTATATATCTCTTTATATGATATCTACCTTTATATCTATCTGTATCTCTATATCTAGATGGATAGATAGATGGGCAGATAGATAGATAGATAGATGTTTAGATAGGTAGATGGATAGATAGATAAAAAGATACATGGCCTTTCTTCATATTCCCAGTGTTCTGTACAGACCTAGCATATGGTGGTACTTAATAATTGCTCACTGACTAACTGACTGACTGACTCTGCTTTAGGAATATCATTTAGGAATATCATTAGTTGTGTGGGAAATTGATTAAATGATGGGAAAATACTGGAGGCATGGAGACCTATTAGAAGGCTTTTGGAATACAGCAGGCAGAAAGTGAAAAGGGTGATTGTGGTATAGAACCCTGAGTGGAGAAAAGGCAGATGATATAAAAGTAGCTGTGGAGGAAAAATTGATGAAACTTTGATAAGTAATTGTTTGGAATCAGGCTGGGAAGAATCATTAATGACTTCAAGGTTGTGAACCTGGGAGACTGGAAAGATAGGTGACTCACTCAGGAAAAAAAAATGGAAAGCTTTGAGAAGAGTTCTATTTAGTGATAAATTAATTAATTAATGACCAAACATTTATTAAGCACTCTGTTAGGCAATTAAGTGCAAAGAGAGATGATAATAAGGTCTATTTTCTACATGGTGAGTTTAAGATTCTTATAGGACATCCAGGTAGAGATGTCCAGTAGGCAGAACTGGATCTCAGGGGAGACATGCAGCCTTTCTATGTATATCTTGGAATCATCTGCTTAAAGATGATAATTGGACCCATGGGAGCTGATCCCATAAATATTACATAAAATGCACAAAGGCTAAATACTAACCAAACTGTCAGTAAAAATCACCTCTGACTTTGTTCATGAAAAATGTAAAAATGGTTTATTATATTTCTGTTCTAAGTCTCAAGGGTTAGGCAAAAAGAAGAGGAAAAAGGATGGGGGGGGAGGGAAACATGTAACTTAACTATAAATTAGCCCAAAATAGCTTGGGTGGGTGTTTGCTTTTCATATGGGCAAATTTAATTAATGTTGTGGGTGGCTAGGAACTGAAGTTGCCCTCCTCTCCAGTACTAGGAGAAATCAGCCAAGGCTACATGAAGCATCTCCCTCAGCCTCCCTCCCAAATTCTATTAAATGTGAAATAAAATATGATCTCAGGTTCCTCTGCCAGGAAAACCTTGAATCACTGGAGAGAAACAAATTCAATTGGAGGGAAATTGGGCAAGGTAGCTCCTCAAATATGAAATCTGCTATGGGAAAACAAGATCACTTCCTGGTACATGTGATAGCAAAGGTCTTGACAAGTTTTTTCAAATTATATTAACAGGTTGGATTTGTTGATGAAATATATATGGACACACATGCACACACACACACACACACACGTGTAGCCACATACCTCAAATTCTGAGGCTACATTTTTTCCAGAATTAAGATCAGAATGGTTCCATTAGGAAAAAGAAGCTGTCTCCATGCCACCTCTTATTTTAAAGCATCACCATCATCATCCTTGAACTTGTCAAGCAGGATCTGAAGAGTTGAAAGGATCCCCAGAATCCATCTAGTTCATTTGAAAAATGGAGAAACAGAAGCCTAAGGAATTTCAGTGACTTGTTCACAGTCACACAGGTAATAATCATTAAAGCTGGGATTTGAATAGGTCACTTGACTCTGGAGCCAGCATAATTTCCATGTTAATATATTGTTTATTTTCTGTTTCCCATTTATTATTAAACATTGCCAAGGATTGCTCATTATAAATTCACATTTACATGGATTGGACTTTCTAATCCATGTCACCAGATGAAGCTTGAAATAGAGAAAATTAAACACAGTTAGAAACCATAAGCAACTCTAGGTCATGCAAGAGTGGTATATTCAGTATTCTCAGACCCTGAACCTGATATTAACATTGGCAATCTTGGTAAGTCAACTATTGAATAGATGACAAATTTCCAATCTCCACAAAGGTAGCTCTTTTAGAAATCTGGAGTACAATCACAGTCTGAAAGCAGTACAGTAGGGCACAAAAAAGTGTTAAAATCTGTTCCAAAGAATATCAATTTTCAGCTTGATATTGGGAACTTACTATTGCTTTGACCTTAGGAAAATCATTACCATTTTGTGGACCTCAGTTATCTTACCTATTGTAATGGTAATTTAAATGGGAAGATCTTTCCCATTTATTAATGGGCCCATATGATCTCCCTGGGTCACATGGAAGTCTGAGTGTGTCCTGGGAGGAGCTTGTTGAAAGCAAGGAATGGGAAGTGTGGAACAAAAAGAGATGCATTTAGAGCAGAGCTGAGGGGAAATGAGGCAGAGAAGCAGTCAGCACTAGAAGGCAAGCTGGCAACTAACTAGCCTGAGTGAGAAGGCTTGTTTGTGATTTGTTTAAGGGAGCTGGTTTGTAGAGCCTTGCTTCGGGAAGACTTGGAGATGGTATTGCCCTATGCATTGTCATTGTGTACAGATTTTTGTTATTATGATGGATTTGGCTTTCTGGTGTTGGGCTTTGGCTTTCCGGCGTATAAAAAAATGTTTTAGTTCTATCTTCCCTATGGAGAGTCTGTTGTATTTAGCAATTCAGAATTGTACTGGGATATTCATGGCCACCATAGGTGCTGTGAATATCATGTTGGTGCTACACTTATTAAACAGCATATCCTTGGTTAGCTAGGAAGCCCAGTAGATAGAACATTGAGACTTGAGTAAGGAAGACTCATCTTCCTGAGTTCAAATATGACCTCGGATACCTACTATGTGACCCTAGGCAAATCTCTTAATCCTATTCCTCTAAATTTCCTCATCTATAAAATGAGCTGGAGAAGGAAAAGGCAAACTAATCCAGCGTCTTTGCCAAGAAAACCACAAGTTGGGTCACAAAGCATTGGACATGGCTGGATTTCCTGAACAAGAACAACTAGCAAATGAAAGACAGACTGAGAAAGAATTCTGCATAAAATGTGTTCTTTTTTAAAAATAATTAATTTGAACTAAAAAATATCAAAATACCTCTTATTTCTACAACCAGGCCTTCTATTTTTAAGGTCCCAGAAAATATGTGATATAAGCAGCAGAAAGAGCTGTGGATTTGGAGGTTTAAATCTCAGGTATGTCACTTCTTATCTGTGTGGCCTGTCAACTCACTAAAACTCTCTGGGACTCAGTTTCTTTATAAACAGAGATGTAGAAGTCATGCCTATCTAAGCTCCTTTCCTCCTCTAGATTGTATCCCATGATTAAAATGTCTGTAAGTATATATTTCAAATATATCAGCGTGTGTACAAAAGAGCAACAGGTGGACACCCGATGCAAAAATCCTCTATCCTTTTCTACCAGAGATGCCTCAATGTCACACGTTGATGTTAAAGAAAACATCTCCACCCAAAATTTATGTTTTTTCAGTCAATAAAGTTTGGACTGATTTTGGCTCTCAAATATGTTTCTTTTCTGGAAAAGATCTAAGAATTCATTCAATCCAATTTGAAAACAGGTGTGGGAATTCCTTCTGCAATATGCTGGAGGAGTTATCTAGATAGACATTAAGACTGGTAGGGATAGGGAATTGACTAACATGCCAAGTCATTTCACCGTTTGACAATTCTAATTGATAGAAAAAAATATTTGTTATGTTTAGAAGTCATAGACCTGAATCCTTTCAACTTCTAATGGAAGGTTGAAGGAAAGGAAAGAAATTATATTGAATTACCAAAAATTAATGAAATATATTTGTGAGATATTAATATATCCAATGCTAGGTCTATCAGCTATAGTCATTTTAAAGCAATGATGAACATAAACTATATTTTGAAACATTTACAATTATAATATGATATGGAAAAAATTCTATGTTTTCTCTTGGTAACATATCATAGATACTACATAGATACTATTGTGTCTTGTTACCTATATCATAATCGGATGAAATACCAAATTTCACATACAGGTTAGTGAACATAAACATGCATTTTTCTTTTCTTGTCCCAGTTCACAGACAGCTAAAATCTAAACACAGTCCCTTTAGGCATCCCTCATCTTCAAATTAAGAAGTCCTGGCTTAGATCATCTCTAACATTTCTTCCAGCAGTATGATTCTGTGCCATTCACAGCTTCAGTTTTACATGTTTAGTTGTGAGGATCAACTGAGATCATGTTTAGGAATGCAGTGTGAACAGCACAGAATGTTAAATTAAGGAGAGGCACCTTGCTATCCAATGCAAATGATGCAGAAATGTGTGCTAGCAGGTTTGTGTCTGACATCTGCTTGAATGCGTTTCTTCAGAGGCTGAAGGAGCACTTGGAGAGGGTGAGCAGGAGCTCTTGGTCAAGTATGCATTGGAATAGATCAACCTCTACCTTTCAACTCTAACGTTCTTTAAATTGCAGTGTTGAGTTCCCCTGACTCCATTCAGAGCAATATAAAGTGGATTAAGTATTTGTACAAGCACTGAAACTGTTCAGAGAATCAGAAGTAAGGTGGAAAATAGCAACAAATACCATGGTGATAAGGTATCTTCTGATGTGGAAGCCTGGCCCGCTCTGCTTTTGGACTGATTCTGACCTATGCTTTCTAGGTTCAAGAAATGCCACCTGTTGCACCTCAGATCTGTTCTCATCTCTTCCCTGCTTTACACTACCATTCATTAAGTACACACTGCTCTTACTAAAGTCACATGACTCTAATCATCAATATGTGTGAGTGACTAAGAAAAGCATCTGGATTTTAAATATTATATAATGTAAAATGACTCCAATCTATCGAGCACACTTTTCAGACTCAATGTTGGAGAATGAGTCATTTTCAACATTGGTTCAAAACTTGCTTTGGGTGCTTACTAACTACATTTTCTTAGGTAAGATATCTTGCCTCACTATAATTTAGACCTCTGATTTCATTGGTATGTGGGACTCACTGTGAAAATTCCCTCCACAGATGCAAATAGGTAACACATGGTTTATTTTTCAGAGTCTCCTGGGAGCCATGAGAAGTATAAATTGCAATTTTATAGAGTTGTCTGAGACCTTGAGAGGAGAATGATTTACCTATCTTGTAAGAACTCGGGTGTTTTGCTTCTGGTATAATAATACCCAGAATACCTTACAAAGCTGCTAAAAGTTTGAATGATAGCTCTCAAGATTATAAGTATAGCCCTGGGAGGGACCTTAGACACTCTCCAGTTCAAACTATTCATTTCACAAATGAAGAAATTAGGGTCCAGATCGGTAGAAAGATTTACCCAAGGCCACACATTTAGCAAGTTTCAGAGGCAAAGATTTGAACCCAAACCTTCCAACATCTGACTCCTGATCCAGTGTGCCTCCCATTTCATCATGCTACCTCCCTGTGTGGAGTTAATGTAGAGAAACCACTTAATAAAACTTCGAGTTTGATATTAATGTTGGTTATCATCATCATCAAATAATTTTCCAGAGTATAGCACCTAAAATTTTTCCAAGAAAATAGGATTTCAAAGACAGAGATGAAAGAACGCATAATATTAATCTCCTTCTTATTTCATCCCTTCTCTAAAAGCTTCAAATTTTAGCATTTCAAAAAAAATAGACACTTTTTTGGTTCCTTTCTGTGAAATCCATTTTTTATGTAGGAGACAAAAAGACAGAGATGGAATGAAAAAGCTCATGAATTATTGGTAGATGACTGACCACGTGAAAGAAATGCAAACTGAAAGTATTAAAAGCTAATTTAGAAGCAAATTGTGGACTTTTAAGTTTTATCTTTAAACATCTTTCTCTCAGTTACACTAATGATAGAGACATACCTGTCACTTCTATTGGACAGTACATAATTAATTAAGCTAGTAAACCTGGGGAAGAATTCCATTTATTGTATTTAGAAACAAGTCTCACTGAACACATACACACATGTATACACATGCACACACATGGATGGACACATGGTGGGGTGGGCAAACATAGACATGCACCTTGACTTTTCCAGAGAATAAATCAAGTCCCCTGAATGAACATTAAAATTTCTAGCGCCATGCTGGAGAGCATTAAAGAATTGACTGAAATGGATGTGGACTGCCTCCTTCTCTGAGTCATCAGGTTTTAAATAGAAATGAGATAGTAAATTTCTGCCAGCATCACACTGTGTGTCTGCTCTGATTCACTACTCTCATTCATCTTGCAGCTCTCTAATTTGTAAAGATGCAGGCAACGTATAAATATTCATGGCAGGTCTGGAAATAGACTGCATCACATTCAGTCTTTCATTCAGAATGGGCAGAGCATCAAAAAGGGTTGAAGACAACTTTCAAAAATGATCCAGTTGGCTTATCATGATGATGGAGAAGAGAATCAAGTGATTGTTCTGAAGAAGGAATCCTTCCAAGGAAGCAAAGAGCAAGTATGCTCCTTGTGGCTTAGGCTGGGTCGAGGTTCCTGCAGTCAGATTTGAGTTTGAGTCCGTTTTGGGATAGATCAGTACAATGGAGAGTGCCTATTGCCTCAGTTCAAATAATAGAGCAGCTAAATTTCCTGTGACCAGTGGTGTTTGTCACTGTGTTGCTTAACATTTTCCATCACTGGCTTGGATGAAGTGGGATGATCATCACAACTTCAGGTGCTATAAATTTGGGCAGGACTGATAACAAGGTGCATGGCACAGTCAAAACCTAAAATGATTCTGAAAGGACAGAACAATGTGCTGAATCTAATAAGATGAAATTCAACAGGGGTAAAGGGGAGGTGATATTACTGGTCAAAACAAAACTTTCCATGAATGCGATGTATAGGCATGACTAGATTCCAAATTCTCTGAGAAGGATAAAGTTCTGTAGGTGTTAGTGTACCTTCAGATCAGTGAGTCAGCACTCTGAATCAGTAACCTTAAAACTAAATGTGATCTTGGGCTGCATTGAAAGAAGAACAGATTCCAAGAATAAGAATCCGGTAGTTTCTAAGCATTCTGTCCTTGTCACATGGCATCTGGAATAGTCTTTAGTTTCAGGTGCTACATTTTATCTATAGAGTACATAGAAGGAAGCAACCGGGATAGTGAAGGGCCTGGAGTCAATGCCTTATAAAGACTGGAAAAAGTAAATGTGCCTACTTAGCCTATAGAAGAGAAAGTATAAAGTAAGAGCATGCCTGGTATGATATCTACTGTCAATTATTTGAAGACCTGTGAATTTTTGTTCTTGGAATACACACACACACACACACACACACACATACACACACACACACACACACTTTCCTCAAATAAGTTCAATAAGTTCAAACAATGTCAAACAAGTAACAATAGACATTAAAAGGGATTTTTTTAAAAAAGCATCCAGATCTCATAACAACTGTAAATTAAGAAATGATGTCATAAAAAAGAAAATTATACAGAATCTGAGTAAGAACTATTAATGTATAATGTATTGTTTTGGAAGATAGACAGTTATGCTTCACTGGCGATCTTCAGTCAGGGGAATAGAATGCCACATGACTTTCATGATGAAGGGGAATTTTTTTTTCAATAAGTAGTTGAACTAGATATCTATTTATGTCCCTTTTAATACTAACATTCCATAATGTGAGTCAGAATAATTGTAAGCTATGAATGTGAAAAAAAAAATCCTGTGAAAAGATCTCCTCATTAAGAGGGAAATTGGTATGTCCATGGGCTATTGATAAGAGAAATCTAAAAGAAAATGATGGTAGAGATTGGATGTAGGTGATGACTCTCATCTTAGATAAAACAAGCAAACAAACCTTGGTATCTTAGTTAAATATCTCTGGGATTTTCCCAGTTTCCTGGGCTTAGCCTTTTATTATTATGCTTTAGAAAAATAAAAAAAAAATATAGTCCCTGCTTCCCTCTCAAGCGCCACCAACGTTGTAGAATACATGTTTCAGTAGATCTACTTTCCATGCCAAGATCAAGAGAAGCCTTCTGCTGGCTCTTTCATATTTCATGGACACCAGTGAAGAACTATTCTAGTGCCTCAAGGAGCATAGATGGAACCATCTACATTCTCAAAGAAGCACATGATTTCAGAACTAAATAAGGCTCAAGGGCAATCCAACTTTATTGTGCATATTTTTATCTGGCCTTATGTTTTCCCACTTAATGGTGTTTTTACCCAATTACACATAAAGATAGTTTTCAACATTAATGTTTATAGGATTTTGAATTCCAATGTTTTTCTCTCTCCCTATGCCTCTTTCCCCCTCCCCAAGACAAGAATCAATCTCATGTAGGTTGTACATGTACAATCACATTAAACATATTTCTATATTAAGTCATTTTGTGAAGGAAGAACCGGAACAAAGGGGAAACCCATGAGAAAGAAAAAAAAGAGAGAGAAAATAGCATGATTCAACCTACACTAAGACTCCACAGTTGTCTCTCTGAGTATGGATAGCATTTTTCATCATGGGTCTTTTTACTGAGAAAAGTTAAATGTATCAACATTGGTCATTGCACAATGTTGCTGTTACTGTGTACAATGGTCTTCTGGTTCTGCTCATATCACTGAGCTTCACTTCATGTAAGTCTTTTCAGGTTTTTTCCTGAAATCCTCCTGTTTATCATTTTTCATAGGAAAATAGTATTCCATTACATTCATATACCACAACTTGTACAGCCATTCCCCAATTTTCAATTCTTTGCCAGGACAAAAAGATGATAAAAATATTTTTGTACTTGTGGGTGCTTTTCCATTTTTGATGATCTCTCTGGGATACAGACCTAGTAGGGGTATTGCTGGATAAAAGGGTATATACAGTTTTAAAGCCCTGTGGGCATAGTCTCAAATTTCTCTCCAGAATGGTTGTATCAGATCACAATTCCACCAATAATGCATCAGTGTTCCGATTTTCCTACATTTCCAACATTTATCAACTTCCTGGTTTGTCATCTTAGACTATCTGATAGGTGTGATGTGGTATCTCAGAGTTGTTTTGATTTGTACCTCTCTCTACAATAGTGTTTTAGAGCATTTTTCCATATGGATATATATATGTAAGCTTTTGTGCCTCCTTTTTCATTTGTCCAATGTATCCAGTTAGGTTTTGTATCTCCTTATCCATTTGGTCAATTTTCCTTTTTAAGGAACTGTTCTCTTGAGTGAATTCTTTTTTTCATTTTGCCAATTGTGTTCTTAAAGTAATTGGTCAATTTTTCTTCTACCTCTATAATTTGGCTTTTAAAATCATTCTTGAGCTCTTCCAAGAATGCTTTTTGAACCTGAGACCAGTTCCTATTCCATTTTGAGGTTTCAGATGTGGGCATATTGTCAGTGTTCTCCTCTCCTGGATTCATATTTTGATTTTCTCTTTCCCTGTAGTAAGATTCCTGGTCTCTGCTTTCCTGATTTGTTTCTTGCTCATGGTGATGGCCTTTTTCCTGGCCTTTAAAGTGGATTTCTGCTTGTGGGGCACAAGGGACTCCATTTGATGTTTCTTGTTCTGGGAGCATGAGGACTCTTTAGTATATTTGTGTGTTGTGACTTCTGGTTCTACCAGTGAGAAGCTATATAATGCTGCAGTTTACCTGTTGATGAGCTGACTGGTTTGTGTTAAGGCGGAGCCCAGGTGAAGTCTTTCTGAGTTTCCCTGTGTTTCCACTAAAACTTGGGGAATGAGATGTGGGGGAGGGGTAGACAGGCCACGAGCGGTGTCCTCCTTCCCTAGGGCTTATCTAGAGCACAGGAAAGCTCAGAAGCTACTGAAATCCTATCTGTGCTGGAGTCTGCCCGGTTTCTCTGGCTGTGCTAAGACATGCCTGGGGTCCTAGTGCTGGTGCTGCACCCCATTGGAACTCAAGATCTCTTCCTGGTCCACTGAGTAGAGACTTCCTAGGTTGCCTCCAGTCCTGCACTGATCCCCTTCATCCGCAACAAGAGGTCCACTTCCTGTGACTCTCCCTTGCCTCCCAAGCTGAAAGACTGCTGTTCACCTTCTGCTGGGTTCGTTATTCCATGATTTTTCCTGAGGAAATATTCTCTGGTTTTTTCAAGGTCAACAAGGGGAGAGTGCAAGCAGTTACAGTTTGCTCCACCATCTTGGCTCCCAGAAGCTCAAGTAAGTGAGTTTCAAATATTTAGTTGGAGGGCTGACACTCTCTGAGTGGGCCTTGCATCGTCTCTCACTCAGTTCCGCTGGCCTCCTGTCCTGTCCTGAGAGGTTGGAGAGTCCACCATACTGTTTCTGTTTCAGTCTGTGCCAGTGCCGTTATGGCCAAGTCTGTGCTGGTGCAGCCCATGCACTCTGCACTCCCCCAGCCCCACGTAACAGATCTTTCCTGCCGACCTTTGGGCTATCTGGGCCTGGAGATCTGCCACACTCTGTCTCCCAGTGGATTCTGCCACACTGAAATTTTTTCAGATTCACTATTTAAAGGTATCTGAAAGAGTTTGGGAAGGAGCTCAGGTTTGTCCCTGCTTTCATTCTGTCATCTTGGTTCCACCCTGGATATTTTTATAAATTGTAGAAAAGATGCTGATGTTCACAGGTAGCATTTCCTAACTTTGGAGTCTTTTATATCAAATCAGCTGGATGAACATTACATAAAGATCTGGACTGGGAGTCAGGTAGACCAGGATTCAAATCCGGCTGTAGATATTTAGTAGCTGTGTGTCACCTAGTTCCTATCTGTCTCAGTTTCCCCATATCTATAAAATGGGCATAATAATAGCATTTCCCTCCTAGGGTTGCTGTGATAATAAAATCAGCAAATGTTAAAGTGCTATATACATTATCAAATTAATGCAATAATTGATGGGTTCAAAATACCCCCCTCCATCTCTCTCCCTCTCTTCCTCTCTCTCTCTCTCTCTCTCTCTCTCTCTCTCTCTCTCCATATATATATATAGTGTGTGTGGTGTGTATATGTATACATATATGTGTGTGCGGTATGTGTACAAATATATGTATATGTGTTACTCTTTCTATATCCAATATCTAATATGTAGTACATACTTAACAAATGCCTATTGGTGGAGTGAGTGATGGAGATTTCACCTGAACTCAATTTACAAAGGTATCATCTATTTAAATTAGAGTTTGTTTATTATGGTCTGATGAACAAAGGTCAGAGCAGGGTTAAAATAAGAAGGTACAAAAGAAAGTAGGACCATGTATTCACGATGCATTTTTGCTTATTGTTAGTATAATTTTGCTTCTTAATGGGAAGATCATCCCCACCCATTAATGCACCTGCCCATTAAGGGGAGTTTGATTAGGGAAGATTTTTAGGAAGGCCCACATATTTTGTTAATTGTCTTATGAGGCACTGGCTCTCAAGAGTTGTGATGCTCTCTGGTTCTAGAAAGTATATAAAGACTCTGAGGTGAGGTTTTACTTTGGGGCTTATACTTTGTGAGTGTTTGTTTGACCAGAAAAGACTCTGGGTAATAGCTAAGGAGCCCCCCAGCTTTGAAAGCCCAGATGTTGTTGCTTCTCTCTCTGGTAACTATACATATATGTAACGCTCAGATAATTGGATCTGTCTGTTGACTTATGATGTATGTGTTGCTTATGTCAGACAGTTGGAAACCATGTCTGTTGATCTTGATTTTTCTGTATTTCCTCTGAAGTTCAGGGTGCTGACTTTTTCCCCTGAACTAAGAGAATGCTACATGTACTCGATTAAAATGATTGTTGTATTCTCAAACATAGCCTTTCCTTTTAGAAATGCATAAATAAGAACCTGTGATAGCAGCCCCCCCTATTGGGGGGAGTGTGTTGGGGTGCCTTCTGTAACAGAGCATGAAAAAATGGAAAAAGTGACCCAAAATATTATTCTTTTACAATTTCAAGTATGGCAGCTATCATCAGGGTACAATGTATTTGGGACAATTTAGAATTCGAGGTTAAAGATTTGCAGGCTACTAAATCTCCATTTGCTGTTATATTTAATTGAGAAATATCCCAATATTTTCCACATGGTCTTTTCAAGCAAGTTTTTCTTTAAATACTACCAAGCACATTCGTCTAGAGGAAGCTGATACTGTGTAAAGTAAATCTAGGATATCTGGGTTAGAATTCTTGTTTTGAAAGAGGAAAAGACCTATTTGTATTTATAGCGCCTTTGTTGTGGGGGCAAAGAAGTGGAAATTGAAGAGATGCTCATCAATTCAGGAACAGCTTAACAAACAGTGGTATATGATTGTGATGAAACGCTATTGTGCTATTAGAAATGATGGGCTGGATGGTTTCAGAAAAACCTGGGAAGACATATGGACAGATACAAAAAGAAGTGAGGAGAACAAAAAGAATGCTTTACCTGATAACAGAAATCTTCTTAGAATGATCAACTAGCAAAGGGCTAGATCATGTCCAGTGAGCATTCTAGAGATCATGGAATAATGAATAGAATCCTAATCTAGAGCCAGGAAAATCTGGGCTCAAATCTGCTCTTTGATACTAACTTGCTATCTGATCATTGGAAATCACTTAACCTCTATATGGCTCAAGAAATTTCTTGTGACCTGCCTCATATGTTTCAGCAGTGTCAGTTCTGCTTCTATTAACAAAATCTGCTTTTCCAAATCATTATTTCTATGAGACTTTATAAAAAAGGTGAAAAGAGCACTAAGCACCTTTCTGGTGTTAATTTAAAGCATGACCTTAGGCATAGTACCAAAATAATAATCTGAGCCTCAGTTTCTCCATGTGTAAAATAAGAAGGGAGGGCTGGACTAGATGACCTCAAGTTCCTTTATAGCTATAATCTATAAAGTACTTTCACATATATTACGAGGGTAGCTGCTTGCGAAATAAAACCTATCTTGACCTATTTTGCTGCCCCAGGTACTTTTTCTTGCTTCACTCATGATGCATCAAAAACTCCTTAAAAACTAGCTTCCCCACAATTACATCCAGGATGTAGACAATATAGATAATACCATCCTTATTATATAGATGTGGCAGCTAAGGGACTGGAAAGTTGAGTGATTTGCTTGAAGTCACGTAATTATGAAGTGATAGAGCCAGGAATCAAACTGACATCCTTAGTTCAAAGTGCTTTCTATTAAACTATAATTTGTGTATTGCTTCTTCCAAGCTATCTCTCTGTTAGATGATCCACAGAAAATTGCAACTTATAGTCAGTTTTTCAGTAAATAAAAAAATTGGAATGCAAATTTGAAGGAAAAAATCAAAATATTATTCATTCTTGACCCAAAGTGATGGCACATTTCATTGAGCCTATAAAAAGTGCTAACTGCCTTTCTACTATAGTATCTCAAATATGTGCCTTTAGAAATATTGTCCTCCAGGCACAGGAATTTCTACCCTGCTCCAGGAACTCCATCATACCAATAATCGATCTGCCAATAAATTAGTAAGCTCACACATCGGCATGTGAAACAGAGCTGGCTTGCCACCGAAAGACATTTATATACGATCAGTTAAACATCAGTTCTTGGACAGAATTTATTGAAAATCATTGATTGCCCTGAATTCTATTTGTTTGCAAAGGCAACTCACGCAATTTCATTCTTTACTCTCTAACACACCAGTAAATGGAATTAAAATGTTATAAAGTTGTAAATGTCCAGGACATTTAGTCCTGCTGGTGAAAATCTGGGGCTAATGAGGCCCAGAGCTTGCTTAGCACCAACGGTCTTTAATTTCACACTCAAGGAAAGGGGAGAAGAATGGTCAAGCTCTGTTCTGGATCCACATTCTATGCCCCTAATCTGGGGTGTAACAAGGAAGAAGATCAGGGGAGGGAGGAGAAAATTGGAAGGATAAAGGTGACATGTATTTGTCAGTAACTAAGAAACAACTTTGCTCAGAATTTAGTTAGGAAAGGTTGTTAGTCAAAATAAGAACCGCATTAATGTAAACTGATTCCCCATTTTTTTGTATAATTCAATCAATAAATATTTCTAAAAGTCTATTACGTTCTAGTCACTGTTCTAGATGCTAAGAATGCAGAGACAGACGTGAAAAAATTCTTTCCTTCAGGGAGCTTATATTCAATTGAGGGAACAAATGCATGCATCTAAAATTATGATTTTCACATAAAGATTGGTTTTAGGATCCATTTTTCCTATTGCTTCTACCAGGTCTTGGCATATCCTAGGCAAAAAAATTCCTAGATATATCTTATTCGCTGCCCTAATCACTTGAACCTCAAGGAAGTAGATATCTTTTTTTTTTTTTTTTGTATTCCTAGCTCACTTTCAGGTACTTCATAATAGGTACTTAATAATTGTTTGTTGTCTTAAATTGGCCTTGGACACATACTTTCCCTTCTTTAGACCTCATTTGTCTTATCTATGAAATGACTATGCTAGGCTAGATATCTTGTCCAAGTCTAAAGCTCATGATACCATGCTTAGTGGTTTGTAATAATGAGAAGAAGATGATAGAGGAGGAGAGGAGAAGGAGAAGAAAGAGGAGGAGAACAAGGATGAGGAAGAGGCACTTGGGTGCTACAAGAAGTGAAAGCTTTCTCAACAGATTTATCTCTTGTCTTTGTTGCTTGGTGGAAGCGATTTTCTTTAAGGAAGGAAGACATAAACTCTGGAGTAGACTTGGATAGACTTTCCATAATACAGCAGCGTATTTTTCTGACCAAGCTGCTGCACTTGAAAGGTAGTTGAACAGACACAGAATGCACCATAGGTGAAACTGAATTGGTTCCAACATTGGGAAAACAATGGAAACTATACTAGAAAAGTCATCATTTGTTCCATGCCTTCTCCACGCAGCGAGTATACTATTGGGCAGTGCCCCTAAGGGGTCAAAGAGAGAGAGAATGCCATATGCACAATCACATATTCATAGTAGCACTTCTTTTTTAAATATGTAATGGCTAATAATTGGCAGCACACTGAGTTCTAATCAGTTAGGAAATGGTTGAACTAATTGCTTCATTTTTTATGTAATTTACCTTTAATGAGAATTTGATACACAAATATTAACAAATTAGAACCTAATAATGTAAACTATTTCATTGCACCATTTTATTTTTTTATGCAACATTTAAATGCAAGCATATTTTGACTTATGAACAATATTAAAATATAACCTTGATTAATTGGAATATTTAGGGTATGGACCAGTGTAATTAACAGCTAATATTTAATTCTTCTAGGTAAAATCTTTCAAAATACAATATCTCACTTTTTGTCTTAATATTTCGCCTTTACTAAGCTAACCACATTGTGACGGCTAAGAATATTGCTGTGACTTAGCCACAATTAGAATCAATATAATCTAGCTTTCTAATGTTCCACATAGTTTTACAATACTGAAAACATCCTTCAGAAAATACATATGGCTTGATAAGATGCATTTTTTATGAAAAGTCTTTTGCCTTTTCAATGACTATCAGGTCAGAAACTGTAGTATCATGGGATGACATCACTGAAAACAAATCATGGAAAACTTGGTTTAGGGGACTAACTGTTTTATGCAAATAAAATAACCTCTACTTTATCATAAAGACTGACAGATATGAAAAAAAGCCAAAGGAACTTGGGAAGACTTAAGGGTATTATGCAAAGAATATTAAACCTAAGCTAAGATGGAAAATATACAAAATGAGTTAATAATTTAAAAACCAGTAATAACAATGATAAGCCATTGAAACAGGACATTGAGCAGACATGATGTCATAACCTTATCAGGGGCACATTTCTACTACCACTTGTGAAAGAGTTTATAGATTATAGATTCAGACAAAGTAATCAGCTATGGTGAGGATGCTGGGTGTTATTTTTATTTTTTGTAATGTACTTTATTTAAAAAAAAGGAGAGAAAGAGAAGGTTCAGTTGGAGTGACAGTATCTTTACAAGGGACAAGATGTGGGAGGGGAGCTCTAACCACCATCTTGCCCTATGGCAGATATGACTGGTAGGAGATCATTTATGTCTGGATGGCCTAGGCTACTTGATCATGTCAGCTCCCTGACCTGAAATTGTACATGGTGTGTGGGGAGGCGGGGAATATCCCCTTATACTTCATAAGTAATATTACCAATGCTTCTAGAAAGGGTGAGCCATATTTTCCCCTTTTGCTCACCTTAGCATCCCTGTAATAATACAAGCAACATTCTCACAATTACAGTGTAAGTCCCCAGAGAGCAGAGATAGCCTTTCTTTTGTAATCATTTCCTTAATACTTATCTGAGTGTTTGGCACCTAGAAAGCTCTTAATATTTTTTTATTTATTCAATCTTCTGCAGAGATCTTGACATAAATATATGCATGTATGTACACATGCATATATGTAGGTAGGTAGGTACATATGTATTTTACAAAAAGAATCAAAAGAAGAAAGAAAAAAAAAACATACAGAGAGCTTAAGTTCTTTTCCTCTGGAGAGGAGAGGAGAATCTTGGGAAATGGGGAAAATGTCCTAAACTAGCCCGAAATATAGCCAGATATAGACTAAACCTATAAACATTTCCTTACTTTATAATCAATCTACTGAAAAGTTGTGAATCTCTGGAGTTTATAGTACCAAATGCCCCAAAATAAATACAGCTTAGCTGTTATGTTTGGAAAACTGATTTGCTTCGATATTTTACAGATACAAGTTAGTTTGAAACTATGCCCTTCTCGTCAATATTTTTAATATGTTTCTTTCTCTTGAAGTGAGAGCAATAAGTAGTAATTTTTGTGCCTAGACAAACAGTTAAAAGAACCCCCTCATTTGGAGGAAAGGTATAATCCCATATTGGAGAAAAAAAACATACAATATCCAGCTGCCTAGGTTTTCTCATCTGTAAAATGAGCTGGAAAAGGAAATGTCAAGTCACTGTAGTATCCCTTCCAAGACAAGCCCAAATGGGGTGACAGAGAGTTGGACGCAGCTGAAAGATGAATTAACCTCAACACTCAGAGTAGTGTCTGATATCTCCCTAATTTAACCATTTATTCTTGGAAACTGGAAATTGACCTGTTTTGTTTTTGTCTCTCCTATGCTGCTGAAGGATCTCACGTGCTGCCATTACCCACTAAGTTTGGTGACCTGGGGCAAAATTCCTGTCAGCCATTTTTTTAATGCCTCTTAATGATGTTAAGCCTAAAAGTGTTTCTTTAACCCGTCAATTTATGCAAATTCCAAGTGGCCTTTGAACTAGCATATTATCTATATCTATATATCTCTATATATTTCTGTCTTTGTATATATATACATATATATATGTATATATATACACACATACTATGTGCGTGTGTGCGTGTACATATACATTTGTGTGGATCTGAGATTTCATCTGGCAGGTCCTCCTCAGTCCACTGAGGCACATTATATAACCCTATTACAATTTCTTACTTTTCTGATTCTGGTCAACAATGCTTTTTATCATCTTTTGTTCCTATTCTACGGCTGTCATTGAAGAATGAGGAAGGATTCACAGAGAGTCAAAGGCAGCGTCGCCATTTTTGTCCATTTTCTGAGCTTCTGAGTTATGCTATGTTACTCTACCCTTAAACAAAGTGATGACTCAGTGGCAGAGCTATGTAGTAGCCAGCACTGACCTTAGAGTCAAGAAGACCTGGGTTTGTATTTCACCACCAACACTCTATAACTATCATACTCTGGGTAAATTTTTCATGGTCTGGGCCTCAAAGTCACCCTTTGCAAAATGAATGGATTGGAACTGATGACCTCTAATGCACCTTCTCTCTCTAATTTATTTTCTTCTAATCAATGGCACTCCCTATGAGCTACACCACAAATATCTGGGCTATCTATCTGACAAACGCATGTTATGTCATATATTGAAACTGGAATTTGGGGTCCACCATGATTGGTCCTAGAAAACTCATGATAAAGCAACCAAGGATGAACTCAAAGGAGCAACATATTAACCGAATCCCCAAAGGATTACCTAGTTTTTAGGTTTGCTTTTTCCTGAACTCCTCAGAAGTGGTGTCCAAAGCAATTAAGACTTGAAGACATAACCCTTTTGCAAGCTCTTTGGAGTGAGAAAACAATCAGATTGAAAAGAGTTTAACTTTTTGCTTACATCTGACAAACAAGTAATATAAATAAAACCTCCCTCCCAACACCAACCCACATACTTATATGACTTATTTTGACCCTGACCCTGATTTTTATCTCATAAATATTAGCCTAAGCTACACTTACTATTAGTCACTTATTTTCAAAAAGCACCAAAGACATAATGGAGCGATGTCTTGACTTTCCTGTTTCCAGAGTCACCAAAGTTCAGTGGGAAGACAAGTCAGAGCAACTGGCAGTCACCCAGGATAGAGTAGATAACCTTGGTGTATTTGGTGTCTGACTAAGCTCAAAGTGCTCTACAACATTTGCTTCAGCCATTTTCATGGTTCCTGAAACAAGTTGTTTTCATCCCCATTCTGCTGGGGAAGTATTCATATGCTTGGGGGAGACGTTCCCATCCCTCACCTGTCAGTTGCCTTCAACTTGGTTTAGTTCATCTGCCAAAATAGTTTTACCAAGGTGTGACTAGAGAACGTTACAACATCTTGAAGTCACAGGTGAGAGTGGGGTGGCTGGTTGGACATCAAAGTAGCCCTGAGTAGCTCTCAAAATGGCTCGACAACCCTCCTACATTTCTAAAATGCACTTAAATCCCATCTAAAGATTCGTTTGCCAGGCTACTCTGCTTACACCATCACAATCACCATGGAAGGTTGGTGTTAAAATTATCCCTGTTTTATAGATGGGCAAACTGCGGCAAACAGAGGTTAAGTAACTTTCCCAGGGCTACACAACTAATAAGTGTCTGAGGACAGGATTTAAACTTAATCAATTGTTGCATGAGTTTCTGTATTCCCCCTGGGGTAACAAAGAGAAGAAAAGGGGAAAAAATTACCGGTGGGCCAATTAACTGGTGATAAAGCACCTTTAATTTTGCCAGAGAGTCCTCATACATCAGATTCAAAGGAAGGTAGGTGTATTGAAAACTCTTCTAGCTTTTGGACTTGCCAAAGTCATTGCTACCCTTCCATTAGGGAGTAAGCACTCAAGATCACTTCCAAACCATGATGAGGAATCAGAGTAAGATGGTAGTGTATAGAATGGAAAACTATGGATGTATTTACTACGTGCCAAGCTCTGAAACTAAGTGATGGGAAGAGAAATAGAAAAATAAGTCATTTCTTATTCTTAAAGAGCTTACATTAATGTTGGAGGAGACAATATACATAGGAAGCTGGAGATGCAGGGCAGATGGAAAGTCCCAATAGATTTCTCAGTCAGAAACAGTGTATTCCAAGATTCAGGAATTCTTAGATTATACTGGAATTTGAAATAGCAAACGGCATTAGTGATCATGTCTGCCTAGCAGCCAAGGGCTTAGAAGAATCAGCGTCTATAACTGTTGGGAGATTGGTTGGTTCTGAGCATGAGTCAGACTGGGACTCTGAAGGAAAGGTACAGGTGACTGTTCAATGGTCTCTTTCTTCTGGCATATGTTGATGGGAATGGAGAGGGCAACGGGTTAAGAGACGTAAAAGAGTTCTAGTTTTATCTTGATCAAGTAGTTTTGCTGAATTTTGTGGATTGCAATAATGTGTGTCAGCATGTAGAAAATGAAGTTAGATGAGTCCATCTAAGGTTATTTTTTACATTTTTCCCCTAGCACTAAACAAACTTGATTCTTGTCTCCTGAAGCTGAGAAAGAAGAAATTAGTTACTAAATAGTGGTCATTTCTCTCTACTCCCAGCTAAGTTTAGTAAGAGATCAGCAGATGGCAGGACCTATATATCCACAGTAGATGAATCTCTCTATGATGCTGAAATATTATGGCAGGAAGAAAATGTCAGTTGGCTTCAGCTGTGATATTGGAAGCATATGAAACTGTCAAACAGTATTGCAATAATGATTAGCTCTTCACAATACACTTGAACTCAAGTTTCTCAAGTGCTTTCAAATTGTTTTTTTTTTCTTTTAATAAGAAGTATCATTACTTTGTGTCAGGAAAATGCAGTCATTTCTGGGGTAGCACTTGAAATTGTCTGACACCTCTCTGGTGAGACATTGAAAGGCTTCAGTATGATGCAAAAAAAGCTGCTTTGCATTTATACTATTCACAAAGGCCATTTAAAGCATGGCAATTTTCTTATAACCACAGAATTTTGTAATATCAGAACTGGTATTGACCTTGAGCATGCAGGATCACACATTTAGAGTGGAAAGGGATCTTAAAAACCATCAGTCTCAATGCTTTCAGTTGGCATATAAGGAAACTGAGGTACAGAGATATACTAGGGTATTAAGCTCATTTTTGACTAAAGTAGTGTATGAGGTATCTTGCTATATAGTAAGTAGGTTAGGGATTTAAGTCAGGAAGACCTAGATTCAGGAGCCACCCTTGAAACACACAGATTGTGTCACTTTGGGTAAATGTCATTAAACATTCCAAGGTTCTAAGGAACTCCCTTAGACAGTTGCAGAGAAGCTGCCTTCATTGACTGAAGAAGTTTCCTTCACCAATGAAATAACAATTCCCCTCCCTATCCCTAAAATCATTTAAATGATATCAAAATTTAAAAATATTTTTAAATTGCACAGTGTTCTAAGACCGTTATTTAAACTATTTACCCCATGCAATACTGTGTCTTTGAATCCCTTATCACTCCTTTGTCAATATGTCTCCAACAGTGCATATAAGAGTACAAAGCAATCCTGGCATCAAATTGGCATGGCAAATAGAGTTCTTGCTCTGGCGTGAGGAAGATGGGAATTCCCAAGATTGAAGTGAGGATCAAATGAGATATTTGTAAAAAATATTTTGCAAATCATATAAATGTAAACTATTATCAGTATCACTATCATCATCTTGTTCAATATCATGCCTTTCATGATCATTCCAGCTCTTTTTCTTGTAATTTTTCATCTCCATCTAATAGATGAAGCTCACACCCATATCTAGGCTGCATAGATTGACTATGTTCACACAGGTAGAAAGTATCAGATGTAGGATTTGAATCTAGGACTTTCTGATTCTAAGTTTAATGTACTATTAGCACAAATCAAGGTGCAGACTTTTTGAAGCTTTGAAATAGTAAAGTAACACACAGTTGCTTTTCCTTACAATTTAATAATTCTTTCTCTGCTGTTTATCAAAGGGCTTTGGCATACACCATCCTTACTTTTGTGAAGGAGGAAATTAAGGGTCAATGGTTAAATGTCTTTCCCAAGGTCATGAAACCAATTAATCAAAGGACAGTAGTCCTTCTGAGCAGATGGTGACATCTGAAAAAAATATCTCCTATACAACAAACTCAACAAAAATTGTGGAAAGACCTTTGGTCCTAGTGTTATAAAATCAGAGTCTATTTATACTTCTAAAAATTACCTGTCTGAAATTGGTCAAGTTACTTCATCTCAATGGGTCTTTTTTCACATTGGTAAAATGAGGGGGCTGTAGTAGAATTCCTCTAAGGTCTATTCTAACTCTAAATCTTTGATTTTATGACTTCCACTGAGGAAGAAACTACTAAGTCCCACGCTAGCCCATTATGCTTTGGCACAGCTTTCACTGTTAGGAAGTTTTTTGTTTGTTTGTTTGGTTTTCCATATAACACATCTAAAGTAAGAGAGCCTCAAGTGATGCAACTGGGGTTTAAAAACAGGACTTTGGGCCCCCAGTCTGATATTCTGCTATTGTAACTTGTTTCTCTGTACCATCTTTTATTTGCCCTGCTAAAACATTTCAGCTTCACCTTTTAATTAGAAACATATCAATTGAAAGGAAAAACCAGAATGTATCAGTGACACATCTAAAAGGAACATTATTAAAAATTTATATTAGGAGTCCTTTCATTTTAAACTCCTAACATAGCAAATTTAGGAATCTCACTCCACTAATAAGGACAGTGAAGTGGCTCAGTGAATAAAGTGGCAGGGCTAGAGTCAGGAAGACTCATAATCCAAATCTGGCCTCAAATGCTTCCTACTTGTGTGACCCTGGGCAATTCACTTAACCCTTTACTTCAGTTTCCTTATCTGTAAAATGAATTGGAGCCTCTACATGATGGACAAAAGTCAAGGAGGTGGCTGAGCTCTCCCAGGTTTCCCTCAGAAACAACATCAAATCAAGCTTCTAAATAGTTCTGGAGTGACCAAACCTACAGAAAGACATAACGAAGAGATTTTTAAGCTTAAGATAAATTGGAAGGAATTCAGGAAAGGTTTGTTGCACTTGAAGGAGTGCAGGCCAGGACAGACAGTGTCGAGGCAAGCCAGCAGGAGGCTCTTAGCCACGACACAGATCAGCAACAGAGATCTCTAGGGACTGACTCAACAGTTGTAAGGCATGCAGCCCTAACACGGAAGGCAAACTGCAAGTACTGGAAGCCCCAGCACAAGTACTCCTAGGCTAGGCCAGAACAGTGAGTAAACCCCTAACCCCAAAGGCCCCATCACAGAAAGATAGTGGCCAGGCCCCTGGCCCCAGTACAAGAAGCTTGGGACAGTGCCCTGGACCCGAGAAGCAGAGCTCAAATAAAAAAGTCAACAAAAATGGCTTAAAAATGAACAAAAATTAGAAAAGAGCCCTGACCATAGAAAACTGCTATGGAGAAAGGGAAGACCAAAGTACACACTCAGAGGAATACAACAGCATTAAAATTCCTACATATAAAACCTTAAAAGGAAATATGAATCAATCTCAAGCCCAAAAAACCTTCTTGGAAGAGCTCAAGAAGAATTCCATCAGAAAAATAAGAGAGACAGAAGAAAAATGGGGAAAATAAATGAGAATTATGCAAGAAAGAGTCAACAGCTTGGAAAAAGAAGAGCAAAAATTGAAGAAAAAATTCCTTAAAAAATACAACTGGTCAAATGTAAAAAAAAAAAAACTCAATGAAGAAAACAACTCCTTAAAAAGTAAAATTGGGCAAATGGAAAAAGAGGTAAAAAAAACTAACTGAAGAAAAGAATTCATTGAAAAGTAGAATTAGGGGAGTGAAAGCTAGTGACTCTGTGAAGATATCAAGAATCACTCAAAAAAATAAATAGAATGAAAAAATAGAAGAAAATGTAAAATGTTGCTGGAAAAACAACTGACCTGGAAAATAGATTCAAGAGAGATAATTTAAGAATTATTACAGTACCTGAAAACCATGAGAAGAAAGAAAGAAAGAAAGAGAGAGAGAGAAAGAGAAAGAAAGAAGGAAAGAAAGAAAGAAAGAAAGAAAGAAAGAAAGAAAGAAAGAAAGAAAGAAAGGGAAGAAAGAAAGAAAAAGAAAGACAAAAGAAAGAAGAAAAGTAAAGGAAAGAAAAGGAAGGAAAGAAGGAAGGAAGGAAGGAAGGAAGGAAGGAAGGAAGGAAGGAAGGAAGGAAGGAAGGAAGGAAGGAAAGGAAAGAAGGAAACCTAGGCAGCATCTTTTAAGAAATCATCAAGGGAAAATGTTCTGATATCCTAGAACCACAAGATAAAATTGTCATTGAAAGAATCCATTGATCACCCCCTGAAACAGATCTCAATATGGAAACTCCAAGGAATATTGTGGCTAAATTCCAAAGCTATTAAGTCAAGGAGAAAATACTGCAAGCAGTTATAATAAAACAATTCAAATATCAAGGAATCACAGCCAGGATTACATAAGGCTTAACATTTTCTATATTAAAGTGTTGGAGGGCTTGGAATGTGAAATTCTAGAAGGCAAAATTCTATAACCAACAAACAACTACCCAGAAAAATTGAGCATAATCTTTCAGGGGGAAAGATGAACATTCAATGAAATAGGGAACTCTCAGACTTCCCTTATGAAAAGACCAGAGATGAACAGAAAATTCAGTCTTCAACTATAAGACTCAAGATATGCAAAATAAGTAAACAGAAAAGAAACAAAAAGACCCACTATTCAATAAGATTAAATGGTTTATATCCCAACACAGAAATATGATACTTGTAACTCTTGAAAACTGTATTTCTATTAGGGCAGTTAGAAGGAGTACCTATAAATAGAGGGCATGAGTATAAGCTGACTTTGATGTGATGGTAATGAAAAAAAAATTAAAGGGTAGAAAAAATATATGAGGAAAAGAGGAAAGGGATAGGCAGAATAGGGTAAATTACATCACGTATAGAGGTACAAAAGACCCATTATAGTAGAAGGAAAGAAAAAAAAGGGCTGAAATAGCTTGAACATTATTTTCATGGGGTTTAACTCAAAAAGAGAATAACATGCACATCCAATGGGGTATAGAAATATATCTTTCTCTACTAGGAAATAGGAGGGTGAGGGGAAAGAAAAGAGGGAAAGGACTGATGGAAAGGAGGGCAAATTGAGGGAGGCAGTGGTCAAAAGAAAGCACTGGTGAAAAGGGAAAGAGTGAAAGGAGAGAGAGAAATATAAATGGGGAAAATAGGATGGAAAGAAATACACAATTAGTAATCATAACTGTGAATGGGAATAGGATGGATTCTCCCATAAAATTAAAGTGAATAGCATAGTAGACTAAGAACCAGAATACAATATGTTGTTTATAAGAAACACATTTGCGGCAGAATGATACAGGGAAAAGACTGAAGCAGAATATATGACGCTTGAGCTGAAACAATACACACACATGCACACACACACATACACACACACAGCAGGCATAGAAATCCTGATCTCAAACAAAGCAGAAAATAGATCTAATTAAAACAATAAAGAAGAAAAGTATATCTTACTAAAAGTATCATAGACAATGAAGTAACATCAGTAGGATACATTTATGCTCCAAGTGGTGCATCAAAATTCTTAGAGAAGAAGTTAAGTGAGTTATAGGAAAATAGTAGACAGAAAAATTAAACTGATGTGTGACTTCAATCCCTCTCCCCCATTTTATTTTTTAATTCAATATCTTAATTTTATTATTTTTATTTTCAGAATTTTCATTTTTTTGGATTTAGATAGGTTTTTTCTTTTTAACTTTTCATCTACATGTATTTATTTTCAATTTTTGTCACTCACTTCCACAAATTTTGAATTTCAAATTTCCTCCCCATCCCTACTCGGTCCCCAGGACAGTGTGTATTGATTGTCCTTTCCTCCAATCTGCCCTACCTTCTATCACCACATCCCTATTCTTCCCTTCTGTTTTCCTGTAGATAGATGGCTATATGCCATTGTCTGTATATCTTATTTCCTAGCTACATGAAAAAACCTCTAACATTCATTTTTAAAGCTTTGAGTTTCACATTCCCTCCCATCCCCCTCCCCACCTATCCTCATTGAGAAGGGAAACAATTTGATAAAGGTTATATGTGTGTGGTCATGCAAAATACTTCCATAATATTCATGTTGTGAAAGATTATATTTCCTTCTATCTTCTCCGCCCTTCATTTATTCTATTCTCTACTTTGATCCTGTCCCTCTACCAAAGTGTTTGCTTCTGATTATCCCTTCCTTGAATCTGTCATCCCTTCTATTATCCCCCCTCTATTATCCCTTCCCCCCTGCTTTTCTGTAGAGTAAGACAGACTTCCATACCCAATTGAATGTGTATGTTATTCCTTTCTGAACTAAATCCTATGAAAGGAAGGCTCACTTATTTCCTCTCTTCTTCCCCTTCTTCTCCTACATTTAAAAGCTTTTTCTTGTTTCTTTTATGTGAGATGATTTACTACATTTTACATCTCCCTTTCTCTTTCTCCTAATACATACTTCTCAATCCTTAATTTTCTTTTTTATATAACATCCCTTCACATTCAGCTCAACCTGTGCACTCCCATATATATGTGTGTGTGTGTTTGTATGTATAGATATACATACATGTACATATGTGCATGTATGTATGCATGTAAATTCCCTCCAACTATCCTAATACTGAGAAAGGTCTCATGAGTTACAAATATCATCTTTCCATGTAGGAATGTAAACTGTTCAACTTTAATAATTCCATTACAGTTTCTCTTTCCTGTTTATCTTTTCATGCTTCCCTTGATTATGCTCTTTGAAAGTCAAATTTTCTATTCAACTCTGGTCTTTGCAACAAGAATTCTTGGAAGTCCTCTATTTCATTAAAGTTCCATTTGTTCCCCTGATGTATTATACTCAGTTTTGCTGGGTAGGTGATTCTTGGTTTTAATCCTATCTCCTTTGACCTCTGGAATATCATATTCCAAGGCCTTTGATCCATTAGTGGAGAAGCTGCTAAGTTCTATGTTATCCTGATTGTTTGTCCACAATACTTGAATTATTACTTTCTTGCTGTTAGTAATATTTTCACCTTGACCTGGGAACTCTGGAATTTGACTACAATATTCCTAGGAGTTTTACTTTGGGGATTTCTTTCAGGAGGTGATAGATAGATTCTTTTCATTTCATTTTACCCTCTAGTTCTAGAATATCAGGGCAGCTTTCCTTGATAATTTCTTGAAAGATGACATCTAGGCTCTTTATTTTTTATCATGGCTTTCAGGTAGTCCAGTAATTTTTAAAATTATCTCTTCTGGATTCATTTTCCAGGTCAGTTGTTTTTCACTGAGGTACTTCACATTGCCTTGTATTTTTTTTTTTATTTTGGTTTTGTTTTATACTTTCTTGACTTCTCATAAAGTCATTAGTTTTCATTGGCTTCATTCTACTTTTAAAGGAATTATTTTTGTCAGTGAGCTTTTGGACCTCTTTTAACATTTTGCTCATTATACTTTTTAAGGCATTCTTCTCCTAAATGGCTTTTCGGACCTCTTTTGCCAGTTTAATTTTAAAGATTTTTTTCTTCAGGATTTTTTTGGGTTTCATTTAGCAAGATGTTGACTCATTTTTCATGATTTTCTTGCATCACACTCATTTCTCTTCTCAATTTTTCTTCTACTTCTCTTTTTAATTTCAAAATGCTTTTTGAGCTCTTCCATGAACTGAGACCAATGCATATTTTTCTTAGAGACTTTGTTGTGTTCTTCTGGTTGTATGTTTTGATCTTCCTTGTCATCAGTGAAGTAAGAAAATACCTCTTCACTGAGAAAGTAAGAATCTATAGTCTGTTTCTTTTTTTCTGTTTCCTCATTTTCTCAGCCAATTACTTGACTTTTGAGTTTTGTTAATTGGAAGGCTGCAGAAGCATCCTCCTCTTCAGCAGTGGCTGCAGACACCCTGAGGCTAGGGTCAGACCATGCTGCCCTCTCAACGAGGTGAGAGACCCTTCCCACTGATCTTTGAAGTTCTCTTTAGTGTTTGTGGGCTAAGAAGTCTGGAATCCACAGCAGCTGTCCAAGAGTCAGTACTCTAAGGCCTGATCCAGTTCAGTCCACCTGAACTGTGCTCTATTCCCAGCCTGGTGCAATAGACTACTGACTTTTCAGATTGTCTTGGACTGGAAATTTACTTCAGTCTGTCATTTTTTGACTTCTGCTGGTCTAGAATTTATTTAGAGTCATTTTTTACAGATTTTTGAGGGGATGGTGGAGAGAGTTATAGCAGGACCTTGCTTCTAGCTCTCCCTCTTCCTCTCCCCCATTTTAGAACTAGACAAGTCTAACCGCACAATAAACAAGAAAGAAATTAAGGAGGTGAATAGAAATTTAGAAATGTTAGATATAGGAGTTCTCTGGAGAAAGCTAAATGAGAATAGAAAGGGATATTTTTTTTTGTAGTGGTGGTATATGGCACCTACACCAAAACTGACTATGTGTTAGGGCAGTAAAAACCTCCCAATCAAATGCAGAATGGAAGAAATATTAAACATAATCTTTTTAGATTGTGATCTATTAAAAATTATGTATAATAAGGGATCACAGAAAGATAGATTAAAATTAATTGGAAAATAAATAAGCTAATCCTAAAGTATGAATGAGTCAAACAACAAATCACAGAAATAATCATTAATTTCATTAAAGAAGATAACAACAATAAGACTAATTGACATGCTAATATTTATGGGATGCAGTCAAAGTAGTACTTAATGGAAATTTTATATCTTTGAATGCCTATATGAATAAAAGTGGGAAATAATAGATCAATGAATTGGACATGCAACAAAAAAAGCTAGAAAAAGGCTAAATTAAAAATTTCCAATTAAATATTGGATTAGAAATTCTGAAACTCAAAGGAGAGTTTGATAGAGATGAAAGTAAAAAAAAATTGAACTAATAAAATTAAGAGCTGATTTTATGAAAAAAACAAACATTTGCTTAATTTGATTTAAAGAAAGATGAAAACCAAATTACCATTTTCAAAAGGGTAAATTCACCACCATTGGAGATGAATTTAAACAATAAGTAGGAGATATTTTGCCAAATTTTCTCCAATAAATCTGACAATCTAAGTGAAATGGATAAATATTTATGAGATTGTAAATTGTCCAGGTTAATGGAAGAAGAAATAAAATACTTAAATAAAGCTATTTTGAGGAAAAAGGAAATTAAACAATCAATCCACCAATGAACTTCCTATGAAAAAATCTCCAAGGCCACATGAATTTACAAGTGAATTCTACCAAATATTCAAAGAACAATTAACTCCAGTACAATAGAAAATATTTGGGGAAAATAGGCAATGAAAGAGTACTACCAAATTTCTTTTATGACACCAATATTGTGATGATACCTAAACCGGGAAGAGTCAAACTACAAAGAGAAAATTATAGACCCATTTCCCTAATGAATATTGATGCATAGATTTTAAATAAAACATTAGCAAAGAAAATAAAGCAATTTATCACCAGAAAAAAAAAGCATGACCAGGTGGAATTTATACCAGAAATGTAGGCTTGTTCAGTATTAGGAAAACTATCACTATAACTGACCATATCAATGATAAAGGTAACAGAATTCATGTGATTATCTCAGTAGATGCAGAAAAAAGAGAAAAAGCAGGACTTATTCACATTAAAAATACTAGAAAGTACAGGGATAATTGGAGTTTTCCTTAGAATGATGCATAGTATCTATCTAAACCCCCAGCAAACATTATTTGTAATGGAGAAATGCTAGAAGCCTCCTCGCTAAGATAAAGGGTGGAACAAGGACACCATTATCACTACTATGATTCAATATCATACTAGAAATGTTAGCTTTAGCAATATGGGTGGGAGGGGAATTGAAGGGATTAGAATAGGCAATGAGGAAGCAAAATTTTTGCAGATGACACAATTGTGTAATTAGAAAATCCCAGAGAATCAACTAAAAAATATATTTAAAATAATAAAAAAATTAGCATAGTTACAGGATGCAAAATAAATATACATAAAACATCAGCATTTCCATATATTACCCACACAGCTCAGCAGCAAGAGATAGAATTGAAAATAACTGTAGATAACATAATATATTTGGGAGTTTATCAGCCAAAACAAATTGAGGGACTATTTAAATACAATTACAAAACACTTTTCACATAAAGTCAGATCCAAGCAATGGGGACACATCTGTTTAATATGATTATACATGTATAATGTACATCAGATTGCTTGCAGTCTTGGGGAGGAGGGAGGGAAAAGGGGAAGGTAGAAGAATTTGGAACTCAAAATCTTATAAAAATTAATGTTGAAAACTATATACATTTAATTTGAAAAAAATAAAATATTATTAAATGGAAAAAATTATAAAGGGGGGGATACAAAAATGAGCTACAGAAAAAAATGACAAACCACTCCCATATCTTTACCATAAAAACCCCAAAATGGGGTCATGAAGAATCAGATACAACTGAAAATAAGATGATTGACAAAATTCCTCAATAAATGCTTATCAGGGGCAAAGAGTTTATTATTCCTAGCTATTCAACTCACGCTGTGCCATTTACCTATCTATCTATCTATCTATCTATCTATCTATCTATCTATCTATCTATCTATCACCTATCTATTGATTTAGAAATATTAGCTTTCCATTTAGGAATGTAAACAGTTTAACTTTAGTGAGTCCCTTGTGATTTCTCTTTTCTGTTTACCTTTTCATGTTTCTCTTGTTTCTTGTGTTTGAAAGTCAAATTTTCTATTCAGCTCTGGTCTTTTCAACAAGAATGCTTGGAAGTCCTCTATTTCATTGAAATTCTATTTTTCTCCTTGAAGTATTATACTCAGTTCTGCTGGGAAGTTGATTCTTGGTTTTAATCCAAGCTCCTTTGATCTCTGGAATATCATATTCCAAGCCCTCCTAGTGTAGAAGCTGATAGATCTTGTTTTATCCTGATTGTGTTTGCACAGCACTCAAATGGTTTGCTTGTTTGTTTGTTTTTCTGGCTGCTTGCAATATTTTCTCTTTGATCTGGGAACTCTGTAATGTGACTACAATATTCCTAGGAGGTTTCCTTTTGAGATTTCTTTGAGGAGGTGATCAGTGGTTTCTTTTAATATTTATTTTGCCCTCTGGTTCTAGAACGTCAGAGCAGTTTCCCTTGTTGATTTCTTGAAAGGTGATGTCTAGGCTCCTTTTTTGATCATGGATTTCAGGTAGCCCAATAATTTTTAAATTTTTTCTTCTGGATTTATCTTTCAGGTCCATTTTTTTCCAGTGAGATATTTCACATTATGTTCCATTTTTTTTTTCATTCTTTTGGTTTTGTTTTGTAATTTTTTTAGTTTTTCACAAAGTCATTAGCTTCCATCTGCTCCATTCTAATTTCTAAAGAATTTTTTTCCATTGAGCTTTTGGACATCCTTTTTCATTTGGCCAATTCTTTTTGGATCTCTTTTGCCATTTGGGTTAGTCTATTTTTTAAGATCTTATTTTCTTCAGCAATTTTTTTTGTCCCCGTTAGCAAGCAATTGAGTTGGATTTCCTTGAATCATTCTCATTTCTCTTCCCAATCTTTCCTCTACTTCTCTTACTTGATTTTCCAAATCCTATTTTAGTTCTTCCATGGCCTGAGACCAATTAATATTTTTCTTGGAGACTTTGGATATATGAGCTTTCATTTTGTTGTCTCCTTCTGGTTGTATGTTTTTATCTGCCTTTTCACCAAAGTGAGATTCTACAGTTTGATATTTTTCCTGTTTTTGCTCATTTCCCCAGCTATTTACTTGTATTTTGAGTTCTTTTTCAAAGTAGTTCTCTGCTTCAGGTGGGCATGGGGGAAATACTGTCAGCCACTCAATCCTCTCCCCCCAGTCTTGGGTCTAGAGATACAGAAACAGTTGTTGCCCCTGCTGCTGCTGTGACTGCCACATACTCCTATGCATAGTTTGACCAGCTGCCTGGGGCAGGACCACTCTACTCTCTCAAACAGGTTAAAAACACAGGTTTTTTCCATTGATATTCCAATTTGTCCTTGAGTTTTGGGGGTCATGAAGGTAGAAATCGCCACAGGTGCTAGTGATTCATTCCACCTGAGCCCTGCTCAGTTCGAGTCTGTGCAGGCAGAGCCCACACTGGACTTCACTCTGTTCCATGCCCAGTTTGATAGACATTTCCTGTCAACCTTCCAGCCTGTCTTGGGCTGAAGATTTGCTTCATTATTTCATTCTGTGAATTCTGTAGCTCCAGAATTTGTTTAGAGTCGTTTTTTACAAGTATTTGGCTAGGTTTGTGGGGAGAGCTCCAATAAGTCCCTGCTTTTACTCCTCCATCTTGACTCTGCCCTACAGTCTCTTTTAACTATAAATCTGTGATCCTATTACCTTATGACAATATGATGTTTTGGTCAGCATTTCCAGATCTCAGTCTATGGATTCTGTGATCAATGGTTCAAATATTGCAAGTTTGTAAATCCAAATATAAACCTAAAATTATATTGGACCTGACCATTAAGCTTAGGTTGAGTTTGGTGAGTTTTTTAGATTGGAACACATGGGAGTATAATTTTGCTGTTGTTTTGTTCACAATGGACTCTTTGTGACCCTTTTGGCGATTTTCTTGGCAAAGGTACTGGATTGGTTTGCCATTCCTTCCTTCAGCTCATTTTACAGATGAGGAACTGAGGCAAACAGAGTTAAGTGACTTGCCCAGGGTTACATAGCTAAAAAGGATTTGAGGCTGGATTTGAACTCATGAAAATGAGTCTTCCGGATTCCACGCTGAGGACTCTATCCAATGTGCCACTGAGATGCTCAGGATATATTAGGTGATATATAATGTTCAATAAGTGATGTCAACCTCTACATGTCAGCAATGCATAGACCATCTACAGGATGGAGATTTTGGACTAGGTCATCATTATGGTTTTTGTGTTTCTTTAAATATAGGTCTACATACGGTCTTTTTTTCCAAAATCTTGTTTTCCCCTGAACCAAGCAGCTTAAAGCAAATAATATGAAGTAAATACACAGAGAACCATTAATAATCCTGCCCTCAAATCATGTTTAATATCCATTATATGGAAATATTACCAAATCTGACTAAGAGAAATCAAGTTGAGTGGGAAAATGAATTCCTTAGTTTAATATCTTTTGTAATGAGGAAGGAATGTATATTTTAATTGATTATACCCTTTAAATTAAAGTACCCTGGAACAAAGACCTGATTGCTGCAACCTTATTATAGCTCTGACCCTAGACAGTGTATATAGTGACTTTTTAAGTAATCTGTAGATAATATATGTTCTTGCATATCTCTCCCAGTTCCATTTAGGGTTTGTCTGATCTGAAAGGTAAAAGAATCTGAATCACAAGTATGTGAGAGTCTCAGAATGCAATATATTCCTCCTTCCTGCATTAGCCCTGGCAAGGTAAGTTGAATGTGAGAATTGTTATTTCCTATCTCAATTCTAGCCTGTCCCTATTCTACCCCAGAGGTTATTCTATTGCTGTAGGATACTTCAACCTCCACTGATGTTGGGCAAAGTTAATTGTGCCTGATGTTTAATGTCTACAACGACCTCTGGCATATTCCCATGAAAGGAAAAAAAAAGTTTCATGATGAGAATAGGAACTGGGCAATTAGGAGAGACCTATCACTCATCTTCCTAAAAGATTTCATGAGAGTCCCTCGATACTCTTAGCTTGGCTTAATTGGTGCATGTACCCTCATCCCCACTGTGACTAAGTGCATCCCCATTAACCTCAGGGATGGTCCAGGTCAGCCCAGTCAGTCAGGTCCCTCTCTTCCCTTCAGGGAACAGTAGAGTTGCAGAAAATTCCTAAGCAAAGAGCCAGATGACAAACTTAAGAAAAAGTCGGGTACAAAGCCTTTCTATAACACTGAATGTCAAGTCAGAGTAGAAATTAAGTGTCGATATTAAAGTTAGAAGCAAGAGCTCAAAATCCACATGCCTGAGGCAGCTACATAGCAGAAGGAGATAGGTAACCTGAATTAATATGTATGCTAATGATACACAAGTGAGCTAATGGTGGTCCAGTAGGGAAAGCACCAAATTTGGATTCAAGAACTGAGTTTGAATCTTGCCCCAGCCACTTACCAGCAGGAGTAACTGTGAACCAATTCCTTAAACTCTCCAAATTTTAGTTTCTTCATCAATAAAATAGGCATAATAATCACACAGCTCAAGATTGTCAGGAGGATTAAAATAGAAATACACATAACTTGCTTTAGAAACTTTAATGTAAGTGTTAGGTATTTTTATTACCAGTAAACAGGGGGTCGTTATTACTCCCTTAAGAGAGAACAGCAATACTCATCCAAAGTCACAGAGATAGTTGCTATAAGAGTTCACATTTGAATGCAGGTATTTTCATTGTACCAGGCACAGTGAACCGGAAGCCTCAATACTATATGTAGCCTTCTAGTTCCTTAGGTGCAGCTGTTTCCCTGAGTCTAAGTTTTACAGAACAAATCCTTTCATTAAAGTGTTGTTGCATGGGTTTGAACTACCATACTTAACTAAGACTCAGATCTTTAGTCCATTTACCATTTACCCTGTACTGTTGGCCCAACTACATTCTGATCCTTAAATTTAGAAACACATAGACAATAAGCAAAACCTTCACAGTGTTTTAGAAGAAATACTGTGTATGTTAAAGAAAATCTTTAAATGATAAGAAACATGGTTACATAGGGCGAGACTTGGACCCACAAATTCTGGGTTCAAATGCAACCTGTGACACTATTAGCTCTATGATGCAAGATGAAACTCAGTTTCCTTATTCTATAAAGTGGCGATAAGAATACCTTCAGTATATATCTCACGGTTCATGGTAAATGTCTACTGAGAAAATATAGGCAAAATCCCTTGGACACTGTAAGGTGCTCAACTGATTATGTTATCATTAAAGAGTACTGGGCTCAAGGCCAGAAGAGTGGGATTGAAATATTTGGGCTAGTGTGACCAAGTCATACCTCCTTTCATCTTCCAGTTACTAGACTATTAAGTTGGAAATAAAAATACTTGATTTCTAAGAACTTAAAAGAACATCATTTCAATTGGAGCTCTTGACCTGAAGATAACAGATACAATGAACAGCAGAAACTAAATTGGACGTGATTTGCTTTGGAACTAAGAAATAATTATTATTCAGTTTTATTCATTTCAAAAGGGCAGTGAGCTGGTGCAGTGGATAGAGCACTCATCCTCCTGAGTTCACATGCAACCTAAGATACTAACTAGCTGTATGACCCTGGGCAAGTGACTTAACTGTTTGCCTCAGTTCCTCATCTATAAAATGAACTGGAGAAAGAAATAGCAGAATACTCCAGCCAAAGTAATGCTAAATGAGGTCACCAAGAGTCAGATACAAAGAAGTGATGGAACAATTTTATTACAAAACAAAAACAAAATCATTTATTAAGTATCGACTTGCCCAAAGCACTGGTGCTACAAAGACATAAGGAAAAACCTTAAGGTGCTTACCTTTTCAGGTTAGGCAAGATGCAAATAATAAGTATACAGAGAAATAAAAATAAAGCATATGCAATGCAAATAAATACAAAGTAATTTTAAATAGACTACTAAAAATGGGGGGAGTCATAACTTTACTCCTAAAAGGTCTCAGATACTTAGCTATACAAGCCTGGGAAGTTACTTAATCTCTTACTTTTCTCACTTATGAAATAAGGTTCATATGGGTGGCTATGAGAAACAGATGAGATAATATCTGTAGGCTGTTTAGGCTGGCATGTGGTGCTTAATAAATGCTTATTTGTTTTATTTTCACTGAATGTAATCAAAGAAGAGATCTTATAGAACATTTAGTCAAACTCTCTATTTAGGACATATGATCACAGCTACTGAGGACCCTGACAAAGCTCATATGCACGGACAAATGGTTCAATATATAAAAAGATTTGATTTTATCATTGGAAGTGACATCAGAGAAGACTTATTATGACTTGCTTTGCCATTCTACCTAAGGACGATGGAATCTTTATCTGACATTGCTGGAACCTTCAATATGTATTGCTTCCTCCATTACAAAGAGAGCTGAGAGCAAGGGATTACCATTTTCTTTTCCTTTTATTCTCCCTAGCACCAAGCATAGTACTTTACATATTGTGAGCACTTAAAAAGTTCTCATTCACTCACTCATTCATTCTTTCTTTCATTCATCTGGAATCAAGGAAATGTAAACCCCAGATCTATGATTCTAGTCAATATACAGTAGACTATAGTAGCTACTTAGGAGAAGCTCAGGACTCAGACTTTATATTGATCCTTGAATGTGATTAGGAATCTCCAAGAAGGAAAACATTCCAAATATGTAGGACAGCCTGTACAAAGGTATAGAGAAAAGACACAAAATATCTTTATATTCTGTTAAGATGTATGATGAAAAAGCAGGTAAGTGGGGAAAAAAAATAACTTCTTGTCACTTGTCCTTATTGTCAAAATATTCACCCCGTTTTAATTGCCTTGTTTTTATGTTCCTGGAAAATGGGCTTTCTACAGAAGTGATGTGATTATTATTTATGGTACCGTAAGTTTAATAATGTAGTCCAATAAAACTACTCTAGCAATGAAAGGGAATTTAAAAGGATGAGGATAACTGAGTCATAATGCACAATGTATTTGAAGTTTAAAAATGTTTTAGATCATAAATATAGTCGTGGCTTCAAAAAGTGCCAAGTTTATAAATCCTGGGATCATAAAAAAAATGACACTGGCAAAGTAATCTTCTCCTGCTTTATAAGAACTCCCACTTCAAAGACTCTTGAAGAAGCAAGTGTTTTAGCAATGACCAAGCTTGGCCCAGCGGGAGTAGAGAAATTGTGCCTCCCTTTCTTCATTGGAGGGATTGGGAGACCATGGGGGTGAATGTTACATGTACTGCCATACTCAATGTGCTGGTTAAGTTTCTTGAATTGTTTTCAATTTTGCATACCTAACTATTCACATACACATATATGATATATATTATATAATACATTATCTATGTATATATGTATGTATGTTTATGTTCACATTTGTATATGTGTCACAAAGGGTAGCTTGCATGACAAGGGAAAGAAAAGGGATATGAAACTGATGTAATCAATATTAATAAATATTTCTTATGTGTTACGAGGTACCAGATACTTTGTTATATGCTGGGAATGCATGCATATATACACATACATGAATACACAAGTGAAAACAACAAATAATCATTCAACTAGACATAAATTTTAAAAGACAAGCCAGTCCTTTCTTACAACAACCTTGTGAGGCAGAGAGTAAAATGTATTATAATGTCCATTTCACAGATGAAGAAACAGTCTCAGAGAGGCAAGGCTAAGTTTCCTTGGTCACATAATTATCTGAAGTAGGATTTGTACTCAGATGTTCCTGAATCCTAGTCTACCCCATCAACCAGTAGGCAACAATGCCTTCCCATATATGGAATATTTACAGAAATATCACTTTAGGATACTTTAGCTCCCAAATTTAGAGCTGGGAACACACACACATCTCATCACAAAACCTCAAGTTCACACCTTTTACTTTAGGAATATGGAAATGGAGTCCTGAGAGAAGAAACATCTGTGTCTTCTACTTTTGCCCTTATGTATTCCTTCATATCTCACTTCCCTCATAGAAGAAAGGCTAACTGATTCAGGCAAAGAAAGTGTGTAGTTGGAAATAAGAGTTCAATAAAATCCTCTTTGGGAGTGGCCTCTCCATAGGGTCTTGGGAAGTCTCTTTTGTCTGTGTCTTAGTTGGAAGGGGCAGTAGCAACACCCTCCTAAGGGGCTCCTGGGCCATCTCAACATTAGTCAGTACATCAGTCCCAAACCAAAGCAAGCCCCTCCATTTCCTACCTAGAGCTCGTCTCCCTCCATTTCCCAGTCGGGTGCTATTAGTGAGACAGCCGGCCCGAGAGGCTCCCGCTGCATGAAGAGACAGCTGAAGCCAGCAGCCTTCTCCATCTCCTTGTGCCAAACAGCATAGACAGGAAAACGTTTACGAGGGGAATTCAGCACCCAGGGAATGAGGCACCAGCGTCACGTGGCGTGGGCAGACTGCACTTCAGCTGTGACCTCGGTTTTCAACAAGGTCCTGCTAGCTCCATCTCTTACACACGTGTTACCCCTGGTGACAAATTATGCTGTGCTTTTGTGATGTGCCCAAATGAGAGCTAGGATGAGATCCAAAACAACTTCTTTTGGTTTGGGACCTGAGCCAAGTAACTAAAGAAAATCAATTTTTAACATGCCTTTTATTTTATTTTATTTTTCCCCCCTCTGGCCATCTGAAAAATCCAGGCACCTTTTCAGCTCCATAGTGGATGGCCAAAGGAACAGTATTGATGAGAATATTTTCATATAATTTTTCTTCTTCTTCTTCTTCTTCTTCTTCTTCTTCTTCTTCTTCTTCTTCTTCTTCTTCTTCTTCTTCTCCTTCTCTCTCTCTCTCTCTCTCTCTCTCTCTCTCTCTCTCTCTCTCTCTCTCTCTCTCTCTCTCTCTCTCTCTCTCTCTCTTCCTTCCTTCCTCCCCTTCCCTCTCATTCTCTGTATCTGACTCTCTCTGCTTTAAATTTTTCAATATCAGTATCATAGGAATATAGATTATACTTGTAAAGGTCTTTATTGTTTGATCATTTCAGTCTCATCCTACTCTTTGTGATACCATTTAGGATTTTCTTGGCAAAGATCCTAGAGTGTTTTACAGTTTTCTTCTCCAGGTCATTTTACAGGCGAGGCATCCGAGACAAACAGGGTTAAAGTTCTTGCTCAGAAGCACATAGCTAGTAAGAATCTCAGGCTGTATTTAAATACAAGTTCTCCTGACTTCGGGGTCAGCACTTTATCCACTGCGCCACGTAGCTGCCCCAGAAAGAACTTTAGAGACCATCTAATCCAATCTCCTAATTTTGCAGAAATAGAATCTAAAGATCAAAAAGGAAAGTGACATTGAACTTCCTAATAGACCTGCATAGGACCCCAGACCAACAACTAATCCACCGGCCTCGCTTTACAGGTGAGGACAATTATCTCAGTGAAATTTCAGTGACCTCACTCAAGTCATACAACCAATAAATGGCAGAGCCATGATTTATCCTCAGGTTTGGTCTATCCAACTCTGGAATTCTTTCCACCACACCAAATTGCCTCTCAAGTTCACTTTAGAGGGATTGATGCTCTATTTCATTCTAATGCTTGATTTTAAATCATCGAGCCTCTCTTGGTCCAGAAGAGATTGATTTGCTTACATAAGAATATAAGAATTATCAATTAGAGGATTCAGGTAGTTTTTGGAAAAGAACAAGTGTGTGTGTGTGTGTGTGTGTGTGTGTGTGTGTGTGTGTGTGTCCCCTCTAGGCAAAAATACAATCTGGAAAGTAATAGAAAAAAATGCTCTGCCCTGATGGCATCCTACTCAGACACACACACCAAAACAAAACTAAGGTGATCTGTTTAAGGACCTGGAACGCTTCCAGAAAGTACATCCTGTGAGTTTTTTTTAAAGTATCTTACAATATTAGCAAAAAGTACTGCAATTCCAGCAGACCTGAAATTTGACAAAATTCTCTCAAACAACACTGAAAAAGAGGAAATGAATCAGAGGCGGGCTACCAACTTCCAGCTTGTTGTTGATAGAACAGAGTACTCAGCTTAGAATTGTAAGATCTGGGGTTGAGGGCTGGTTATGCCACTCACTAGACATGTGACACTGGGCCAGTCAGGTCAGCGCTCTGAACTTCAGTTTCTTCTTCTGGTAAACAAGGATAATAAAATAATAATCGGGCATTGTTGCAAGGAAAGGTCTCTAAACTGTAAAACATTGTTGGAATTTGAACTAATGAGCTAACAAGGACACAAATCCCTAATGATCTAATAAACTCATTCTGCCCAATTATTTTCACCTCATCCCTTGTGGTGGAAATGTTTGCTTAGAGAATTGAAGAAGGAAAATTAACAGGCTTGATTATGACCTCCCTTCTTCCCCTGCCTGTTTCTGCTTCTTGTCTCACAAAAGCCTTAGCAAGGAGGTGATCTGACTCAGCTTAACAAACTTCTATTCCAACAATTGTAAAATAAGTAGAAGGGAGGGGCAAAAGAAGATGATGAAAAACAGAGGACTGAAAATCCACAGAGAATTATCTCCAATGCCCAGTCCTAGTTGGTCAAATAATGTGAGAACACACATTCTCCTCTTGCTTGAAGAGGTAGAGAACAGGGGATTATAGCAGCATTATAATGCCACACTTGGATATAATGCCACACTTGTGTGATATTTATCATTTTGCTGAACTGCTTTCTTCTTTTTCTTTTGCATTCTTTGTTTAAAAAGGATTGTTTCCTAAGTGGAAACAAAAGGAAAAATAAATTGGGAGAAAAAGTGGATGTAACAATATATGATTTGTTTTTAATGTTTAGTCATAGGGTCATGTGTGTTCATTTTTCATTGCCGAAGAAGACCATGCCATTGGAGAAATGATAATATGACTTGCACTTGACTTTGTTTTGAGTGAGGGAGGGCTGTGCAGGTCACCAGCCTCACTTCTCCTCCAGAGTCATCTGAATCCAGAGACCTGATATTCATCAGGATAACTGGAGATGACCCAGGATGAGACAACTGGGGGTAAGTGATTTGCCCAAGGTCACACAGCTAGTGAGTGTCAAGTGTCTGAGGTGAGATTTGAATTCAGGTCCTCCTGACTTCTGCACTGGTGCTCTATCCACTGCACCACCTAGCTGCCCCATCATAAGGTCATAGATTTAATGCCAAAGATCATCCAGTTCTCCTACCTCCATGCTCCTACTAAAATATTTTTTAACAGCATTTTAAAACATTTTATTGATACTTTTCAATTTTGTTACTGTCATTTATGGAAAACTCACCCCTCAATAGAAAATTAAACCTTCCCTTGTGGTAAACAAAAATGATTAAAGAGAAATGCCAATAATGGGAACATGACTGTCAACATATGCAATATTCCATTCAATTGATCTCCTGCCTTTCTGATGAGACAAGGGATGTATGTCTCCTTAGACAGTGAGAGGCACAATCGATAGAGGACATGGAATCTAGAAGACCTGGATTCCAATTCTACCCCCGATTCTTATTCAACAGCATGAACCTATTCAACTCATTTAAACATTACCTGCCTCCTTTCCCCCATCTGTAAATGGGGGCCATAATATCACCTACCTAACAGAGTTGTGAGTATCAAATAAGATGAGAGATAGACTGTCCGATAGACAGACAGACAGACAGATAGATAGATAGATAGATATTACTTTGTAAACCATAAGCATTATGTAAATGCTAGCTATTATTACAATTTGTTTTTAGTACCTTTATTGGTTGCCATTTTTTCACTTATTTATTCTGCCTTCCTTTTAGTGTGTGAATGTGTGTGTCTTATGTTATTGTCATTGTGTTTATTGTCCTACTGAATTTGCTTATCTCATTTCATATCAGTTAAACGAATCTTCCAATATTCCTTTGAATTTATCATTCCCTACAGCACAATTCTATTCCACTACATTTACAAAGTAGTTTGCTTAGCTAATCATCCATCAAAGGACATTAACCTTCTATTGCCAATGAGGAAACTGAATTCCAGAGAAGTGAGAGAATCTGCCCAAGGACAGTAGGTAGCAGATATGGTATATGAAGCCAGTTCAACAAACCTTAAAATAAAACAAACACACAAACAAAACAAATATGCTAATGTCCTTCTCTCATCTAAGATTTCCAGCCTGTGTAGTTCAGGTATGAAATAAGGATCTGAGTCTCCTCATCTGTGACATGGCGGACTTAACACTGGCTTTAGATCGAAAAGACCTTTGTTCAAATACAGCCTTTGAAAAATAATTGCCTGTATGATGCTGGACAATTCATTATACCTTACTGGACCTCGTTTCCTCATCTTTCAAATTTTGAAATTGTACTTGATGGCTTCTGATGACCCTTCAAATTCTAGACCTGCAGACTATGAATCCAAAGCAATGCCTAACTTAGCACATTGCTAAGCCTACTCCTTATATTTTCTCTTCCTACTTCCCAGACTGCTACCTGAAATAAAATTCTTACGACTGCCTTTGAAGGGTTCTGTACAACTAAATCTAGCCATTAGGACAGGGAGGGAAAGCATTCGCGGGAAGAACAAAGGTCCTTCAAGTTAAATGAATTTTCTAAAGCAAAACTATTCTCAAACACCCATAGGCAGGATGCATAGGAAATAATACTTTTGTTCAAATTTCTGACTTTTGAAATCAAACCAATGATGAGTAATGAACAGCAAAATGGATAGAATAGAGCAGAAAGATCATTACTCTAGTTTTTGTGGCATGTATCAGAAGAAAATTGGAATTAATTAAACAGGTGCGATAGTCAGTGGGTACGTGTGCTGAAGAGAATCCACATCATCTTTCTGATGCCTACAAGCTGTGGCGACCTGCAAAATTCATTTAACATCTCTGAGATTCTGTTTCCCCATAGGTAAAATAGGGATAAAAATAGGAATTATAGCATAGTATTGCAGAGATTATAGATGTACAACATTTTATAAGACTCAAGACTCATTTTGTTCAATTGTTTTTAGGAGTATCTGACTGTGACCACATTTGGCATTTTCTTGGCAAAGATACTGGAGTGGTTTGCTATTTCCTTCTCCAGCTCATTTTACAGATGAGGAAACTGAGGCAAATAGGGTTAAGTGACTTGTGCAGTGTCACATGGCTAGTAAGTATGTGAAGCAAGATTTGAACTCAGGAAGGTAAATCTTCCTGACTCCAGGCCCAGCACTCTATCTATTATACCAACCTAGCTGCCCACAAAGAACTGTCTCAGTGTTGACTATTATTATTATCAGAGGTAGTAGTAATAGTAGTGGATAGTCCTAGTAGTAGTATGTAATAGTAGTAGTAAGGAGTAGTAGTTAACAGTAGTAGTAGTAGTAGCAATAGTAGTAGTTAGTAGTAGGAGTACTAGTAGTACTAGTAGTAGTAGGAGGAGTAGTAATAGTAGTAGTAGTAGTAGTAGTAGTAGTAGTAGTAATAGTAGTAGTAGTAGTAGTAAGGAGCAGTACTTAGTGATAGGAAATAGTAGTAAGGAGGAGGAGGAATTTAAATGTGGTCAGAATAAATTTAAGATTCATCCCTAAGAGACACTGGAGAAATCACTTCAACTTTCAGTGTTCCGACTGATTCTAACATTCTAAGTCGCTGAGAAAATGATAATATTCATTTAAAGAGAGAATTTCTGAATCTGGGAGTTGCCTATGTTGGCAAAATTCCAGCTGAAATCTCTGCTCATATCTGCACTGAATGTGACATTCCCATCGTGTTAGCAATTGGCCAGCAGACACTTTCCTTTGGGTTTAAACTTGCTTCTACTTATTCTCCATGCTAGTACAGGAAGGGACCTTAGAAATCAGTGTCATTCAGCAATCATTTATTGAGTGTCCATTATGTGCCATAACCTCCACTATTTGCTAGTGTACTGATACAAATAGAACATTATCCTTTCTTTGTGTGAGAGACCTGGGCCTAAGAGAGGTTAAGTGACTTACCACAGGTAATACAGTTAAATTATTGTCAAAGCTTGGACTTAAGCACGCCTTTTGACTCCCAAGATCTTGTTCCTTCCCTTTAAAAATAACTGAATCACAAAGTACTTGAGAATTAAAATGTACTCAAATAAGTTCCATGTATTTCTTACCCTAGTGGTCTGAACTTTTTGTTCTATTAAGACAAACAACCAAAAGCATTTGGTTTCTCACATCTTATCATAATCTGGCTGCCACCTAAACTTTTCTATGAAGTGGCCATTACACCAAGAAAGCCACATACACGTGAAACTTTGTTTCAAATGAGTACATATCAGTTTACCCATTGAATGAACTGGTTTGGTGGTTCTGACCAATTCTTGGCTAAAGTTTCCTTGGACATGCCAAAAGTAGAAGAGAGAGGGATAGCTTATTTATTTTAACATTCAATGATTTGTTTTATTGGTAGGTCCTTATGCTTTGAGACATCAGAGTTTGTGGGATTTCATATCAGAGAGCTAAATTGTGGAAATATTTCCCATCACAACAGATAGGATACAGACTTTTCCACTGAATTAGAAAGTTGTCTGGGACTCTTAGGCATTACACTTGCTCAGATTTCATATAGCAGAGAGAAAAAACCTAGACTTATGAATCCCTGACTCCAAAGCTGACATGGTACCATCCAGGCCAGACAGTTTCAGGTCCAATTTAAATTAAAAATAATAAAACAAAGTTAATTTTTAAAATAAGTATTTTAAACTATTAAATTATATATGTATATGCATATATGTGTATACGTACCTATAGGCATATGTACACAGACATACATATATACGCACACGTATGGGTATGTATCTGTATAGAGATTTGAAGGTCACACTCTTTATGCCCTGTATTATGTTTCCTATCCTCCAAAGAGAGAAAGAGACAGAGAAAGATAAAGACAGAGAGAGAAGAAATGAAAGAAAGCAGAGGGAGGGGGACACGGAAGGAAATGAAGAAGGGAAAGTATCAAGGAAAGTCTTACTATGGTTTTATGCAAATTCTATAAGGGAAGCAATTCTAGGGTATCACAGACAGAAATATGCCACATATCAAAGACATAACATATATGCTCCATACACCATGTTGGAAGCTGGAGGGAATGTCATATGTGAATACTTACAGGCATACTAGCTCATTATTAATGGGGAGATGGGGTGGAGGGGTATAGGTATTTACTCACAGCCTGTACATATTCATATATCCTCTTGTACTCCATGGGCACCACTTAAAATCCAGCCTGAGCTGTTGAAACAGACTAATTCTGTTTGTCCTTTGACTTTAACAAGGGTAACTACAAATGTAATTCACCCATAATGTGATATTTAAACATTTTCTGAGGGAACCAATCAGGCACTAGATAATTCCCCCAGAGAAAACCTGACTTTGGAGAGGAAATAAGCCAAAGAAAAGCCCCATCAAGCAGCTGAATATCCAAACCAGAACTCATTTTTTGAAGATTATATGTTCTGAGGTCTCTATAAAGATATTTTTTAAGTCAACTCCAGCTCCCAGACCCCAAGTCGGATGTTTCATCAACACCTCCTCCTTAGCAAGCAAGGCACGTGTAAAGCTTCATGAAAACATTTTCTTGTCTTTCTAGCGGTAGAAGTCAAGGCATCACTCCTCCCCCTGCCACCCTGGGTGAATGGACTAAGTCATTAAAGGAGAATTTGACCTGAAAAGCTTTTCACAGGGATTTCTGTCAAGACCTTTAAATGGGCAACTAATGAATGGAATTCTGCTTACAATTCCTGCCTTGTTGTGTGGGGGCCAAGCAAATAGATGCCATTGTGGGGGCAGGTGGAAAAAAATGAATAGACAGTTCAGTTTGCTACAGTGAACAATTTCATTGGGATGGACTGCATGTATCCCTTTAATGATGTCTGGATAGCCCCCCTTAAAATGATCTCTTTCCAATGTGCATCCTGAAATTCAGTAATCACTGGGCATCAAATCTGAAATATCCCAATGGGAAATGATTCCTCCTCTTCCTATCCCTTTGTTTTAAAACACACTTTTCCCCTAGAGTACCTGGGGTCATAAGCTAGTGAAATTATTTCTATCACTTTTTTTGATTGAGGACTTGTAGAATGGGAAAGGAAATTTTCCTCCTTCTTGGTATGGCTTCTGTAGACTCCAGTATTATAGGATGCCTTGATCTTCTGGAAAATCTACACATTATCCATTGAAATACCTAAGTATATTCAAGACATTCCTACTAACATGCAGCTCTAGATAAGACAAGACATTTGCATGATATTTATGTTTGTATCTTTGATAAATACAAAGACTTTTTTAAAAAATCTGTTGCCATTCAACAAAACTATATTGAATATTTAATGTATGTCAGGCATTAAAGGGGCCATCCCTTGACTCACTTCTTAAAGAGATTAATTCACTGAATGGGCATTGCCTCACTCAAAGTAAGAACCTGCAAAGATCTTAGCCTTAAAGGAACAGGGTCTCCCATAGCATCCTAGGTTGTCTCCAGTCATCCTGATAACCACTGCACCCAGATGACTCTGGAGGAGAAAGAGAGGCTGGTGACCTTGCACAGCCCTCCCTCACTCAAATCCAAGTCAAGTGCAAGTCATGTCATCATTCCCTGATATTATGGTGCCTTTCAAGAAGGAAAGGCAAACACCACAAACACAGGTGATAAAAAGAAGGATTAAAACAAAGGAAGTGATATGGAAGGTGTTCACATTCTAATGTGAGAGGCAAGATATGAATAGGACAATGAGAAATGGGAGGTATTCTCAGAGGAGAGGGACTTACAGAGGGAGCTGGAGTCATGGAGAACTGAGGAGACCTGCAAGAAGATTGTATTTGTGCTATCTTAATAGTAACTGATATCTCTGTATGCTTGTAAGCCTTTTGAAGACTTTTTTCATACAGTATCTCCTGTAACCATCACAATAACACCATGAGCGAGATGCTATTATTATAGATAAGGATGTCTTCACATCATGTATCTGTTCTTCATACTCCACCTTGAACCTAGTACTACATGGAATGGGGAGTCCTCCCCACATCAAGTCCAACTCAATGTTTCTCTGTTCCTTTTCTGTAGCATTCTTCAAGTCATGCCACCATCCTCCAAATGTAGTATCTTATTTCCCCTTATAATTCTAACTCTGGGAATAATCATAATAAACTCTGTAAAAGTCATATCAATATAATTTTAAATAATTCCATTTATCATCACTGAAGAAAATACCCCTTGGTGCTACCATTCATTTATATATGTTACTGACTTCTACACCAACATAAACTCCCTGAAGGCAGGATTACATGGACTTTTAAATCAGTATGATCAGTGCTTAGCATATTGCCTGGCAAATAGTGCTTAATAATTCATTCATTTAGAAAAATTAAATAACTTTCCGACAATCACACAATCAGTAAATATCTTTGGTAGGATGTGAAATCATAAGAAAATAAGGAATAGATTAGCAAAATTAAATCTTTCTTTCAAATATCCCCCAAAAATGTCTTGTTAAAATAGCATATATGGGAAATAATATAAATACGTAAGTGAGTTTTTCAGGAGATTGGTAGTTAAATTATACAAATAAATAATTTTTGAAGTGAAATTTAGCCATGGTAACATCAGATAGTTCTTCAAATCTCCAATAATAAGACAAATGCAAATAAAAATAATTTGGGGGTTTCACTTCATACATATCAAATTGGCAAGGATCAGTGTTGAAAGATCAATGCAAAGGGGGCACACTAAGACTGTCATTTGTATTTTAATTTCGCCCATCCATTGTGGAAAATAATTTGACATTATACAATAAAAATTACACAACTGCATATCCTCCTTGACTCTACATATATGTGAAAACTATATGAAACCACTACAGTGATATGATGACCAGTCTTGCTCCCAGATTAAAAAAAACAAAAAAGGAGGCAACATATTTCTCCTTCTTCTCAGTAAAGAGTGCAATGTGGGGTGTGAGTGTGAGGGAGGGGTGGAGACTGGGAAGGCAGGAGGTAGAAAATGAGTATAAAATGTTCTATATACCATCAGACATGGGTAATATGTCAGTTTCTGATATTGTTTTATTAGTTACCAAGGAGAAGACTTACCAGGAAATGAGTCTGCTATAAAGGGAAGTATGTGTGTGTGTATGTGTGTGTGTGTGCGTGTGTGTGTTATTATGCTTTAAATACATTATTTGAAGAAATGCACATGGGTTTAGTTAGATGTGTATGTGTGTAGGTTATACAAGATTTACAAAAGAGTCAGGTAAAAGTGAAAAGCTTCTTTTACTCTCATCCAGAATTGACACCAATTAGTTTAAAGGGCATGCTAACATTAGATAAAAGAGTCTAGTATCCACAGTGCCTCATTTAGGTCTGATACTTGTGGTCTCTGGTTATGGAATGCTTGCAAGTTTGAGGTTAATAAAATTGACAGGCATGAGTGACAAGTAACCTATAAGACTTCTAAGATAGTCTGACCAGTTTACCTGAATGTATAGGCAACACAATGAAATGGAACGAGTACATCTCTTGAGCTAAGTTTCACATCTTGCCATTTCTACTTTATCATGGGTATATTGCAGTCTTTATGTTCTTTTATTTCTCCTTTCTAAAAAGAGAATATAATAGTGCCTACCTCATATGATTTCTATAAGAATCAAATGAAATTAAACATAAAAAGGTAACTGGTAAAAGTAAAGAAAACAAAACATTCGTTGCTGTCTTATTAGTAATACCTTGTGACCTTGGACAAGACACTACTCTCTAGACATAATATAAAAAAGACATGATTGGAATGGATGGCTTCCATGTTTGCTCTAAGATTAAAATCAATGGATCCAATATGTTTAGACCCTACTTCTATGATGTAGGCCAATATGCAGTGGGATGCCAAATCCATGACACAGTAAGTGATGAGGAGGTGGAAAGAGCTAGTCTAATGACTTCTATTTCTTCAAAAGTAGCCCGTGATTATCAAAAAAGTGACCATAGGGGCACAGCTAATATGGCAAAGAAAAGGAAAAGACTTGACTGAGTTCTCCCAAATTCCCCTCCAAACGACTTTAAAAAATTTCAAAACAAATGCTGGAGCATCTGAAGCCACAAAAAGATGGAATGGAAAGAAACAATTTTCCAGCTCAAGACAATTGAGAAGGTTGGCAAGGAATACACACACACACACACACACACACACACACATATACACATATATCCATATATACATAATAGATATATTTGTATACTAGATATCTATATTTCTGTATCAATATATAGATGTTTATGTATATAGACATCTATATATAGATATATACATATACTAGGTAGATATATTGATATACTAGGGTGAGAGTGGTATGCAGTCCAGCTCAGGATGTACCAGGGCAATCACTCCCAGGGAAAGAACAGAAGGCTGTGGGGGCACCTGAATAAGCAAAAACAGTTTCAGCTTCCTAAGCTCTCAGTATACAGATAGTAAACAGATCAGATGACTGGTCAGAAGGAGATTATTGGGGTTCCTTTGCTGGCATTGGGTAGAGGACTCTGTTGCATTACCCAAAGGTGGATTCAGGTTGTAGTTCCAAGTCAAGAAGGAACGCAGGACACAGGGATATTGCTTCTAGATCCAGGGTGGGAAAAATTGTTTGTGCTCACTGAGAGACTAGAATATGAGCCAGGAAAAGAGTAAATAAACCCATCCTTTGATTATACCACCTTGGAAGAACTAAAAACTTGCGAACTCCAGAAGTAGCTCTGAAAACAGCTGCCCACCCAAAGACAAACAGACAACCTCTACAACAAAATAATGCTGAAGCTTGGGACAGTGACCCTCCATGGCAGAAGCAGAGCCTAATTTTAGAATAAAATTAAAAGTTAATAAATAGAATAGGAAAACTAGCAAACAGTAGAAAAAGATCCTGGCCACCCAAAGTTACTATGGTGACAGGAAAGATCAAAATACAAATGCAGAAGAAGACAAAAAGGTCAAAATGGCTGTATCCAAAGCCTCAAAAAATGAATTAGTTTCAGGCCCCAAAAATTACAGTAAAAATTTAAAAGGGAGTTTAAAAATCAAATAAGAGAGGTGGAAGAAAAATTGGGAAAATAAATGAGAGTGATGAAAGAAAATAATCAAAAATAGAGCTTTGTAAAAGAGTCACAAAAATACTCCAGAAAATTATGCCATAAAAACAAAATAGCCCAAATGGTAAAATGGACATAAAAAGCCACTGAGGAAAACTACTTATGTAAAATTGGCCACATTGGGGAAAAGTAGACAAAAAATATACTGAAGAAAAGAACTCCCTAAAAATGTAGACTTGGTGAAATAGAACATGAGTTACAATATGTCAATGATGAAAATAACACCTTCAAATTAGAATTGGGTAAGTGGAAGGGAATGACTCCATGAGAAAAAATCAAACAAAATCAAGAGAATAAAAAATAAAATAAAATGTGCAATATCTCTTTGGAAAAAAATGAACTGGAAAATGATTCAAGAAAAATAATTTAAGAATTATTGGACTGACTGAAAGCCAAGTTATAAAAAAAAAAAGTCTTGACATTATCTTTCAAGAAGTTATCAAGGAAAACATCTCTGATAATCTAGAATCAGAGAGTGAAATAGAAATTGAAAAAATCCACTGATTGCTTCCTAAAAGAGATCCCAAAATAAATACTACCAGGACTAATACAGCCAAATTCCACAGCTTTCAGATCAAGAACAAAATGTTGAGGGAAACCAGAAAGAAACAATTCCAATATCACAGAGCCATAGTTAGGATCACACAAGATTAAGCACCTTCTATACTAAAGGTTCAGAGACCTTGGAATATGATATTCCAGAGGGCAAAAGAACTAGCATTTCAAACAAGAATCACCAAGCCATTGGAACTGAATATAACCCTTCAGAGGACAAAAAAAATGGATACATATAATGAAATAGAGGTCTTTCAAATATTCCTGATGAAAAGCTGAGAAGTGAATAGAAAATTTACTTTGAAATATAAAACTCAGTGAAAAAGCAATTATAAGGGATTCAATTAGGTTATATATTATATTATATTATATCATATATTACATTATATTATATTATATTATTTTATTTTGTTATATTCCTGCATTAAATAGAAAAACAGTTACCATATATTAAAAAAAAAAGAAACAAACAAAAGCTAAATTCTTAGGAGGCCAGAAGATTCATCGAATGACATTGTTTTCCTTTGTGAGGATCTGACTCCTCCAACTCTGAATTCTTATATGCAGCCTACCAAATACATGCTCAGATTCAGCATGGTATAAGACAAAAGAGGATCATGACTAATAAGTTAAAAATGGATCGAGACAGTAACAGATATATCTGGAATCTATGAACCCTATGCTTTTAAATGTCAGTCTACAACTCTCTAATAAGTGCTTCCTATGTGCTAAGCATTGCCCTAAGCTCTGGGAATACAAAGAAAGGCCAAAACACTAACTTGCCCTCTAGGTGCGCACATTCTAATGAGGGAGACATAATGAAAAGACCATGTATACAAGATAAATGGGAGGTAATATCAGAGCTAAGATACTATTTCAGGGAGTAGTAGGAAAAGGTGCCAGGCAGAAGATGATAAAGGAGTTGAGTCTTGAAGTTAGCCAAGAAAGATCGGAGATCTATGAGGAGGAAGATTATTCAAGATGGGAGAGACAGCTAATGAGTGGTAACACATAGGGAATAGGGACATGGAGCTATATAGGGAAGAGAAGGAGAAAGAGAAGGAGAAGAAGGGGAAGAAGGAGGAGAAGAACAAGAAGATGGAGAAGAAGGGCAACAGTGATGATGACAGTGAGAACCTGGGAGGGTAAGAAGGGACTAGGTTGAAAAGAGCAAAAGAGAAGAGTTGATCTCTGATCCTGGAGGTATAGTCACTGAGATGTTGAATATATGGTGCAAGAGTGTGTGCAAGGGTAAATTTGTGCTTTATGTAGATTATTTTTGTAGATGAGTGAAGGATGGACTGGAATAGAGAAATACTTGAGTAAGGGAAACCAACATAGAAGCTACTGCAACAATCTGGTTTAAGGTGATAAGGGCCTTCATGAGGGTATTGGTAGTGTCAAAGGAGAGAAATGAACACATTGTGAAGGTAAAAATGATAAGACATTAAAAGAAAGGGAATCTGGAGAATGAATGAAGAAACCTTTAATGTTTAAGGGATGAACAAGGAGAAAATTACGTAGTAATAAGCTTAGGAAAAGAGAATAACCCTATCCACTGTCTTATCTCTCCTTTCACAATGAAATGAACTTGCAGCCTTATTGAACACTTAGCATCTGAACTAGCTATATCCTAAGAAAGAAGGCCTAGGGAATGCTTGAGGGCACAGAGAAATTGTAAATACCTTGACCAAGGTGATGTAGTTTCAGAGGTAGGATTTGAATCCAATTCTACCTAACTCTAAAGTAACCTCCGTACCCTATTTACTATTCTACTCAGGTTCTATTTCAATTCACTAAGTTAATTCATAGTTATTTTCAAATCTGATCTAATGCATTAAAATGACAAAATTGAGGAAGCTATTTTCTGAGAACTGAGAGTATAAATAAAATGAGATATTGTGTTAACTCAGGATCTCAATCTCCATAGCAACCCTTTCAAACTTTTGCTAAACTACCCAAGCCCCTGAACTAATCCCCATTTTTGCCTTCTCTAAAGATAATCTTTCTTATTGATTTCACTGAATAATTCAGGGCCGTTCATTTTTGGTGCCTTGTTTACTAAATATTTGAGCTGTTTCAGCACCTTACTCATCACTTCAGGCCCTTTATATATCAACTGTGTCTCCCTGTCCCTTCTGTTTCAGAGTACAGGAATCCTTCCTCCTTCTCAAGGTCAACTTTCTCTTGAGCCAATTTTCCTCCTCTCTTTCCTTGAGACATTTCTCTAACACTCTCATTCTCATTCTCCTCTTTCATCCCTCAGCTAACCCTTTATTTCACCTTCACTCACAGAAATAATCATTGGATTGTGTGGGGAAGGGGAAGTATTTTAATTATTTGCATTGTATCACTCCCTCACCCCACCAAATATGAGAGTTTATATTAACTGGACATACTTCAAGGTGGTCAAGAAAAGAAAGCCAAGTGTCATATGTATTCATATATTCACAGTAGGACTTTTTGATAATAATAAATAACTAGAAATCAACAACTGGTCCATCCATTGGGTAACAGCTAGGCAAATTTTGGTACATGATTGTAATGGAATATAACAGTGCTTGATGAAACAGTGAACATGGGAGATTTGGAGAAACATGGGAAGACATCATGAACTGATGCAGAGTAAAATAAGTGAACTAGGAGAACTATGTACCTAATGACTTCAGTGATGTCAATGGAAATAACAGCAGGAGACTGAACCTTATCTAACTAAAGCCCCCATGTTCAACCCTTGAGGACTGATGACATAATTCACCTTCCTTTTTTCCTTTGAGAGAAGGAAAGATTTGGACGTGAACACGATGTCACATATTACCTACATAATCCATTGTTTTGCTTATCATTCTTTTCCTTTGCAGTTGGGGAAGGGGAGGAAGGTATATTCAGAAATCATTGCAATGTGAAACAAAATAAAAGTAAAAGCAAAGTTAAAAATAGAATAAATCTAAAAATACAGTTTATATTCACTGTGTTTCTTTTCCCATTCATTTGCAGTTGCAGCTCCTGTCATCTGGTTTCTGTCTCTGATTTTCTACTAAAATGATATACATGAAGTTTAATACCCTCCAAATCACCACATTTAATGACTTTTACTCCTTGATCACTCTGTGGTACCCACTGGTGACATTCATAGGCTCCTTAAAACTACTTTCCTTGTATCCCCTACAAATTTTCCTACTTGTTTCTCTAACTACTCTGCCCCTTGCCCTTCACCAGAAACTTTCCCTATTCCTACCACATAAAAGAAGGCATTCTAAGAGTTTACTCTCACTTCTCTTTCTTTGCATTTTCTTTTCTTTTCTTCTATGACTTCCATCCCACAACTTCCATTATCTTCTTTGCAGATGACTCCCTTCCATTATCTTTCTGTTCAGGCCTGGATTCACATTTCCCCCAACCCATCTGACATTTCCATATTGGACATCCTCATATATAACCACTTCCTTCTCCTGGCTGGTCTATTTCTATTAATGACATTAGCAACTTCCCAGTCACCCAGGAAAGAACTCTCAGAATCGTCAAACTCCTTTTCTCTCTTTCACTCATACAATCAAATCAGTCACCAAGTCCTGCTGATCTTTTAAGATGACCTGACCATTCTTTTGTTTTCCCACTTGACATCACTAGAACTCACATCTTTTTTACTTCACTATGAAAGAGATTAGGAATTACTTGGCATAACTCTTACCTCTCTAAGTCATTCTGTCCACAGCTTCCTAATTAATATTTCTGAGTGAAAACTTCAGTACTGTCACACTCCTCAAAATCCTTTAATGACTTCTCACTGTTTTATCAGTAAGCACCCCAACACACACAGTGGGACCTGTCATCACAGATACTTAGATCTGGATTCATAAAAGGAAAGGCAACTTTTGAGGGGCTAATAATCACTTTAACCAAGCACATATATCATTCAATTAGTTCAAGGAGTTAGCATCCTGAATTTCAAAGAAAATACAGACAAATCAAAAGATCAACAGACATGGCTTCCTCTGCCTGAATTCGACAGCTGGGGTCCAATTGCCTGACCATAGTTTTCAAAACCTGGTGGCTCTTTTAATGGCTTCTCAGAGTCTTTGCCTAGCCAAACAAACACTTCCAATCAGTAACCCCCAAAGTAATCAAGAGGCATGGCTTCCTCTGTCTGACCAATTACCAGAGAGGGAAGCATGACATCTGGGCTCTCAAAGCTAGGGGGCTCCTCAGTGGCTTCCCAGAGTTCTCATTTGGCACTCAAACCTTCTTGCAAAAACTAAGCCCCAAAGTAAAATTTCATCCTTAGAGTATTTATACCTTTTTTAGATCCAGAGTGTATCCCAACCCTTGAGTGCCAGTGCCTCATTAACAAAAGCTGTTGGTGTTTCTACAAATCTTCCCCAATCAAACTCCCCTTAATGGGCAGGTCCCTTAATGGGTGGGAAAGATCTTTAATCACATTAAAATAATTAACAATACAAATACATACACTGTTCCTAGTAAAAAAAAAAACAAACCCTCTTGTTTTTGTACTTTACTCCTAGTAAAGACTCAGTCAGAGGCACTTGATTATACTAAAATAAAAACAGGAAAAGATCCTATTTTGATTCCCATCTCATTCCACCCCTTCCAGGATCCTTGGCCTTACAGTCTAAATGGCTATAGATCCTGGAACAAACAGAGGCATTATATTTCTTGATTATACTAAAACAAAAACAAAAAAAGAAGACCCTACTTTGCTTGCTCTTACCAAATCCACCCTTTCAATCTAAATGGCCATGGATCCTGGAACAAAGAGAGGCATTATTCTTTGTGATCCCAAATCCAGGTGATTTATGCAGATCCCTTTATCTGATATGCATTAACATTTCTTTAGTAAATATAACATAAACACATCATTAACTTAACACTTGCAGAATACATAACCTAGCAACTCATTACCAGGGTGGTCAAATGGCTTTTAAACAAACACGAAGGTATAAGCACAACAAAACATCATTCTTTGAGGAGAGAAAAACCAGCTCCTCCTGCCTCAATCCCAAACAGAAATATCCAAGTAAAGTCCTCTTAGGAATGTGTCCTTCCCACCTGCACTCTCAGGTGTAGACTCTGATGAGAATGCTCCAGCCCCCACTTCCACCTGTTCAGCAAGCTCCTCCCACCATATGTGACTTAGACTTCCAGGTGATTTAAGCAAGTCATATGGGCCTATTGATGAATGAGAAAGATCTTCCCATCTAAATTACTATTGCAATTGTGTGCTATACAATGAACAACTTCTTAGTCTGGCAATCAAAAAACTCTATAATTTTATCCTAACCTGTAGGTATCACCATTGTTACTACTAGTAGTATTACTACAATTACTGCCACCACCACCACTACTATAACTATAGCATCACTACTTAGTATCCCTACTACTATGACTGATACTATTGGTACTACTAAAATAAACGCTGCTGCTGCTGCTGTGGCTACTACTACTACTACTACTATTACCACAACTGCTACTGCTAGTGCCACTGCTATTATTATTGCTGCGACTGTTGCTAATAATACTAAACATACTGTTCTTATTAATTCACATTGATCTTTCTATACCCCAAAAAGTTCTATAGAAATAAAACCCTTACATAAACCAAAATATTTATAGCAGCCTTGGTTTTTTTTTGGGGGGGGTTCAATAAAGTAGGTGTGCATTAAGGTACTATAGGATTCCATTATTGTCTACACTTTGCAGGTAAGAAAACTCACTTTGATCAGTTGAATAGTTAACCCAGAATCACAAAAAGTAGTGAATAAAATACAGTTTCAGAAATGTGAGATTTAGAGAGTGATTAACTTTAAGGCGTAATTGAGCAGTGAGCCTGGTACTTCACAAGTGTTATATCCAATTAATTATTACTACTAGTTATATTAGTATTTATATAATCATAATGTTAATTTGAGAGGTGACAGGAGAGATATGAGCCCAGTGGAAAGAATATTAGTTATAAAATCTGAGGACCTGGGTTCCAATTCATCCGCAATACTCACATCCTATATGATCTTAGCTTGATTTTCTTCACTGACTTTAAGTTTCCTCTTCTACAAAATGAGAGGGTTGGACAAGATGATCTCTTTATCTGGGCCAATGTCCTCATGCTTTGGAGTAGGGAACAAAGGTCAAGAGTGACTGAGTTCAATAAGATTATATCCATGATAGACAGTAAAGTTGGAGCCAGCATCAAGATTCTTTGACTAGAAATGCAGTAGCGGACATTACAGACAGCTAGGAGGCACAGTAGACAGTTGACCAGGCCCGGAGTCAAGAAGACTTGAGTTCAATTTTGACCTTAGACATATATTAGCTATGTGACTCTGGGCAAGTTGTATAACTCTATTTCCCTCAGTTTTCTCATCTATAAAATGAGCTGGAGAAGAAAAGGCAAAACCGCTTCCAGTATCTTTGCCAAGAAAACCCCAAAAGAATCAAGTGAGACTGACATAGTTCAACAAGAACCACCAAACATAATGCTCAATTGAAGAAATGTGGCGCCATTGATATATGCTTAGAAGCACTGGATTGTAGATTTGGAGCTTGGAAAGATATAAAGACCTTTTACTACAACTCTCATTTTGCAGATGAGGAACTAATGCCCAAAGAAGTTAAATGACTTGCCGAAACTCTCTCTCTCTCTCTCACACACACACACACACACACACACACACACACACACACACACGTGTGTGTGTGTTTGTGTGTGATATATATATATATATAGAGAGAGAGAGAGAGAGAACATACTGGAATTTAATGCTCAGTCCTGTTATTCCAATACAGTAATTGCCCTACTGTACCACACTGTTTTTTAACAGTATCTCTAAGAGGAAAATCACATAATGATGTATGTATTATAGTCGCTTTAAGTTGTGAAGTATATTTTTTCAGGTGCATTATAAGAAGTGTACATATATCCAGGCAGTAAGCTGTGTGGTATCATCAGCCTTGGTCCGTAGAAGTTAATGGAACCACAAATTCTGATTGCACTTGCCCTGCTCCCTCGTTTCAAGTTGATTCACTAGTATTACGTGAGTCAGCACGGTAGAGGGGAATGAGGAGAAGGAACATTGCTGGCCAATGTCCAGGCTTGAGACATTATCAAAGTGACTTCAGTCAAGCTCCTTCATCTTTGTGAATCGCAGTTTCCTCACACGCCAAATGGAAAGAACATCCACCTTGTCTAATTTATTTCATGAAGCAATTGGGAGGATCAAATTGTGTCATATACATAAAGTCTATTACAAACTTAAAAGTTCTATTTATCAATGCAAAATGTTTCTCTTGCTTTCTATTTGATATTATTTTTAAACTGGGCAATATCCTGAGTTAGACAACAGAAACAGAGAAGAGTCTTGAATTTATGTCACATGAGTTTCAGTTGAAGGAACCAAAAATGCTTGGGCTGGAGAGAAGCCTTTTGATTTCATGTTTTTTTTGGGGGGAGGGGTAAGCAGAGGGAGAAGACATAATAACTATATCCATATATTCAAAGAACAGTCCTGTGAAAGAGGGAATAGACTGATTCTTTAAGCTCTATTCCTCCCTCCTCCAATGTTGTGTGTAGCAAATTTTAATAGTCCCAAACTGCTCCCTAACATAAAATCCCAGTCCCAATGGGTAGAAACAGAAGCAATCTAAGAAATTTGCAAATAAGCACAATTAGGTTTGAGAGTGACAGAAAAAGAAAAGAAAAAGACTAACAATTATATCTGTTGGCTAGGTGGTACAATGGATAGAACACTGGATCTGGAATTAGGAAGACCCAAGTTCAAATCCTGCCTCATACACTTTCTGGCTGTATGATCCTGGGAAAGTTGCTCAACATCTATCTGCTTTAGTTTCCTCATCTGCTAAAGGGGGAAAATAAGAACACCTACTTTCCAGGGTTGTTGTGAGAATCAAGTGAGATAATGATGGCAAAACACTTAGCAAAATGCTTGCATAGTATAGGCTCTATGGTTTTATGATATTAAAAAATATAAATATGGACAATTCCCTCTAAATAGAAAACAATGAGCCTAATAATAATTTCAACATTTCCTATTATTGAGTGAAATGATATAGATATTGCTAGGCATTTTCTAGCTCACCTTCTCCATGATAACTTTCTGAGAGTCTACTGTGCTTAACATGATAGAAAACTGAGAGATTAGCATGTAGTCAAAGGTCATATAGCTATATGTATATAACTTAAATTAAGGTCCTCTGAACCAAGAGCATGACCCTTCCTATTCACTGGTCTTGTCACTTGGGGCAATTGCATTGGACTTCTTTCTTTACTTACCTGTTCTAAGCAATGGAGCTTCTGGTATCCATTTTCTAATTATCTGATGAGGCCATTGGTTTTACTCAACGTAATCATTCTTAACCCAAGAATATGTGAATTCAAAAGGCAGAAATAACTGGTGGTCTGGCTCCTCTTGTCTAGTTTGAATTGAAAGTGCCGCACTCTTTGAGGAATTGAGGCCTTTCTCTTCCCTGTTATCCAAGAGTTGACCCGCTGGTGTTGATTACCGATCTGTATTGTGTCAGGGAGTAGATGCCTAATAAGAGTTATTGAGAAACTACATGACTGCCTTGGTATTTTGGTTTTCTTTTACGTGGCTTTGGTTCTAGGTTCCCTACTCATGGTGTGTTCTTTCTTTCTTAGTTATCTTAGTCTCTACATCTCTAAGTCCTCAAAAACTTAGAAAAGATTTTTGTCTTTTGTAAAACTTACAAAAAAAATTACAAAGGAACTTACAAAACACTTCACAATCTGAGATCATGAAGACTTAAATAAACAATATGAGGTGTATTAACTCAGCTTTTATCCTGAAATCGCACCCTTTGAAATCCATGGTTAACCCTGAAGACTCCTTGGAGTTAAACCCTCCTCGTTAAACCCTTCAGTTGCCCCTGCTGTTTATCTCTTTTTCTATCTCTCCTTGTGGCAGGTTTTACACCGTAAAAACTGGAAATGGAGGAGGGGTAAGAAGAGAACATGATATAATAAAAAGAATGCCGGATTAGGAATCAGAGGACTAGTTTCACACATTAACTTTGCCATTTGTTAGCATTGTCACATGAAGTAAATCACTGTCTTGTATTCGGTTTCTAATCTATCAAGTGAGGAAGTTGGACTGAATAGTTTCTGGGGTCTCATAACTCTAACAAACGATGCTGTGAAAATCATTATAAGAGATACAGCTTGATGTACTTGAAACACAGCTAATCTAGATAGTTTTAGCTGGCTCTAGTCCTTCCCTATGCCACAACCTTGTCATGTGTTCTTGTAAGTAAACTCTCTGAGCCTCAGTCTTATCTTTTTAAGATGGGTATAATATTATACTTCTTTGAGTATCAATTCCCTCATCTTAAAATTAGTATCACTATGTATCTACATTGCAGGCTTATTATAACAAAGCTATTATATAAGTCTAAGCAAATGTATTCTATTTGCCTATTGGTGAATTACTAACTCTTGACTGTGAATTAGAAACATCCTGTGTTTTCTTTTATGATAGGACGTAGACAACATATGAACACTGGAAAACTGAGGGGCAAGTGTGAAGATGATTGCTTATGGAAAGTGAACCCAAATAAATAAACCAAAAGGAATATAGATAAATTTACAATATCTAAAATTACAAAAATAAAACTATAGAGTGCTTAATCTCTCAGAAAGTGCCTTTGAGATATTCTGGTCTATAGGTTACCTCAACTCATTTAAGAAAACTGCTGCTATGAATAGACTCATAGATTCAAAAATGACCTGATAAAAAGTTTCAAAAATTAAAGTTCAAGTAACTACAGCAGCGACCAAGAGAAATTAATAGTCTGTCCTCCACCTGTCCACCCCAGTGTGATAGGTATCTTTCATAGGTACAATATTTCATGGGAGGTTTTAACCTAATATAGCTCTCTGAAGAACCTTTAAAAATATCTCATGTCCTTTCTCTTACCTCTGTGAAACTTTATATAGATGCTTATAACAGCATGAATAAAACACTCACGTTGCCCAGACGATAAGATACATTTGGAAGGCTGACCATTTGATTACTCTTTCAATATGTATCATCTTAGATCAATCGTTTGCACCCTCCTTCCCACATACCCAGAACCATTTCCTGTTTGTGAATAAAGTTTTATTTTAAACATTTCAAACATTTTAAAATAAAGTTTAATTGTATTTGATTTATTTTTAAAGTGTTACCTCAAAGGCCACTAAAATAAGGAACTGGACTGGATTTGACTCTAGCGTTATAGTTTTTGGACCCCTGTCTTAGATCAACCTGCAAAAGAGTAATAAGCATAGAGCTTGGTTCAGTACGAAGGAAACACTTATGAATTTGTTCAGTCTTTTAAAAATAATTGTTTTGATCTATTTTGTTTTACATCTACATTTCCATATGTATTTATGACTTTGCCTCCACTATCAGTGAGCCCTTAATTACTAAATGAATGAATGAATAAATCAGTAGTTAAATAAATACATTGATAAAGAAAAATAAATGGAATATATATGTGTGTATATAAACACATATGTGCATATTTATGTGTGTATGTATACACACAAATGAATGAATAGAAAAATGAAGGAAAGAATGAATGAAATAATGTGAAGAAAAAATAAATTGAACCAAGTAACGACTGTGCTAAATAAGGCTGGTTATAATCAACAGTCAATACCCATGAAACATTCTCTTCACCTCACCACTACAAATATGGGAGAAAAGTACATTTTCTCTGAGTGAAAAGCTTGGCTATTATTATAGCAAAATTAAGTTGTGCATTTCATTACTATCATTGTTTTTTCTATTTACATTGTAGTGTTTCTATTTAAATTTTGCATTTTGTTGTTTTCCTGACTGCCTAATTTGCACTACATCAGTACACATAATTCTTCCCAAACTTGTCTGAATTCTTCAGATTTTTTAAATAAAGAGAACCCCATCTAGGGGTAATATAGTATCTATTGTTACTGGCATCACATGTGGAGATTAAGTACAGATTAAGTTTATATATTAAGATTAAGTACAAACAAACATGAGAAAATTCAACTCAGAGCAAATGAAAAAAAGACAAACAAATTGTTGAATGCTATATAGAGCCATGGAAGGGTATGATTGCATGAAGACTGACCTACAGGAAGACAATGAAAAATTGGAGTCAAAGAGGATTTAGAAGTGATGAACTAGATATTGATGAGACAAGGGAAAAGAGATAGATTGATCCTGATGTCTTTACATCTTAGCCTATCAGATATGTACTATGAAATGAGTACAAAATGACTTAAAGAGACGTCCAAAAAACATCTTACTGTCACTCCTTACTGAACCTATTTCTTCATCTGTGAAATCAGGGCTGTGGGAGTACTGACAATCTTAAATCAATGATCCTATTCTTTTTCCTCTATCAAAATGACAACCAAGTAGAGACTCCCATTCAAACAACAACCTTCATTGATCTCTCCAACCCTCTGAAATCATTGTCATCTGAAGCTCAGGATCTTCTTGGATCTTTACTGAGGTCCCTGGCAAGAGACCCTAGATCTTGGAGGTCAATTATCATCAGTTTAGTTTCTTGTGACATTCTTGGTTTTTCAAGAGAAATCAGAGTTATTGTAACTTCAATCCCACCAATGACAATTTCCTCATTGACAATATTCTTGGAACCATCTTCTATCACACATATTCTTCAATAGGGGCAACTCCCAATGAAATCAACTCATCAACTACATAAATAAATGCCCCTATGACACTGTATACCTTTTTAACTCTGTGAAGGAAAGGTTGATAAGGAAAGCCACTACTAGAGCCAAAGGAGGGTGCCGATGCTTTCTCAGCATGGTGTAAAATAGGATAGGGAGAATATTCAGAGAACGATGGGAAATAGTATCTTTCAATACTCATCATTTCTTATGGACCAAAATTACTCTATCATATGTATGCACACAATTTCTTTAGCCTTTAAAAAACTAATGGACATCTTTAAGTTCTAAGGAATTATTCCTTCCTCCTTTAATGTTTTGTGCAGCAATTTTAATAGTCCTAAACTGCTCCCTAACATAAAATCCCAGCTGATCATCTCCACGTTGATGTCATATGAATCCAAATCATGGAATACTTACTTAAGAAGAATTAAAATAATAGATGATTTGAAAGACAATAGAAAGGCACATGAAGACTAGATACAGACTGCAGTAGATTACAAAGGAGATACATTTCTAAGAAATGATGAAAAATAAAACACAAAGGTAACATTTGACTAGAAAAGAGGACGATCTGGCCATATTATGAGAGTCAGAAATTGCAGATAATATACCTCAAGCACTAAAGTGGTGTTTAGGAAAGAAAGTGTGTGTGTGTGTGTGTGTGTGTGTGTGTGTGTGTATGCATATTTGTAGGTATTTTTGTTAAGGTAAGTTTACTTTCTTTTCAGAAGGTCTATGGGAATTAAACATTGATTCAACAATGAGACTTAACTTAGTTAATCTGCTGGTTAATTTTATTGAATACTTTTTTTACTTTACATATTTATTTTTAAATTATATATATTTTTAAATCTTAAGTTTTATAAATTAAATTATAGGGAAGGAGAAGTGATCCATTCACAGATATAGAAAAGAAAATATGTATATATGTATATGTATATGTGCATATATGTATACAAGTATATAATATATATTTATCTATAAACACACATATACATAAGTGGAACCAGGGAGAGCCTTCTAGTGCATTTGGCAGATGCTTTATGGGACATTGGTGGAAAGATACACACAATGACTAGATTAGGGGAAATGACTAGATTATGTTCATGGGAAGTTTATGAACTACAACACTGATAACAACAGTATCCACCATGATGAAATCATGGACGTAGAGAAGCTACAATCTCTTGTATGAAATATTCATCAAAAATTTGGTGCCTGGAATTATCATAAAATCTCCATCTTCTCCAAAGCCCTGTCATACGTACTAGCTAGTAACAGTGAGGTATGGCTGGTTTTCCCCTTACTCATTAAGTCCTGGCTTCAAATTCCATCCCTTACACATACTGGCTTTGGGACTCTATGCTTGTCCATTAACTTTTAAGTATCCTGGACAATTCTCCAAGGACATATGTTGCAGAGAAATGGCTAATATTTATATAAGTTCATCTCTGGGAGCTCCCTTTACTACTAAAATCATAGGTCTTCTTAAAAAAAGAAAAAAAAAGAAAGAAAGAAAGAAAAAAAACAGTGGCAAGAGTATGAATTAATTCCAGGAAATTCAGAACTTTTTGTTCTTTGTCCTTCCATTCAAATATATTTTAAGTTATGAGACTTGCGCATTTGCCCACTTTGGTTGTGGTATAGAGAATCCTTATATGTTGGCATCATGATTCCTTACCCCATCCATTTCCTATTGTAATTAACCTTTGCTAAGCCCCTAGCATAGTGATTCCCTCATTTATTGTCACTGTAATGCAGTAATGGCTATAGTTACTCAGGAGAGAAAAAAGACAGTTACTTTAATCATTGAAAAACAGCAACCTCAGTATATCAAATTATCTGCCCCTCCCTGCCCCCTTTTCATCCAGTCAGAATCATATTCTGGAATTTGTCCTTTCTAGAGTGTAAAGTGAACCTACAAGGAAGACAAATAGCTAGGGATTGCCCTGGTTAGAAAGATAGTCAGAAATCACTAGCTTCCCTTAAGTGGCTTAGTCAGGGTCAAGTTCTTGCAGACACTTTACCTCATTAACTATAAAAGCAGAATGCTGAATGGAGCCAATGTATCTTCCTTTCTCTAAAAAAAAAAAAAAAAAATCATCCATTGAAACATCTTGATCTCAGAAAATAGATCTCTCTATATCAGTGCAATACTTTCCTCTACTGGCATTTTAAAGACGATAATAGTTTATAAAACCAACTAATAAATGCCATTGAACTAGCTGAATATTCTAAATAGGTGAATGTGGGTTTTAATTCTGGATCAGCACTTAATGGAAAGGTAGCCTTGAGCCAGGAACTCATCTCCTTTGACTCTGCATTTACTACTCTATAAAATAATGTAATTTAGTTAAGTGGGAGAGCTGAAAGGAATGGAGTAGAATTGGAGGGTCAGATCAAAACTTAAACTCTGTACCATATTACCAGGGAGTCAGGGTGGTACAATGGGAAGTTCAGTGTGCTGGAGTCAAAGGATCTGGATTCAAATCTCACATCTGACATTTACTACCTGTATGACCTTGGTCATGTCATTATATCCCTGAGGTTCAATTTCTTGATCTGAAAAAGGAAACCACTGGAATAAATGACTTTCAAGATCTTTTCCATCTATAAACCTGATAACTGTGAAATATTTAAGCAATTTACTTAACTTGTATGAGAATTCATTTGCTCACATATGAAATGAGGACATTGGTCTAGATGAGCTCTCCAATTCCCTTTACCTATAAATCTACAACCACTTTCTTTGTTATTATCTCTCTTTTGTCTCCTTGGAGAAATCTGACCTAATATCCCTACCACACAAAACAGTAATAATAAACATAAACCCCATCCATAACATCTTTCAAAGTTCACATCAGTTACTATACCCTACCTCCTGGTAGGAGACTGGAGAGATGGCCCCACCAACTGTGAGTCTTTTTCCTTCTCAAGTTGTATTGAGTTTCTTACATGTGTATCTCATGGATCTCCTTGCTGTCATCATTACCTCACTAGATTTCAAGGTCTTTGAAGGTGTTGGTATAAGAGTTCATATGATATGTGCTGAGTGTGTCTAGACATTATCTATCTACCTGTCTCCATATCTATAGTTTACATATAGTATATAAATACATATATATATATATTATATGTGTGTATGTGTGTATGTGAGTGTGTCTATATTTGATTTTTTTGGTTTCATGTTTTAGGTTTGTAATTTTAAACTAAATTTAGGTTTGTGCATTTTGAAATAAATTTAAGTTTCAGTTTCTTTAGCATATTTACTGAGTAAAAATAATGTCCTTTAAGATTAAGAATTCAATGAGGGTCTACCTTTCTAATAATCTGTAGATATATAATTGAATGAGATATGTTGCACACACCTACAGTGACTGTTTTTCATTCTTGCCTTAGTATTCCAAGAACCCAGCACAGTGTCCTTAATATACTCTTGTTGAACTGGATTTGGAGTTCTTGAAGTCTCTTAGTTCTAACATTCTATCCTTATAGTGTTCTAACTTTAGCAATTGAATCAAGTGTTTACCAGCAGCATCAACAGAGCCAAGAGTGAGCCAAATGTATTCTGTTCCACCCCCACATTGCGCAACAACACTGACAGCTAAGTTTTGATTGCAGGGCCTTCATTTAGAAGGATGTGCTAGTGAAGAAGTCAGGGAATTCAGCGATAGCTGCAAAAGAAGAGTAGTATTTGTACTACACTTACCAAAGCTGTCTTCTGACTTGTAAATTTACCCAAGGCATCCAAGGAGAATATGCATAAGTGGCAGTTCTGAGGGTTTTTTTTTTTACTCAATTCAAAGAGGCTGGGGAGCTTGGAGGTAGGAGTGGATAACATTCTACACTGCTTAGTGTGTCACCTAGGATTCCTTGATTGCTTTAATTTTTAATCCTTTGCTTATCACATGGGTTGCAAGTCTCTCTTTCTGGATAGATGGATAGATAGATAGATAGATAGATAGATAGATAGATAGATAGATAGATAGACAGACAGACAGACACACACACACACACACACATATATATATATATATGCATATATACATACTTACATACATCCATATAAGACAATGTATTCCTAGACAGTGACATTTTGACAATCTAAGAAGAGCCTAGTAGGGGACTGAAAGTATAACTTATTCTTGATTGACAAATAAGATGAAAGAAAAGAGAACAGGGGAGCGAATTGACAAATAAATTATTTATTGAGAGAACTGAGTTTAATCCTTATCTTTGAAAGAAACATGAGGAAAAATTCTTTAGAAGAAATGTTGGTTGGTATTCTGTGACAACTGAATGGTGGTGTTGTGTTCCTAGAATTGAGAAATTAGCAGTTGTGTTGTTATATTTCTCACAACTTATCTACTACAAAGAATCATTTATTTGTTTCATTTATAGTTATACTATAACCACAAATGTACATAAAGGTAGGCATATAAGAATATGTGCACACACGTCAACACAAATATAACATGCATATATATATAGTGTGTATGCATGTACATATATAAATACATGCTATATAGAAATATATAATCTACAAAGATATGAACAAAGGCTCATGAAAAAGACATTTCCTTAAGTTAGTAAATATACATATCTGTTTATAGGTTGTTTTTTGCCTTCTCCACTGGAATGTACCCCTTGTGTAACACATCCAGGTCCCTCAACCTGATAATCTCAAACTTCCAGAAATGCTCCTATTAGGCAAAGTCCCTCTTAAAGCATGATATGTTTTCAGAAATGAAGAGTGATATTCCAAACAGCATTCATGATTGGAATGCTTCCTTCCTTTTATCTGAATACCCATATTTTTGGTAATAACAGAACCAATGTTTGTATTAGCATTTTTTTCAATAGCCCAGTCACATCATTTGCTGATAATGAGCTTCTATTGAACTAAACTAAGTCTTTATAGATGAATTGCTGTTTAACCTGATCTCCCACACCAGATAATTAAGTTGATGTTTTTGATCTAAGTGCAATGCTTTATCTTTTATTGCCGTTAGATTTCATCTGTTTAGATCAATCCCTTGGTTTTTTTTTTTTTTTTTAGTAATCTTTTCAGTTTTTTTTTAAATTTTTTTTATTTATTTAATTTTTTACATTCATTTTCACAAATTTTTGGGTTCCAAATTTTCTCCCCTTTTATCCCCTCCCCCCACCCCAATACCCCAAGCAATCTAATTTTCCCTATCTCCAATCTGCCCTCTCTTCTGTCATCCCTCCCTTCTCTTGTCTCCATCTTCTCTTTTCTCCTGTAAGGCCAGATGACTTTCTATTCCTCATTAACTGTATGTCTTCTTTCCTAGTTGCAACAACAATACTAAACAGTTGTTCCTAGGGGAGGGAGGGATGGGGAGAATTTGGAACTCAAAGTTTTAGGAACAACTGTTCAGTTTTTGAAATTAAGTTCTTCAGTGCACTAGTTGTCTCTTCCAGCGTGTTACCATCTCAACACTGGTAATGTTAATTAGATCTTCCCCACCCATTAATAGGTCTCAAGTACCTTTTGTTAATTTCTATTGAGGCATTGGGTCAGAGGGTCCTGCCTTCCTGCTCTGAAAAGTATATAAATATTCTGAGGTGAGGTTTAACTTTGGGGCTTAGTTTTTGGAAGAAGTTTTGTGTGCCACATGAGACTATGCAAGTGCTAAGGACCCCCAGGCTTTGAAAACCCAAGTGTTGGTGCTTCCCTCTCTGGTAACTATGTATGTATTTCTTATAGTCAGACAGTTATAAGCCCTGTCTATTGATCTTTGTTTCTCTGTTAATTCTCTGAAGTTTTCTGCTGACTTTTCCCCTGAACTAAGTGAATCCTGTAATGTGATTGATTAAAGTAGATTGTTGACCTCTCAAAAGTTGCTTTCCTTTTAGAAAAGCAGATCTAAGAACCTGTATAGCAGACCCTCCTGTGTATGCTGGAGGGCATTTAACAGCATTTGATAATTATGCTTTCTGTAACTTCGTTTAATTCAATGATGAAAATAGCATGTCAGGATCAAGCACAAAACCTTGAGACAAGTCACAAAAGATCTTCTCAAAAGGATGATGGGTCCATGAAATAGTATTCTTTTGGCATAGTTTAGTGAATCATTTACCTTTCTAATACTCTTAGATTTTGAAACTCTTCACAAACCTCATAATCCAGAATTGTTTTTTTTTCTTCCTGTCATCACATAGGACCTCATATCTCTCCTCTCCATACCTTCACACAGGTTGTTACCCAAGCTGGTGTGAGATTTTTCCTCACTCCCTATTCTTAGAATCTCTAGTTTAAGGGAAACAAAACACAGTTCAAATACTATCTTCTATGCGTGATCTTTCTCAATTCTCCTCTTCACCTATTTGCTAATACTTTCACCCTGTCTCAGTTAATTACCTTATATGTTATTTATATTTGTTGTAGGTACTTAACAAATGCTTTTTGATTGATTGTTCTGAACACACATATCTATATTATCATCTGGTCCATATTTTTTTTCCCACCCATCAATTCATAGTTCTAGTCTTTCTCAAATGTCATGTTAGAATTCAAAAAATAATTAGGCATTTTTTTTTTACATTGTGATGAGTCGAAACTTAGTGTAGTGGACAGAGAACCAACCTGAAAGCTAGGAAGACCTGGGTTCATTCTGCCCATTACACATGAAGCTAGGTTGCAAATAATGAATCCCCTAAAGATGTCAAATATATTTAAAATCACAGTATTTAAAATTATAATTATATAAAAATGATGATTGATTCCAATCCAATGGAAATATGCAATGTGAATTCAAATAATATAACCACTTCAGAAGGATCCATTATTTCTATTAATCTGAACATAGTTGTATTATGTTGTGGGTAAATCATTCTCTCTCTCTCTCTCTCTCTCTCTCTCTCTCTCTCTCTCTCTCTCTCTCTCTCTCTCTCTCTCTCTCTCTCTGTGTTCTTGGTCACTCTAAGATTAGAAATTTCAGAAGAGATGCCAATGTGCTTTGATAAAGAGTGACCTCATCAGGGAATTACTTATACTGATATATCACACAGGTCTAGTCCCAACCTCTTTGCTTTGTGATGGTAAGAAACGAAGATCCCTCTAAAATGGTCTTTTCCCTCTGGAAACTTAGGATTTAGAAAGAAAACGTCATTGTAGTAACACTACCAAAAGAAGAAGTAAGTTTAGTTTTTAGCATATTATAGCAACTTAGATGACAATTCATATTTTGCTCAGTAATAAGAGAATGGGAAATGAAGTATTTTTTCTTCCCCATTTAATTCTGGTTCATCTCTTGAAAAACTGAAATACATGAGCAAATCTACTCACTAGAAAATGAGTTCAGCTACGTTATTCCTAACCAGCTCCCATATAGTTTGTTAGCAATGTACCTCCATAGTTCTGGAATGAGTCAATGAGCTTTTACTTAGACTTTTCTTCATTTAGTTGTGGCAGGAGCATCCCTAACATCTGGGAGAAGAGCCATAACTAGAACTCAGTGAGTGATTTATAATGAAAAGTTGAGGGGGATAAAAGAGGAAAATTGAGGAAAGAAATGTAACTTTCAAAGGAGGGAGGATAAAATGGGACACTCTATCTTCAGGTTAGGTTCTGTTCTGTATGATAGTTTATTCATAGCCTTGCAGGGTATCAGCAGGTTTAAAGTGAATGTCTTATAGGTTCTCACAGTTTGGGGTTTTGTTTTTATTTTATACAACAAAACATATGCTTTAAGTCAAAATTCTAAAGGGATATATACACAGAGACATACACAGAGGTAAACACATACACACACACACACACACGCACACTGTGGCATGTATAATATATAAATCCAAGTCCTCTGACTTCAAATCCACTCATTCCATATGCAACATACCCAAAAGAAACTCAGAAGTAAACTGATAGTTCAACAGGCATTTATTAAGCACCAACTGTGGGCTAAGTACTGTGCTAGGTTCTAGAGCAAATACTAGGATTATACAGCCAAACGTCATCCATGGTAAAGTCCAGTTATTTGCAGGATTCCATCTACTAGCATTGGAAGATAAGCAGTAGAGCGGGATCCAGCCATCCTGCCCATCATTTTACATATCAATAAATTCAGCCTCATGCTCCATCTCAATTAGGAGAAAGCCAGTGGCCAATAGAGAAATTTCATATACATCACAACATTCCCAACACCACAACATTTTCACAGATTACGCTGTCAATCATAATACATAGCAAGGGCAAGAAACCTATTTCCTACAGTGGCCTTGTCAAGAGCAGATCTCAACAACTATTTATGAGCTACAGAGGCCAACCAGAGGAAGAGATAAAGTAGGCTGAGTATTTAATTAGGTCAAACGCAGCAGACCTCATTAAATTTCATTCTCTTTCCTTCAGTGTTAACATATTCTGGGGAGAAAGCTACCTGCTTTCTTCATGGTCTGAGTATCATAATTATTATTTTAATTAAGAAAAGTTAGAGCTAATATTTGTTGATTTTCAATTATGACTGAGGCATTATGTCACTGTCTGTCAGGGAATATCTTGAGCCCTGAAGGAACATCCCTGGTGAAACAACTCCTGTTATGTGTCTAGACAAGGAAGAAACACTGGGAAAAGAGGTGTCCTGTCACCCTTGATGAAGCATATTCTCCTTATGATTAATGTGTCTTGGTATTAATGAAAAGAATGTCATTCAAATCAGGTGATTCATATCATCCCAGATTTTGAAAAACAGAAGATTGAATAATTCTCTAATTTACAAGAATATAGAATTCATTGTCCTCTATAACTACATTTATGTAGAACTTTAAGGTTTGCAAAGCAATTTGCATAGGTCATCTCCCTTGGTTTTCATAACAACCATTTGAGTTAAGTGCTATTATTATCTCCATTTTACAGATCAAGAAACTGAGGGTGAGAGTAGCTAAGTGATTTCCTTGGGGTCGTGCAGCTCCTGTCTGAGGCATGATTTGGTTAGGTCATCCTGACTCATAGATTAGCAGGCAAGGCACACCTTGTACCACCTAGATGCTATTGGATGTCATAAACACATATTTTTAATTATTGGCATTTCAGATCTTGAATCAAGTTCTAGATGCTTGAACAGCTGTTTGAGTTACTTACAAGGCAACTTTATTTACAAAATTGATACAACGGGTAAAGGACCAGATCTGGAGTCAGGAAAATTCATCTTCTTGAGTCTAATTTCAGACACTTACCAGTTGTGTGACCCAGTGCAAGTCACCTAACCCTATTTGCCTCAGTTTTCTCATCTGTAAAAATGACAGGAGAAGGCAAACCAGTCCAATAACTTTGCCAAGAAAATCCCAAATGGGATTGCGAAGAGTTACACACGATTGAAAAGACAAGGAGTGGAAACTGACACAGAACTATAAACATTGCTTTAGTTAATGGTAGAATGGAAATGAATGCTAAGATATCACTTCAATTTGAGTAAAGAAGGATTTCCTACCTTCAAAATCCTATAGTGCTTTCAGCTATCTAAAATGTTCAAGACTGTATTAGCATGTCTCTTCTCTCCTCTCCAATAATATTTTATTGGGATATTTTGAAGATGAAGGCCATTGAAGAAAATATATCTTTACTTTCTTGGAGTGGAGGAAGTATTTTGTAAAATAGAGTTGTAGAGGAAAATAATCTGCTTTTAGATACCAAGGTAGCAAAGTATGCTCTACAAAGATGTGGGAGCTGAGTGGCAAGCAGAACATCTCACTGACCTTGGTCTTCCCTTGGTTACTCCTTTCCAATTATTCTTTCACAGCAACTCCCTTCTCAATAGCATTGCCATATTAATTCAACAATCCCCATCACAGCTTCTAGGTTGTCCCCATAGCCATAATGGAAAGCATACATTTTTAATGACCAATTTCAGTCATTGAAAAAAGAAATAAATGCATTTTATGATGTTTTGTTTTCAGATACCTGTTTATAGAAGATAGAGAAAAAGAGGCTAATTTTCTCTTGTTCCAGGAAGCAAAAGGTAAATAGCTTGGAGATTATTATGTCCAATCAATGAAGATTGAATCAGAGCCCAGGCTCAACATCTAATCAAACCCTCTGACTAAGCAAAATGCCTTTGTCTCCAAATCCGAAAGTTTATGATGCGCTTTATTTGAAACTGTATCAAACAATGATGGAAGTTTTTGAGCACAGCTTCCACAGTTAGCCTCATTATTGTACAGACACAATATGGATCTAGGTTCCCCAAGTCAAGAAGCATTTATTAAGCCCCTACTAGGAGCTAGGCAATAGGCTAAGTGCCAGTAATACAAAGAGAGGCAAGATCCAACCAACCAACAAAAAGTAGTCTTACAAATAACTCATGGTCTACTAGGTGAGAGAGCATTATGAACAGAGAAGCTATCGACATAATCAATTGCAGAAAATCAGTGAAGACACTACGATTCAGGGATATCACAAAACGTTTCTTGTAGAAGGCAGGCTTCTACATGGTAATTTAATGGAAGCCAGAGAAGCCTGAGGAAGAGATGAGGAGGGACAGAGTCCAGGTCTGTGTGAGAAATCACAATGCTCAGAATAGAGAGGTGGAACATGAGACAGCAAATTAACTACTCATTGCTGGCTACTGAAATGAATTGTTATCTTCTTCAAAGAAAGAATGGTTTTGTTTATACTGCTTTGCATTCCAAACCAGCGTGTGTTCATCCTTCATTGCTGAAGAACACCATGCCATAAGAGAAATGATGACATGACTTGCACTTGACTTCGTTTTGAGTGAAGGAGGGCTGTGCAGGTCACCAGCCTCACTTCTCCTCCAGAGCCATCTGAATCCAGTGACCAGATATTCATCAAGATGACTGGAGATGACCCAGGATGGGGCAATTGGGGTTAAGTGACTTGCCCAAGGTCACACAGCTAGTGAGTGTCAAGTGTCTGAGGTGAGATTTGAACTCAGGTCCTCCTGACTCCTGTGTTGGTATTCCATCCACTGCACCACCTAGCTGCCCCTAAACCACTCTAGTATCTCTCCAAGGAAACCTCAAATAGGGTCACAGAGTTCAAAACAATGTCTAGCAGAATGCCCAGAGTTTCTTCCTAGATATAAACATTCAACAAATATTCGGTGATTAATACAGTGAAGGTTAGATCATCATCAGGTTCCTTTTAGCTGATCATTGGCTCTTAGTAATAGTATATGTAACCACATTCAACTTAATAGGTAATTGGCCTGACTGCTATTCCTCATACAGAGCACTCCACCATCTACCTCCATAACTTTACATAGGGTATCAACTACACCAGGGATGGTTTCTGCTCTCCCATCTGCCTCTTGAAACTGACAGCTACCTCTAAGGCTCACTTGAGGTACTGCCTTGGTTTCTTCAACTGTAAAATGCATTGGAGAAAGTTCATTGGCAAAACAGTCCAGTATCTCTGATAAGAAGATCCCAAATAGTGACAAAAATAGTTGAACTTTACTGAAAATTGACTTAACAAGACTATATGCTAAAGTGTACTAAGTTCTGGAGATATAAAGAAAGAAAAAAATTACAGCCTCACTTTATATAAGCTCGTAGTTCAATGAAGGAGAAAACGTGCAACTTATGCACATAAAAGATAAGTAAAGGATTAGTTATAATTATAACCAAGTGAAGGCACGAACATTAAGAGACATCTGGAAAGGTTTCTTATAGAAGGTAATCAGTGACTACTTTTGTTATATCTTTTATCCCCAGCACCTAACATAATGCCTTGAATTTATTAAATTTTCTTTGAATTGAAATGCTTTTAGTTACCAAATGACATGTTCTTTGACAATAAAGTGGCCAAATAACCTTTACTACAGTAATGATAGGACTTCCGTCACACTGTGTGATTGCCTTATGCAACATGAGGTACACACATTTTTTTTTTACATTTCTAGCAACATTCACAATAAACTATGAGTTGTTCGGGCATGTCTAGCTCTCTGTGACCCTATTAGGGGTTTTCTTGGCTGAAATGTTGGAGTGACTTGCCATCTCCTTCTGGAGCTCATTTTACAGATGAGGAAACTGAGGCAAATACGGGTTAAGTGACTTGCCTAAAATCACACAGCTAATAAGTGTCTGAGGTCATATTTGAACTGGAAGGTGAATCTTTCTGGCTCCAGATCTAGCACACTGTATATCCTAGCTATTCCTAACTACAAGTACAAACATTTGTTTCCCCCAGCTGAAGGACCTTAGAGATCTGGTCCAACTTTCCTTATCATAAACATGAGGAAACTGTCAGGAGCACTTAACCTACTCAGGGCTCTGAAAAGCTCTTAATTCAGCTTTGAGTGTTTTATCCTTTGAAGTATAGATGCTGAACCCTTTCCCTTCTTATTACATTTCCTAGCATAAAAATTTATAACTCATGAAGTAAATCTCTATTAGTAATCAGCTCTCATCTGTCATTTCATTCCAAAGAGATTCTGCATGGATTGCCTTCATTAATAGTCTGTAGTGATGATGCCAATGGACCCTCTATTTGTCATCTCACTGCAGTATTTCACAGTTCTCCTTGTACCTTTTGTTTTTACCGGCCCCAGGATCTTTAAATGACACTGTCTAAAAGGTGGTGGCAAGCTTGCATTTGAGATTATTAGCATTCTGAATAACTAAGCATAAAGCTTTTGTTACCTAGATCAGCAGGCTTGAGGTAGGCTCTTGGGTAAACCAAATCATGACACCAAAATGCCAAGGACTGATGCAAGGTATTAGTGTCATTATCACTATTACCAGTTCTCCCACCATCGAGGTAGTAGCAAGACAATAAAACTAGCCAATAACTCATAGTCTACCATGGTTGTGAGATTCATTAGCAAGTATCCAAACTCCTGGGGATGAGATCCTCTGTAATCAACCAAGCCTATCCTCAGAGAGCTGATACTGCCAGTGTCCAGGACCATACTGCTAGCTTTACCAATCTGGTAGAAAAAATCTTGTCTGAACTTTTTGCTTGCTGGGTAAGTCTTGGAAAACCTGGAGTAAGCTTTACTTCACATTGTACCTCTTTTTTCAGCTCTATGATTATCTTCCCTCTATATGATATCTTTTCCTATCAGAATGTAAAAACCTTGGGGAGAGGGACTATCTTGAATGCAATTGTATTTCCAGAACTTAGTTCAGTATTGGGCACATAGTGCTTAATATGTCTTTTGTATTTCATCTATTCATTCATACAGAAGTATTTGCATGGGACATTCATAATAAGTTGATATTCATAAACAGATTAGGAGGTTGTATCAGTGGGGAAAGTAATAATAAGAACATATATACAAAACTTTAAGACCTATGAAAGTGAAATGTCAGAGATTATTTCGTCACTTTAATTGATATCTTAGGTAAGTGTTTCCACTTCTCCTGGCCTCCTCTTCTTTGTCTGAAGAATGCCAAGGCAAGGCAGTTTGACTACATTGTCTCTAGTGTCCTTTCAGCTTTAAATTCTATGAGTCAGTGAGCCTTAATCCCAGAAAATCATGTCTACATTTTAAGGAGGGCAGGAAGAATCCAGATAAAGCTCTACTTTGTTGACATAGTACCTGCCCTTTTTAAGTTCAAAGGAAAAAAAGGAGAGCTTACTTTAAAGCATATTATCCTGGGGGAATAAAACAATATAAATAGAGAAAATAAATAACCAAATATATTGGGTCTCATTCTTTTTACAAATAGGGTAATTCTCAATTTTAAAGAGACATTCATAGTTTTTCAAAATAAAATTAAGGAAGGCATGAAGGGATGTCTCCCGTATACATGGATATTTCTGTGTACTATGCAGAAACAAATTATTCATATGGGAAAGGAAATATCTGGTTTCCTTTTTAGATATATTTAGAAATAGAATTCTATCCATTTTATGTACATATACACAAAATATGATTTATGGTCATTTGAAAGAGTTTATCCTAATAATTCATGTAGGAATATAGACGAATTATATGCAATGTCCACATTATGACACGCAGTTAGATGGACAATCCATTGAGTTAATCCATCTATAGGTGAATAACTTAGGCTGGCATTTCAGATGCATGGTAATTTTTTTTTTCCAGAATTCAATAGCAGTTACATACAGAGAAAAGAATGTAGCACATAGTACTTCCAATGACTTTAAGCTGGTTGGTGCTATAAAGGCTTATCTCAAAATAATACTAATAACAAAGATGATGATGATGATGAGGAGGTTGCTTGGTAGTATTACATTTGCCAATTATGCAATAACAAAAATTTTAAAAGTTAAAAAAAAAAGACAAAATAAAGCGAAACAAAAACCTTGAAAAAATACATGGTTAGTGCACACAAACTGCATGGTATCTGTTATTGCTCAGTCATTTTTCAGTCATGACCAAATCTTAATTAACTTATTTGAGGCATTCTTCATAGAAATACTGCAATAGTTTGCCATTTCTTCCTCCCAATCATTTTACAGCTGAGGAAACTGAGGCAAATAAAGTTAAATGACAGCTAGTGTCTGAAAACAGATTGGCCATTTCCAAGAAATGAAAAATGAGAAAAAGAACAGCATTGGAAATATGTGGGAACAGAGAAAGAGCTGGGTCAGTCATTTATTGAGAGTAAGGTATGAGAACAATGTGGTTACTGCACCAGATTCCACAAAATGTCAAATAACTTCTAGGAAAGCTTTCTGACCATTGTATTTATCTTCCATGGGAGGACAACATGAAGAGTTGCACACAGAATGTTAAAATAGATAGATTTTCAGGGAGAGGCCACAATTGTGAGATCATGGATTCAGCAAAATATTAACATGTATAAGGCTCTTGTCATGGAACTACTCTTCTAATGTTAAATGGAAAGATTTAGGATTTGATATATCTGGAAAATTAATCCAAGATATACTTCTTTGGTGATGAGTTCTAGACCATATTTAGTTTTGCAAAGTACTAAGAGGTATACAATCAGTCACTGATTCCATACTCAAACAATTTCCATCTAGGCAAGACACATGAGGCCTCAAGAACCACTGAATTAGCCTTCAAGAATGAAGGCTGTCCTTGACATCCTAAGGATGCACTGGAGAACTTTTATATGGATGTGTGACCATCAGGCAGAGATAATGGACAGTTAGCTCCAGATCTTAAAGATATCTCTATCTTTGTTTATGTGTCTACTTGCCAATTACCCATACTGATGTGAGCTGAGAACATCACCTAAGCAAAAGAGAATCTCACTTCTATACTGTATCTGAACACAAATTGAAACTAGTTCTTAGGGAAAAACCAGAAACTAAAGGATGTGATTTACATTTATACTTTGCAGCCTGATTTTCCCCCCGCAGATCAACATTAATCTACTTTTCTTTGGCTCTCATCATGCAGTTGGTTGCAGATGCTAATTGGAAATGTCAGTTTCATTTGTCAATCTAGGATGATGAACAAGCTAGAAAACATTTTCAGGGAAACTATCATTATTATCTGAATCCTTTCCCTATGTCACCACTCTCTCTTCCCCATCTTCTTTATAGTTCATCTTTAATTCTCTTAGAGGGTTGTTTTCCTGTATATTGTGCATTCAATCCCCCCACATCAAGCCATACCTAAACTACCAAACCATAGGGTTTAGTAGAATATGGGAGGAAAGGTAGGAAACCTGGAAATGTGGTTATGAAGTGAGAGGGATAGACTGAAGAATGCAAGGAAGTCATGTTTATATGACTCTTTAAAAGTTCATCTAGGTGAAATAAGATGCTCTTTATTAAAAAAAAGTGCTTTACAAAGTGACTGACATACTATTAACATGCATATTCTATTCCCTTTTACCTGGAATTCTGTTAATTCTGATTGGAGTACCCAGCCTTAGAGGCTCATGAAAACATTAACCAAAAAGTTCAGGAATCAGAAGACTTTTTGGCAGGACAGACAGAGTTTGGCAGAGTGTTCCAATACATCTGAATTCCAGTGATGTGGCAAGTTTCAAGGATCTCCTTAGAATGTCTATCTGTTTTGTTTGTTTGTTTGTTTGTTTTTTTCAACAAGCTAATAATAAGGAGAATCATTCTTTGTACCAAAATCTCCCTCCCTATTATCAGGGATTATCACTGACTAGTTATGCCCTCTGGAGTCAAACAAATCTAATTCTTCCCTATTATAGCACAAATAATCAGAGAAGGTGACCTTGTCCCTTCCAAGTCACCCTCTTCCACCTAAATATTCTTTGTTTCTTTAGAACCAAATTCTATGGCATAGTTCTAGTTACATGAAACATTCTGATTTCACTTTTTTTTATAATCTTTAACTTTTCTATACATTTTTCCTAATATTTCAACTATTGTTAAGTGTTCCCCATCTTTCTTTTCTTTCTCTATTCTCTGTTACCTATAGGACAACATATAAGTCCTTTGTTTAGCTTTTAAAGCCCTTTACAACTTTGCTCGAACCTATTCTTACAGCATCACTTTACTTCCCTTCCAGCACTCCAGGATCTGTCCAAAACTAGTCCTTTCTATTTCTTACACATCTCTCTCCCTCTCCCTCTCTCTCCATCTCCCTCATATATGTGAGTACATTATGTGTGTATATGTATATATATGTATGTGTGTGTGTATATGTATATATATATATATATATACATATATACATGTTTTTAATTAACTGAAAGACTAGTTGCTCTAATCAAGAAAACTATCCACAACAATTCCAAAGGACTCATGATAAAAAATAAACTGATAAACTCTGAATGCAGATTAAAATACACTCTTTTTGAACTTACCCAATTTTTCTTTTGTTTTGTCAGTGTTTTCTTTTACAACATGGCTAATATAGAAATATATTTTCCATGAAATCACATGCATAGTCAATATCATGTTGTTTAGCTTTTCAAAGAGGGGAAGGGTAGAGAAAAAGGAATTTGGAAATCAAAATTTAAAAATATGAATGTTAATTTTTACATGTAATTGGGAAATACTTAATGAAATAAATAAAATACATAGTTTTAAAGAAGTTGCTCATTAGAATGAAGTTGTTTGAAGGCAGGGCTTGCTTTTTATTGACTTTACCTTCTGTATAAGCAGATGTCCGATGGTGTCTGACATATTAATAAATGTTTGTTAATATGACTTGTTAACTTGAAGGAATTTTCAACAATAAGGAGGTAAGAGTACTTCCGATGCCATTGCAATGACATCTCAGTATCACGTTCCTTTCTTGATACTATATTTTAGAAAAGACATTGATAAATGGAAAAGCATGTTCAGAGTAGGCCAGTCAGAAAAGTGAAGATCTCTAAGTTCTATGTTATATGGTATTCAGTAGCTAAACACACATAGAGAATAAATGACTTGTTTTAGGTCACTTAACTGGTGAATACAAAATGCAGCAGTTGAAGCTAAGTCTTTCTGATTCTAAGTCCAAAACGCTATTTCCATTGTGACCCTGGTCCTACATATGATGCAGTTTTAATAAAAAAAGTAACATCTTGACTTTGTCCCCATGCTCCAGTAGTCTCTTATATAGAGGGTGATTATTTTTTAAGATTTAATAAAAAGTAGTGTGGCCTTGACACCTAATAGAAAAGAGTCCTATATTTTAAATACAGAATCAGTGAGGAAGGGGAAAAAAAAGAAGAAAGAAGATATAGTCAGAAAGTTTCCAAAAGAAAAATTAGAGACATACGATTATTGGTGAAAAAGAGAAGGCTTTTTTTTTTAAATCATACAATATGTCTAGACGTCAAGTCAATGTGTTTTGTTATGAATGTACTATATACCCATCTTTATCTCAGCTCCTTTATGTTCTCAAGGCAGCCTAAAACAAAATACAGTATTGTGGTAGGAACAGGATTGGAGGTAGGAAAGCTGGGTTCAAATTTTAGTCTGTTTTATCATGGATAAGCCTTTAAATTCTAGCTGTGCCTTTAAAATGGGGATAGCAATTTTTGTCCTACTTCACACAGTTATTGTAATGCAGACATTCCAAATTAAAGTGTTATAAATGAATAAGCTATTATTAATATCAGGAATATAATACCGTGGTCATTCACATTTTTTAGTCAGTCATGACTGTGTGCATAGTAACATGCAAGGTCCTAACAAAATGGGTCATGTTCTATTGCAAATTATCATGAACTTTCTGGGAATTTCTGTGTTGGTCTAGCTGCTAAGAAAGGTTCTGTGTCATCAAACGACTCCTCTCTACAAATTCCTAAACATGTCATTCACTTATTTAATAGCCATTAGATGAGGGCGTGATATACCCAAAAAGTCCTTCCTTGCTACTCAGTTGGATTTCAAAATGAGTATTCTCTTCCACAGGGACCTCATGGCAAGTTGGAAGAGTCTCAACTATGTACATAATTAAACTGGTTTTTGTTATTAAGTAAATTACATCTCTTTTGATCAGTCTCAAAGAGAAAGGTACCAAGTGCTTGAGAACAAAAGGAAGATGGCAGTATTTTTTTCTAGAGGTAGATGCCTACAAAGAATTTATGGTAGAGCAGAGGATGCTTTTAGCCCAGACCTTGAAAGTTGGCCAGAATTTCAGTAGGGTAGGGTAAATGTAAGGCTATTTCAAGTATCTAGAAAGGTAGGTGGCCAAATGGGAAAACATCAGTTGTGCTAAAAGCAGAAGTGAATAGTTCACTTGCTAAAATGAAGGGTCAACTTTTTTTTCCTATACTGCTTATATACCTTATGCATTAGGAGAAATAATCTAGCAACCTCCAGAGGGGGGAAAAAGAACATTCAGAGAGCTATCCTGGGAATATATTTCAGTTGTTCATGGGAGAACCTGAACTATAAATTTTAGCAGTGCAAAGAGAGAGAGGAAGGGCCAGCTGTTTTCAAGACCAAATTGCCAAGTCTTATCACCTTTTTGGAAGGGTTGATAGGGGAGCATGAATAGATACTGTCATTCAATCATTTTCAGAAGTGCCTGATTCTTTGCGACCCCATTTGAAGTTTTCCTGGCAAAGAGTGGAATGATTTGCCATTTACTTCTCCAGCTTATCTTACAGATGAAGAAACTGATGAAAACAGTGAAATGACTTGTCCAGCATTGCACAACTAGTAAGTGTCTGAAGACTGATTTGAACTTCTGAAGATGAGACTTCTTGATTCTAGTTCTGGAACTCTATCCACTGAATCATGTAGCTTCCCTACACAAATAGATAGCAAATATCAATAATAGTTCAAGACTAGAAGCATAGAAACCCAGATGAAGAACAATACCATGAATAGATATGGAGAAATCAGGAAAAGGAATATTGCTGTATCTGTTTTTATTTTTATTTTTTTTGATTGTGATTCTGAAAGGAGGGAAAGATTACAATTGTTCTTTGTACAAATCACATTCTTCATGGCACATGATGGCAAGAACTGTCTTATTTTTCTTTTCATAGCCCAATTAAATTCAATAAATATTCATGAAACACCTATTATGTACCAAAGATTGCTAAGGGTTGTGGATACCAAGATAAATATAAAACGTGAAACAATACCAACCCTCAAGAAGATTATATTAGTTTTAGCAAGTGACTTTCCATAACAAACATTTAATAAATAGTTTCTGAATTGAAATCATTTTTTTGATAACTTAAACTCTTCCTCTACTATCTTGACAATTGCCCAAATCTACATGGAAATGTAGGGGCTTGAACGCACACTCAAGGGAGTGATCAGAGGTTAAGCAGAGGCTGGTGGGGTGGCATTGGGTGCCTAAATGCATATTCATTAGAACTTCTAATTTATTATCATGTTTACAACCAAAACAACAGAGAAAATTATATTCTACATCAGGGCCCAAGGGGATTTTTATCTTCCTGGCTTGGATGGGTACCAAAACAAAGCACATTAGAGAGAGAAATTGCAGGGCTGGTCATTAATATTTAAAGTGATAAAGCAGTTGGTGTTCCTTTAAAAAGCAGACAATTCACTCTTTGAATGAAACTTTAAAAGCAATTTTCTTCATTCTATGGTTCATAATCAAAGTGCTTAGATACTCCCCATCCCAAATGAAACAAGCCATCACAGATGAGTAGACTTTTCTTCCAGTAAAGTTCTACTAGAATGAAGACTTCTTTGCCCACTTCTAGTCATGTAGAATCACCTCAACAAAGGAAGACAGAGTTCTGACTGACTTCATTCTCTGCACTTTCTGTTTCAGTGTAATTTTATTGTGGTTAAAGAAAAGAAAGCTGTCCTCTCCCCTTTCCCAATTCCAACTCAACTGGAAAAATTTTAAGATCATTAAATATTTATAACATTCCAACGGTGAAGAAGATCATTTTAACCCAACAAGCCTCTGAACTTGGAGTCAGAACACTTGGAGTTGAATCCTTACTCTAGTAGTTTGATCTTGAGCAAATTATGTCATTTATTAACCCTATTTTCATCATCTCTTAAATGGGATTAATATGATTCACATGTACTTTACTTTCTACATTGTAAACCATTACTAAAATATGATCACTGTTACTTTTAGAAGTGCTAAAGGGTACAATAAAATATTTTTAAAAGAAATTCACATAAAGTCAGAACTGGAATTACAATTATTATTCACATATGCCTTACTTTGGGACTAAAGAGTTGTTTTGTTTTGTTTTATTAACATGAGAATCATGGGCTTTTGAAAAGTCTTAGGAGTCATATGGTCCAGCTTCATAATCTAAGCAGGAATACTTGGCATAATATCTCTCCAAAATTGTCCACATGGCAGAACATGGCAAAAATGTCGAACCTAACCTGTTTAGTCACTTGCTTCTCTCAACTCATTTATTGAATTCCTACACTGCTCTGAATTGATTTTTTTTTATTCTTGTTCAGTTGTTTTCAGCTGTGTCTGACTCCTCTTCATAGCTCCATTTAAGTTTCTCTTTGCAAAGATACTGGTGTGGTTTGCCATGGCCTTCTCCATCTCATTTTACAGTAGAAGAAACTGAGGCAAACATGGTTAAGTGACTTGATCAGGGTCATACAGCAAGTAAATGTTGGAGGCTGGATTTGAACTCAAAAAAGATGAGTTTTCCTTCCTCCAGGCCCAGCACCCTCTCCACTGCAGTGCCAGCTAACTGCTCAAAGTGACTACAGCTACCTAAAATTAGCAGTATTCCAGACAGGAATGAGATGCAGCACTTTCCATAGGTCATTAAGGAATGATTGAATTACCATGTGTCACATATGTTATAAAGACTTTTATTCAGGTATGTTTTGGACCTGATGATTTGAGAGTTTCTGTCCAGATCTAAAACTGTATGAATTAGATGGACTGACAGATATGAGAGACCATCTCTGTCTGCTCTCTTCATGGTGTGTGTGTGTGTGTGTGTTATGACAAATGTTATGACAAATAGTCAGAGACCTGCTATAGACCTAGTTATTTCCTAGTTCCAGACCTAACACACTTTCCGTTGTGCCATGCTCCATCTCATGGTTTAGAACCCACTGCTCTACGGTAGAGGAGCACCTATTGGACATTCCCTTCCTTTAAGCTGCCAAAATAAAAGAGCTGCCTGATGGTGATTCTGTTGAGGCGATTTGATTCTCTCATATGTAAAATAGGAATAATACTAGTGCTGAGGTTATGAGTTTATTGTGAAGCTCAAATGGATTGATGATCAGCATTTCACATATTCCAACGTTCTATAAAAATATCAGCAATTTTGACAAGGATTAGAAGAGACAATTTTTGAAGCACCCTTAGTTTCTGAGATTGTATGGGCTGACTAGACAAGGTATAGACAAAGGTCAGTTCCAAGAAAAGTAATCATACATTTTCATCCTCTGAACCCTCGAACTTGTCAGACGTGACCTCCTCATCGAGCCCCATTTACAGCAGTCTTCTATAGAAGGAGCAGTAAAGCAAAGGAGATGGGAGGAAATTTAAAGACTTGAGCCTCCAAGCTTTGACACCCTCATATAATGGTTCAGGATATAGGTGCTCACTTATGAGAGTTTCGTGGAGAAATATGGTGGCAGGTGCGACAAGTTGCAGAGCTTTAGCATTTGTACTGTGTGGACTGAGCCCAGTCAAGGAACATGAATAATGCAGAAAAATGAGAGGATTCAGGGAAGCAGGTTAGGCTATTCATCTTCCCCTTATAATTATCTGTCTTTCTGACTAATAATTTGGGGGGAAAGAAGAGTGAGTGGGAAAATGAATGGACCCTGTCTTTCAGAGATGCATTATATGTAGATATATGGCCCTAAATTACACTGAAGTAAATGCAATATGTGCAGTCATGTATGTTAATGTGTGGGAAAATACAGTTAAGTATGTGGGCTTCCATGTTACAAGGGTCAGAAAACAATGCAAGGCAGTTGGCTGTCCTTGGGGAATACATGATTAATGCTAAACTTTTTTGTCCTACAGGGCTTTGACTGAGCTATAAAGGTATTGCCAATGGTCATAGGATCATCATCACCAAATCCACATTTTTCCCAAAGCATATTCCTTGTGGAAGTCAAATGGAAGTCAAATTTACCCATGACATCTTTACTTGTTCTGTTCAATGTTTATTTTATATTTAGGGTCATTGGAATGTTGGTCCTATCAAACATTGGCCATTAATGGAAGAGGTCAACAAAATGTTGGAATGTTTTGGCTTGCTTATTTAGTATCCATACTCCAATCTGTCAATCTCTTCCCATGAGTGGATCAGGTTAGAATCTAAGTCTCACTATTCATCGAAAAAGAAAATGACTGCATGCAACCTTTCAAAATCTACTGGCTCATACTGACTTTCCACCTCACACCAAGCATGGTCCCTTATTAGACTTTCATGCTTATGTTCTTTCAAATATGTCAGTCCATTAATAATTGCAGGTTCTTTCTGACTGACTGAAGGCTGTCAGTCAGAAGCTACTAGATGTTGGGCATGGCATTGAGGGATATTCTTGCTCATGGGACCATGTCATATGATTCTGTTGTTGTTATCTAAATTATCATCCTTATGTTCCCTCAGAAAGGTCCTTGAGGAGGTAATGTCCATAATTGGGCTATAAGGAAGAATATTTCAATAGGATATGTTTCAGTCATGAGGAATATAGCTAACAGAAATACACACACACACACACATATAGTATATGTATATATTCATATACAGTATAGGGCAATGGTAGAGAATATATAATGATAGGAGAGAGGGGAGGTAAAGGAGGACTGGAAAGGACTGTTGCAATAGAAATGCTTTATGTCCTTAGGGGCCATGAATTCAAAAATCTCCTTTTATGAATGAAGAATCTGAAACCAAGGGAGGCAAAGTGATTAGTTCAATGTCATTCCAATAGGAAGCAGAAGAGCTATAATGTGAACCCAGACACTCTTACAGCAAGGTGACTGTCCTTCCTACTGCATCACGTTCAGAAAAAGATCTTAGTAGTTATGCATTAAAATTACCCATCAAATATCAAACCTCAATACAACCTAAGTGACAATTTTAATTTCTAAAACAAAATAATTTGCATTTTCCAAAAAGTGACAATATTATGCAATAAGATTCGCTTTCATTGAATACCTGATACTATGTCTCAGGATATGTCTCCTTTTAATGTGTCAGGATATGTCATTGGGTTACATGATCCTTGAAGGCAAGGGGCATCCTTTTTTTCCCTTTTTGCATCCCTAGTGATTAGTACAGTGCCTAGGTGATAAGGAGGCCCATAATGAATGTATATTGGTCACTTCATTCACTAGATTCACATCAGGGAGGCACAGAGGATCAAACATCATTTGTCATATATATTAATATAAAAACCATAGAGTATTCTCTCTGAATTATCAGATAACATTTGTTAAATAAGCACTTTGGTTTTGTCCTGACCACAATATTTTCTTTCCATTAATGTCAGCAGCAAAATATGCCAAACTCAGTCCACAACCACTTTTATCAATGTTGTCTCTTGGAAAGAAATGGATGGTAAATGCTGATGAACATTTTGTCCTTCTCTCTCTTCCATACATAATGTTCCTCCCCCTCCCAAAGGCATTACTTTATTCCAAATATATTTCGAGGAAGCACTGATGTTTGTAGGATTAGCCCAAGCAGGGCTTCAGCCTAAAGCCTCTTTTCTTAAGAGTCTTGACTGAAATTTGCTGGTCATGTAATAGCTTCACTTTCTCCCTCTTGATAATCCAAGGTGATCAGAGGGTAATTTCAAGATTAAAAACTTTTTTTAATGTAGGGATTATTTAGATACATGGAACTTCATGTTCTATTTGTCTTAAATATATCCATGTAATACATGTATGACAATATTCAAATACATCCACATATTACAGTATGGTCCACACATACAAATGCAGCATAGGACAAGTTAAGTTCTGCTCTGTGTGTCATTGCATCCTAAATAATAAAACATATTAATAATAATAACAACAAAGAAGAAAAAGTTTCTAGCAAAAATTTCAATTGTATTGGTATGGTGATATAGTATTAATGAGCTTTGACTTCAAGTATAAAGATAGAGTTCTATCTGAACACCAGGTTTTTATGAGTATACCAGTCCCCATCGTGTCCAGAGTCCTGGAGGGATCCTGCTCTAATTTACTGTCAGTGGTAGGGGAAAATATATTTGGTGTTAAGTGGCTTTTTTTAGCACATTCCTTAAAATGAGAAATACAGGTATTTTGTACAAGAAGTATTTTGGTTCATTGAGAGTTCACTCTGAAATTCTATTGTGTTAAGATTGATTACATATTTCTGAAATTTTGAGATGAAGGTTTCTTTCTCTTCCACTCATGGAAATGCCATTTACTGACTAAAGCAATGTTTTTGAACTTGTGGGTGTGTGCACATCCTGGGACTCTTTGTCAGTATTCTGGTGAAGCCTCTGGAGTCATTCACAGGATAATGACTTTAAATGCATGAAGTAAAATACATGAGATTACAAAGGAAATACATTATGCCAAAATAAAGATATCAAAGTATTTTAAAAAATGGCCAAGTTCACAGAATTCCAGTTAAGTGTTTCTGATGTAAAGAAAGTCATCATAGAATGTTCAAAAAGTCATTTGCAGTTGACCACCTTCTCTCTCCTTTCAAAAACTAGTCTAGATGAGGCTGTCATAATCTGTCACTTGGGGCACTTTAATAACTTCCTAAGAGGTCTTATTTCCAGACTTTTCTTCTCTGAATGATCCTTCACAGTCCAAATTGATAGTCTTAAGACACACATCTTAACCTAATACCCTTTCATCTCCCCATTCTATATAGGGTAAAATAATAATATTAACAGTTCACACTTATACAGTATTTTCACAAAGAATTTTATATAAGACACAGCCCACAAAATACCTGTAAAGCATGACTCTCAACAAATTCTAGAGCAGCAGAAGCCACAGAATGACAGAGTGGAGGAGATTTCCAGCCCAGGTTGACCTGGAGGGCCGACCAGAAAGGTCTGTTGCACTGGACGCAGAGTGAAGCACAGCTCAGCCTGGGCCTTGCAGCACTAGGAGGAGCAGGATCAGGGCAGACCTTGTGGGTGGAATCCTCAGCAGCAGTGGTTCTCAGATCCCTCAACCCACAGGCAAAAAAGACACTTCACGGGTGGAGCCAAGATGGTGGAGTAGAAAGACATACATATGCTAGCTCTCCCTGACAGCCCATAAAATACCTGTAAAGAAAGACTCTCAACAAATTCTAGAGCAGCAGAAGTGGAGAACAACAGAGTGGAGGAGATTTCCAGCCCAAGGTGACCTGAAAGGCCCATGGAAAACATCTGTAACACCAGACACAGAGCAGAATCCAGCCCAACCTTGGCCACACAGCACAGCTCTGGGAGGAGGACACCTCGGGGGTGGAATCCCCAGTCCCAGTAGCAGCGGTTTGCAGATCCCCTCAACCCACAAGTGCCAAAAGTCAGTGAAAGGTTTTTTCAGTTGGCCAAGAAGGGAGAAGGGCCTTCCCATAGCTGCAGCCTCAGGCTACAACCCACATAGGTCCCATCAGATAGGCAGCAGCAGTTCCCACAGCAGCCCCTAAAACAGCCTGCATCCATTGTTGGATTATAAAATCCCTGGGGTCACTGATCAGCTGATTCTTACCTCAGCCCTGTGTAGAGGCCCTGCAGCAGCTGATCTTTATCTCACACTGAATGGTGACCCTGCCCCTGCAGCTTATCTGAATCTCAGCCCTCAGGGCTGGTTTGGCTGAACTGGAGGCCAGGTGGTTCTGAAGAGGAAACTCTGCTAAAATTCTGGGCATAAAAATGTCTTCCTCCTACCAAACCAGTGTACAAGCTTGATTATACCATCTTGTATGAACTGGGATGTTACAGATCCCCAGAGTATACCCTACTCTTGACAAAGGAATCAAAAGTCAAGTAACTGGTTGGGAAACTGCCCCAAAAAGGGGAAAAATAAGACTATAGAAGGTTACTTTCTTTAGATATCTTCTCCCATCCTTTTGGGTGAGGAAAAACAATGCTTACCATCAGGAAAAGACATAAAAGTCAAGGCTTCTGTGTCCTAAACATCCAAAATAAATATGCAATGGGGTCATGTCGTGAAAGAGTTCAAAAAGGATTTTGAAAACCAAGTAAAAGAGGTGGAGGAAAAATTGGAAAGAAAAATGAGAGAGATGCAAAAAAAATCATGAAAAGTGAGGCAACAGCTTGCTAAAGGAGCCCCCAAAAATGCTGAAGAAAATAACACCTTGAAAAATAGGCTAACTCAATTGGCAAAAGAGTGCAAAAAGCCAATGAGGAGAAGAATGGTTTAAAAAGCAGAATTAACCAAATACAAAAGGAGGTTCAAAAGCTCACTGAAGAAAATAGTTCTTTAAAAATTAGAATGGAACAGATGGAGGCTAATGACTTTATGAGAAATCAAGAAATCACAAAACAAAACCAAAAGAATGAAAAAATAGAAGACAATGTGAAATATCTTATTGGAAAAACATGGAAAATAGATCCAAGAGAGACAATTTAAAAGTTATAGACTACCTGGAAGCCATGATCAAAAAAAGAGCCTAGACATCATCTTTCATGAAATTATCAAGAAAAACTGCCCTGATATTCTAGGAACAGAGGTCAAAATAAATATTGAAAGAATCCACCAATCACTGCCTAGAAAAGATCCAAAAAGAGAACCTCCTAGGAACATTGTGGCCAAATTCCAGAGTTCCCAGGTCAAGGAGAAAATATTGCAAGCAGCTAGAAAGAAACAATTCAAGTATTGTGGAAATAGAATCAGGATAACATAAAATCTAGCATCTTCTACTGTAAGGGATTGAAGGGTGTGGAATATGATATTCCAGAAATCAAAGAAACTAGGATTAAAACCAAGAATCACCTGCCTAGCAAAACTGGGTATAATACTTCAGGGGAAAAAACGGTCATTCAATGAAATAGAGGACTTTCAAGCATTCTTGATGAAAAGACCAGAGATGAAAAGAAAACTTGACTTTCAAACACAAGAATCAAAAAAAGCAAGAAATGGTAAACAGGAAAGAGAAATCACAAGGGACTTACTAAAGTCGAACTGTTTATATTCCTACATGGAAAGATAATATGTGTAAATCTTGAAACTTTTCTCAATATCTGGGTAGTTGGAGGGATTACACACATACACACACATACATACATACATATATATACATACATATATATATATAAAATATATATATATATATATATATATATATATATAGAGAGAGAGAGAGAGAGAGAGACAGAGACAGAGACAGAGAGAGAGAGAGTGAGCACAGGGTGAGTTGAATAGGACGAATTCATATCTAAAAAAATAAGGGGTGACAGAGCAATATATTGGGAGGTGAAAGGGAGAACTGGAATGGGCCAAATTATCTCTCATAAAAGATGCAAGAAGAGTGGGGGATGAGAGGGAAAAAGTGAAGCTTACTCTCATCACATTTGACTCAAAGAAGGAATTACATGCATACTCAGGTTGGTATGCAAACCTATCTTACACTACAGGAAAGTAGGGGAGAATGGGATGAGCAGGTTGGGGGCAAATGGGAGAAGGGAGCAATTAGAAGTAAACACTTTTGGAAAGGGACAAGATCTAAAGAGAGAATAGAAGAAATGAGGGGCAGGATAGAATGGAGGGAAATATATTTAGTCTTACACAATAGGACTATTATGGAAGTCATTTGTAAAACTACACATATATAACCTATATTGAATTGCTTGCCTTCTCAGTGGAGATAGGTGAGGAGGGAGGAAGGAAGAGAAGTTGAAACTCAAACTTTTAGAAAAAAATGTTGAGAATTGTTTTTGCGTACAAGTGGGAAATAAGAAATACAGGTAATGGGGTATAGACATTTTTCTTGCCCTGCAGGAGAAGAGAAAGGATGGGGATAAGGGAGGGGAGGGGTGTTAGAAGGGAGGGCAGATTGATGGAAGAGATAATCAGAACGTAAGACATTTTGGGGTGGGGGAGGAGAGAAATGGGAAGGAAATTTGGAACTCAAAATTTTGTGGAAATGAATGTTGAAATCTAAAAATATATAAAAGAATTTTATATAAGCTAAACCAACTGGATGTTACAATAACCCTTTTTAGGAAGGGGCTTTTTTATTTCATTGTACATGTGAGGAAACTAAGGCTGAGGTGGAATGATCCACTTAGAGTCCCATAGCCAACTACTAAATATCTCAGGAGGAATTTGACCTCAAACCTTCCTAAATCCAAGTCCAACAGTCCATCTACAGTATCACCCAGTTACCTAAGATTCAAAATTCTTAGGTTGGCATATAAAGTCTCTCACCATCCTATATTCACCTTCTCTTATTCTTTTTTAACACATACTTCTCCTCTTCACACACTCATTTTTCTAAGCAAACTGTACTCCTAATCATTTCTTCAAGTGTAAGTTCATTGTTCTCCCTCTGTGTCTTCTTCAGAAGCTTTCTGCTATTCATAGAATGTATTCTTAATTATCTCTACCTTCCAGAATCTCCACCTTCTTTTATTGTTCAAGGATTACCTACTCCATGTAGCCTTACCTCATTTCTGTAGGTCTTAGTATTTTCTATTTCCTCATTTTTCCATGTCTTAAATTTGTGTAGATATTAGAACCATGTAGTAGTAGGTATGTCCAGAGTGGGCACTGTTTCAATCACTCTTTTACTCATAAGCACTAACATAGAACTTTGCGCATTTTTTTTAATGAGCTTGTGATTTAATTGGTTTAGGGGATTCACAGTTGGGAAACCCCCTTTCCCAATACAGAGCAGCAACCACTAAGTGTGTGTTTGTCCTTTCTTACCCAAAGAAGACCATGTCATCACAGAAACAATGACATGACTTGCACTTGACTTTGTTTTGAGTGAGGCTGTGCAGGTTACCAGCCTCACTTCTCCAGAGACATCTGAGTCCAGTGACCAGATATTCATCAGGATGACTAGAGATGATGTAGGATGAGACAACTGGGGTTAAGTGACTTGCCCAAGGTCACACAGCTAGTGAGTGTCAAGTGTCTGAGGTGAGATTTGAACTCAGGACTTCCTGACTCCTGCGCTGGTGCTCTATCCACTGAACCACCTAGCTGCCCCACTCCCAACCAGTAAGTGAATTCTAATCTCAAAGAATTGATTCAAGGTTAAGAATCATAGTAAGGATGTATCAGAGATAGAAATTAAATACATATCTTCCTGAATACCAGGCCAGTTCTCTATCCACTCCAAGATGTTCAAAAGTATGAAATGGACAGATAGTGATCTGGGTTATATTGCTAATTTCATTGATTCAGGGAACTCTTAGGTGAAGAAAATACCTTTACACATATAGTTTGACTTTTGGGAGCATCTAATTTTAAAATGGTTTTGGGTATGCAGAGGTTAAAACTTGCCCAAGATCAAGAGCCAGTATTCATCATAGAAAGCATCTGGGAAGATTAGCTCACCATCTACAATACCAAACTTTGTAAGTGAGTAGATTTTGGCTGTTTTTTAAATGTTTGTTGAATTGAGTAGGGCACACAAAACAAAATGAGAAAGTCAAAACTAAATTTGAACACCATTTTAGCAGAGGGCTCATTGAAGTAGGAGGTAACCAAAGGTTCCAAACATTATGGTAACAGTTCAATTTATGCCAAATTCCACCCAGACAGAAACTTTTTGATGACAGGATTTTTGTATACCATCTGAGGACTGACCAATTTTGATTCATTTCTGTCTAATGGTAGTCATTTCTAGGTTGGTGAGGTGGAGAAAAAAATTTACATGATAATTTTGTTGTATATTTGAAAACAAGTTATATATAGTAGATTTATAGTTTCATACATAATCATCTTTCTCATTGTACTGTTATATAAATGCTTATTTTAGTCATTATATTAAAATAACTTTTTTTTTAAAATCATCATTATTTTTTCCAAAGAGTGAGGAAATATTTAGCTTTTTGAACTGTCAAAGATTACTTTGCAAATCATAAAGAACTGGCAATCCATCTCAGTGAAGCATATCCAAACCAATTAATCTTCCCATTCTAGAAATATTGAAAAATAAATTTAAAGACTCCAAAGCATCTTCTTCTATACCCCTCAAAAACAAACACCTCTTTCATTACTACTGTTTCACAAACTGTTTAAAGTTCAGTAGTTCTTAATTTAGTCCAATGATTACATATGCACACAAATATATGCATGCATAAACTTCCAAGGTAAATACATGCATATAGATAAATACACATATATGTGTGAGTATGTGCATCTATATGCATATATACACATAGACAGACAGATAGATAGATAGATGATAGGTAGAAATAAATGTGTTTCATTTTACTTGGTTTCCTTCATACTCTTATATAATTTTTAGGTACTTAATATAGTATTCTGAGCTAAGCATAGGCTTTTTCAGGCTGCCTAAAGGATCCATGACACACAAAGATAAAAAACTCCAGTTGAGATCAATTTGTTCAGTCAATCGATCCATCAATCACATCTCTCAAGGATAGCTACATTTTCTAGAGATCTATGCTTTATGTGTGGCTCAAGGCAGGCTACTTTGACTTGTAAGGGTAAAAAGAAGACATAAAGAAGGAACAGACTGAACACAAAGCGTATAAATAGCTTTACTCCAAATAGAGTTTGATGGAGAAGTACAGAACTTCAAACTTCCAAAAACACATCCATCTCCTCAGTGGTATCACAGGTGTCTCCTTGCTCATGTGTTTCTGATTCTGACTTAGCAAGTACCCAGAAGGCATCTCTTATTGTGTGACCTTGGAAAAGACTGGGGAACAGGGAGATTCTCTCACTTCAGATGCCCCATCCAAATGGGAAGAAAAAAAAGCAAACAAACAAACTTCTGCACTCACTATTCTTGTGTGTTAGGTTACACCCTGAAATCTGTTTGACTTCTTTAAAATAATAATTCCTGGCATTTAAATAGCATTTTAAAAGTCTATAGAATACCTTGCAAACATTATGCTATTGAAGTTTCATAACAGTATGGTGAGATGAGATAAGTGTTACAGATGTTGTTCCCATTTCACAGTTAATGCAAGTGAGGATGAAATAACTTGGTCACAGTCATATATTCGGGAAGCATCAGAGATGAGCCAAATCTTCCCAGATCTAAGTCGACTACTTTGTCCCCCGTATCTAAAATCCCCTTATTTCTAAAATAAGTATGCAAGTTCCATTTTTGAAAGATTGGGGACAAGTAGAGATGAGTTTTATCATTAAACCTCTTTATCATCTCAGTCACGGTAATCGCTCACCAGTGACTTGTCCAGCCCAGCACACCACTGAATACTTGCTCCAAAGGACAGTGAAGCTATGCCACCATAACACTCCATGGTTGGGGGTGGGGCGTCATGTAGAGATTGGATCCATTCTCCTCCTTAGAAAGTTCGGATCTGGAAGTGGAAGGTATGTCAGAGTTCACCTAATCCAGAGTTTCCATTTTAAGGTGAGACTAATCAAGAGGGAGTAAACACTTTTCCAAGGTCATACACTAAGTGTGTCATTAAATGGCAGAGTCCAGCCTCTTAGACTCCAAATTCACCATGCCCCACTATAGAAGGCGTTCCTTCTTATACTATTTTAGCCTCAGTAGGAATTCTGCTCATTCATTCACACATTTCTAAAACTAAAAGTAACTCAGTCTGAATTGGTTTATTAGTCCTTTGGAGACTGGTCACTAGAGAAATCTTTACCCTTTAGCTTTAGTGAAAATCCATTCGGTTTTCATCTTCATCTGTCTCTTCAGGTGGAATCGATTTAAGTCTCCAGAGGTCAATATCACGCAGACCTGGACACACTTTCTAATATAAGAGTGAATTCAAATGATCAGGCATTTCATTATTCAGTTAGAATTTAATTTTTCTAAAAGTTTATTTGTTTCCTAAATTTACTTATATTCCTATTATCTGTTTTAAAATCCAAACTACTTTTTTAAAAATATCGTCCTGAACAGTCTTAGTTCAAAGAAAGAGCTTGGGCAAAGGAAAGGAAGAAGACAAAACATTTATAAGAACCTACTATGTGTCAGATACTGTGCTAAGATCTTTACAAATATTTACTTTGATCCTCACAAATCTTGAAGGTATATTCTATAATTTTTCCCATTTCAGAGTTAGTAAATTTAGGTTGGTGGAGGTTTAGAGACTTGCCCAGGGTCATATAGCTAGTGTCTGAGGCTGGATTTGAACTCATATCTTCCTGAATGCAGGTTCAGTGCTCTATCCACTGTGTTACCTAGCTCTCTTTAGTAGACAAATAGAATTGATGTAAAATGGGATAGAGGTGCTGCTCTTAAACTGGAGTCCAGGAAACTGTCTATAATTGGTCTCCTTTATAATCCAAAGTATTTTATACACTTATAAATAATACTCTGAGATGGGATCCCTAGGTTCCACTGGATTTACAAAGGGTTCCAAAACACACACACACACACACACACATACACACACACATACACAGACACACATACACACACATGCACACACACACAACCCCGCAGATAGAGAACATGTTCATTCTTGAATCTGGAGTTTCTTGGCACACTTATTTCTTCCTTATTCATCCTTACTTCAAGCCTACTTTGTAATATTTTTTGTCTCCTCCAAAATGACTGTGAGCTGCTTCGTATGTCTTCAGGAAAGCCCTTAAATGGTCCAATCCAGGGACTATCTTTGAAAACTTTCCTTCTTAATAGAATCTACCTAGGTTGGCACTACTCCTGCCATACCCTTTGGGAACCTAGGATCACTTTCATTTATAGGAGGAAGGGTCAGTGTAAGACCTGAGTGAAGAGCACTAGCATTCTATTAAAAAATGTTTAAAGTCAACTGACATAAAAATTCTTGGGTAGAACCAACCAACAGTTAGAGCAGCAGATGGAAGGTAAGTGTATCAGGCAGAAGAATACACTAGAGACCATGATTGATCGAATGCAATAAGAAAATTCAGGTGAAATGAAACTTTATGTTATAAACTAGTTACCAGGGGGAGGAAAGGCTTAGAACAAAATTTATTACTTGTTTTCACTTCAGATTGTTCAAAACAATAAATCATATTATGTTTTTAAAGAAATTCTTCAGAATAATCAGTCTGAGTCAAGAGGTATATATGTAGTGGAAAATACATTGCCTTTGGAAACAAAAGGAATGGATTCAAATTCCCTCTCTATCTCTGATCAGATGTGGAATTTGGGGCAAATCATTTCATCTCACTGCACCTCAGTTTTCCCATCTGTAAAATAAGGGCATTGGCAAAGATTGCTTCAGTGGTTGCTTTTAGCTTTAGATTTTCAGTCTGTGAATATATGTCTAATTTCCCTCCGATGCACTATCTCCATAGTTAATAATAAGCACTAGTTTGCATAGCCAAACAAAAGTCTAAAGTAAACATTTATTCAGAAATCAAATTCAGATGTTCCCACCCCTGTACTGAATACATAGTCCTGATAGAGGCATCAAGACTTCCACTCATATAATTTTCATGATGTTTTTGTCTTTGGAGACTGACATTTCATAAGTCAATCTGTCTTCCCTGATTGAAAAAACAAAAGCATGTGGCTATATGACCCAGTGAACAGGATATCAGTCTCAGTGTCAAGAAAGGCTGTGTTTAAATCCCACCTCAGACAAATACAGGCTGTGTGACCCTGGACAAGTCATTTAACTTGCCTCACCCTCAGCGTCCTCATCTGTTAAACGGGGATCATAATAACATGCACTTTACAGAGATGTGGTATGGATAAACAAACAAGCAAAAAGCCGAGATGGCATACTGCCATGCCTTATAAAGCTCAAAGCATTATATATACATATATATTTATAAATATATGTATATATATATAGTTGTTATTAGTGTTGCTTTAAAAAAATCAAATCAGAAGCTAAATTTTCCTTGTGACACAACTTCTTCCTGACTGGCATCCCTCCAAGCAGAAGGAGGACTGGAAATCTGTTTTAATATTAGCTGAAGAAAAGTGTAATTAAAGAGAAACATTGTGGGGAAAACTGCTTTGATGATTTTAGTGACAACGGCTCACAATGACAAAATATTTTGCTGCTTTTGTCACTCAGTCATTTCAGTCATGTATGACCTTCAATGACTCCCTGTGACCCTATCTTGGGTTTTCATTACAAAGATATTGGCCATCTCCTTCTCCAGCTCATTTTACAGATGAGAAAACTGAGGCAAACAGGATTAAGTGACTTGTCCAAGGTCATACAGCTAGTAAGTACCTGGGGGCAAGTTTGAACTCAAGGTCTTCCTGATTTCAGGCCCAAAGCTCTATCCACTGCACCACCTAGCTGCCCATTTTACTGCTTCCAAGGTGCTTCTCTCACAATAAATTAGACTGGTTCTACATTTTTTTGGAAATGTGATGGAATCCTAATAATGCTGTCCCCAGCCCCAATATTGTAACTTCCTTATAGGCCCCAGGGAACAGCAGGCCCACTTCATCTACCTAGCTACTCAACTACTCTGCCCCGTATCCTAATTCCTTCATATATGCCTCATTGGGGTGTAGGGTGTGTTCAGGGAGGACCAGGATCTTTGGTGTGATGGCTGCCCAGCCCTTTTCAGGGCTCTTCTACCTTTGGTGTCCACCTATTCCACCTAACTCTCACCTGTGGCTCCAAGAAGCTGCAGCATGCACAGTGACCACACCTCTGTAAACCTTTATGGCACATGGGTCAAACCAGATTGAGGGTAACCATTGGTGAGTTAGGGGGGTGTCTACCCCAAGCATGTGAAGATTTCCTCTAGTGGAATGGGCAGATAAAAACAATCTGTTCCAAAGGTAGATGATGACGGTGACATGGAGCACTTAGAGCTTGGTTAGGCACCGAAGACGCCAAGGTCATCTACTGAATTCTGAGCCATCGCCAGTCATCTTGACTCGGTACTGTCACTGGACTATGATGACTCTGGAGGAGAGAGTGAGGCTGGCAACTTCATGCAACTCTGACTTAAATCCAATTTACAGACGAATCAAAAGACATCACCTATACTATTTCACTATTATGCCACTAATATGCCTATTATTCCTGTGTCAATAAGTAAGTGATGAAGCAGCAGGTGCAGATACACTGGGAGCTGTAGTCACTACCCTGCACATAGGTGGCCTAGGCTACAGGGTTGTTTCTCACTGGAAGCAGCAGTGGGACTCAGTCTCCGCCTGGGTGTCTGAGCAGCCTTTTAAGGATAGCACTGCTCATCTCCCGGTATGAGGAAGGGGGCTAGAAAAGGTGCCCTGAACATTATTGGCTTACCCAACCCTAGACTGATTACTGTAGCAAGCGAGGAATCCCACTATGTGGTTGAAACACAAAATGTGTAAAAAAAGTACAAAATGTGCAAAAACATCTGCAAAGGTGATTCCACTCACCATCAGCACATGGAATGTGCGCACACTAATAGATAACATGGAATCCGGTACACCTGAAAGAACTGCTCTTGTTGTAAGAGAACTAAACATATATCGCACCCAAATAGCAGCCCTAAATGCAGAATGCACAAATTTGGGATAGCCACCCCAAATATTCACACGAAATATCTGTGCCCAACCTGTGGTAGAGCATTCCGAGCTAGTATTGGTCTGATCAGCCACAGACGGACACGCTGAAATTTCACTTTATCATGGTGATGTCATTTTGGTCCTCTTTGAAGATGAAGGACAACAACCATATGCCTCACTGCTCACTAGAACAGGTGTTTCCAGGAACTCCATTTCTCCCAGAAAGATCAAGCATGTTCATGTGATGGGATCCCAGCCACTGCCTCTAGCTAGCCACTGCCCCGGACCCATTCCTTATCTTTCCCACAGGAACAGCTGCTGTGTCCATGCAGTCAACCACAAACATCCATCTAGTCTCAGACAGGACCACAAGAGCTAGCCAATCAGAACACAGCACCACCAGGAGGCCCAAGCAGGATGTGGACCCCACAATAATAGAAGAGACGTTTCTTAAGTAGGCACCTGTGCAGTAATAATAAAAAACTGACCTAGAGTGAACTTGCAATGTAGAGATGCCTATTGTAGCATTATAATATCATTATTATTATCATATATACATACCCCCCAATGGATTTTTCTTCTCTCCTCTAACCTCTAACCCCCTCCCAAGTCCTGTCACTGAACTATGATGACTCTAGAGGGAACAGTGAGGCTGACAACTTCGTGCAACTCTGCCTCACTTAAATCCAACATCAAAACCATTAGTTGCTCCACTTTGCTAAAGGTCTGGTTGCTATTGGTTCGTCCAGCTCCGGGAGCTCCATTTATACCCTAGACCTCAAGCTTGCTTCCTTGGAGCATCTCATCACATTCTCATAAAGGCAGCATTACAGAAGCTGGTCTTCTCCTTGTCAGTCATCAGCATGTCAGGTGCCTGAGGGAGCCCTTGCTCACCTGGCTGCCTTTCTGTACAGGACAGCTTGCCAATCATCATTAGGCCATCGTAGTGAGCTGAGCTTGAAGGAGCATTAACAGGCTTTGCCCAATGATTCTCTCTTGTCACTTGGCTTCTACAAGACCAGTGGTCTGCTTCAAGTTCTGAGGTCATTTATCTGTGTAGGCAGGAAAGTGCTGGTGCTCTCTGTATGACTTCTGGTTTTTTAAGACAGATATCATCTGAATTTATTGGCCATAAAACTTCCTGCTTTGACTCATCACAGTAAGGTTGTGGGGACAGCTAGGTGGTGTAGTGGATAGAGCACCAGTGCAGGAGTCAAGAGGACCTGAGTTCAAGTCTCACCTCAGACACTTGACACTCACTAGCTGTGTGACCTTGGGCAAGTCAATTAACCCCAACTGCCTCATCCTGGGTCAGCTCCAGTCATTCTCATGAATATTTGGTCACTGGATTCAGATGGCTCTGGAGGAGAAAAGAGGTTGATGACCTGCACAGCCCTCCCTCACTCAAAACAAAGTCAAGTGCAAGTCATGTCATCATGTCTCTGATGGCATGGTCTTCGGCAACGAAGGACGAACACACACACCTTTTCTATATGTAATGTGGGTAATCAAATGCACAGTTCCACTGTTACCTAGTCCCTGAACAAACACCTCCTGCCTTTTAAAAATTCATAATATTAATTTTAATTAATTAATTTTAATATTAATTATTTTGGTTATAAAGATATAATTGCATCTTTACCCTATAACAATCCATCTTGCTTTCTCTGAAGTTGCTACTTACTCTTGGAATTTAGCCCATTTCATGAGAGGCAGCAATCTCAATAAATGCCTATACTTGGATTAGAAGTAGTCCCACTATGAATTCTTTGAGACAGTTCCATGACAACACATCATGAAACCCCACCAGTTTTTGTCCTGCCTGTATGAGCAGAGTCTAAACAGAAACATTTCTTGACATCCCTGGGCAGGTTGAGTCTAAACCCCAACAGTTTTTGGCATCCCTGGGTGGGCAGATTCTAAATCACAACAAATGGGTAGTGTAGTACATTGGTTAGCGAATTGACTTTGGCATCAGGAAGACTTGGGTTCAGGCTCTGACTCTGAAATATACTTCTTCTCTGACCGCAGGCAAACTGCTTATTTTCTCAGTGCCCCCCACAAAGCTCTCTGGCTCCACAAGTTACAGAGAAGGTGCTAACTTCTCCCTCCCTCTCCCCTCCTCCAGCATGCTACCTCCACTAATTAAATCACAAGGTCTTGTTAAAATGAAGAAGCCAACCTTGATGTAGAAGCAGAATGTACTTCCCTCAGCATCAGGAAAACCTTGCTACCTGACAGTCAAGAGTAGTGTGACCCTGGATGTGTTACTTCTCTTCTATTGGACTCAGACAACTGCTTAGGCCTTCTCAAAACTGGGAGAGGGTTTGGAGATTTGCCCTGAGGAAGTTTGCCTTGACTTGGGAGGGGGTGGGGGAAGCACCACAGGAGTAGTGCTTTAAGGTTTAAACGGAACTTAGCTCCTAATAAAAAAGCCCAGTGAGAGAGCAAGATTGAAATCATTAATGTGCTGATTAAAGAGAGAAAAGAATTCAGAGGGAAAGTGTCCAGTCAGTCAGCCCAGTGACTGAACCTGGATTGAAATCCAAGACTGCCAAGCCAATACTTTAGGTAACGCTGTGAATACAGAGAATTGGGTATCAAAATCAAGCAATCTCTTGTCTTCCTGCCCATCTTGCTGTACGCTCCCGACTCTCCCTCCTTCCTACCTTTTCTCTCCTTACTCTCCCTCTGGTCCTCCTCTGTCTCTTGCTGGTCAGTATCTCCCTTGTGATTCCTGCATCTGGGTCCCCCTCACTCCCATCTCTTCTCTTTCTGTCCTCTGCTTTCTCTTATCTGCCTTAATGTCCCCTCCCCCCTTGGTGAGCATCCTCTGCTACATGTCTTCTCTCCAACCTCTGGTTGTTATATTTTAAATTCATTAGCTGCAATTTCAAGAAACTCATTTCCTCCTTTTCAAGAGCATAATGATACCATGTGGTTGGGAGTGTATCGAATCTCTTAACCACTATGTCATTCAGTTCAGGAAGAAATAAGAAGGCATGGTCTTGTGTTAAGAACTCAGGACACCGACGGAATATCTGGGTTCAAATGCTAATTTGGTGCTATTGAACTTGTCACTTTCCTTCATTGATAAAATTATTATACTTGTTAAAATGGACGTTTTTCCTCCCTGGGCCCCTAGGCCGAGAAATCTCTGTTAGGTTACTGGGCAGAATAGCTTGCCTAGTAAGAGTTTCCTTCTGTTGTTAAGCCCCTGTCAAAATGTTATTCCCCTTTGGTTTAGTATCTGATGAATTGTTAACAGCCATTTCTTTTAGTCCATTTGCATGGTAACCACCTGTGCCCCACCTAATGTTAGACCCCCATTGCCAGGTAACCACCTTCTGCTGAGCACCCCCCCCTTCCTGACAACTATGACAACCAGTCTGTGATTGGCTACCTCTACTGGTACATGTTTTCTGTTAGGGGTCCTGCGCCTATTAACTCCCTGACAACCTCTTCTGTTTTGGGGGTTCTTGCCTAGTAGTCAGCCCCCCCCTTACTCTGTCAGAACCCTGTTTGTTGTGGAAACCGCAAGGCTGTACCGAGTAGCTCCGAAATGCTTAAAATGCACTCACCCACCTCAGTTCGGGGTTGTCTCCTCTGGGTCTCTACATGAGGCAGCCACCAGCCTGGCTAATAAATGACGCTCTTGAAATTTTCAATTAATTTTGCCTGTGACTTATTAATTCAGTCCATTTCACTTGTATAATATAATTTGTAGTGCTAAATATATATATATATATATACATATACACATATACACACATATACATACATGTGCTTATATAATACAAACATACAGATATATACACACATGTACATATGTGTATGTGTCAATATATAGGTGCATAGATATATCCAAGGGCAGGAAACCTGAGGCCTGAAGACCCACATGTGGCCCTCTAGGTCCTTAGTTACAGGCTTTTGACCGAGTCCAAGTTTTACAGAACAAATACTTTTATTAAAGGGATTTGTTCTGTAAACTTTGAATTCAGTCAAAGGGCCCCACTTGGGGACCTTGGAGGACCATATGTGGCCTTGAGGCCACAGATTTCCCACTCCTAATATATACATATATAGCTGTATATGTATACATATGTGCATACATACACACATTACAATATGTACATGTGCATAAACATACATAAGCATGTATGTATACATGTATACACATAAAATTGCAAGGTCTTGCATTCCAAATGAATGAATGCATTATAATGATGGAATTTAAGAATAATCCCATGAGACTCTTTATAATGCACTGACATCACACTTTCCCAGATTTCCTCAGTTTCCCTCTACCTTTTTTGTAAACTTCAGGACAATCCTAGCTAGCCTGGTCATTTTCAAATCCCTTATAAGTAGGCTGGCTCAGCTTCTGAAGCCTAGAATGCTTTAGACTTGGTTAAAGTACCTGAAGATAGCATTGCTATCTCCAAAGGACAATCAAAGTCTACATCATTCCCAATCTACCTATATGGATTTTTAGAGAGGGGGAGGAGGGGAGAGGAGGAGGAGGAGGAGGAGGAGAAAGGGAGGGAGGGAGGAAGAAAGGAAGGAAGAAACCAAGAAAAAAAAACAAGAAAAAACTTAGCTAAATGAACCCTATGTCCTCTTCAGACTCTGAATCTATTAGGGGGCACAGTGCAAGTGGAATAAGGAACAACTGAGTTCAATTTTTGCCCACTTACTATCTGTATGGACCCTGGGCAAGTCTCTTAACCTGCCCAAGACTCAGTTTTCTTATGTATAAAATGAAAATAATAATGCTCACTTCCCAGGATAGTTAAAAGGATTGATCACATGAGATAACATATGTAAAAATGTGTAGCAAACCTTAAAATGCTACACACACACACACACACACACACACACACACACACACACATATATATATATATATATCTTCTCTATTATCATTATCCTAGATTTCACCTTGGACTGTGAATATCATAAATTCCCTTCATCTCTCTGGAGTTCAGTTTTCTCATCTGCAAAATGGGGGAAGTGACAGTAGTTACTTCTCAGAGTTAATGAGAACATCAAATGAGAAAATGTATCTACTATAATTTTTACGCCTCAGTGCATTTTATTAAACATCAGTTACTGCGGTGTCCTTGTCCTACGATCTTACCACCTCTGGGTTCCCCCAATTATCAAGTCCATACGATGACCCCCCACAAAGAAATAAGGGCCTACCCTTTCTTGAGCAGTGCCCCAACCCAGGTGTAAAGCTTTTGCACAGAGATCCCACCAGGATTTCCTTTACGTTCATCCAAAGTTGCCCCTTTTCTACAATAAAGCTTCACCTGCCCAGTGATTACCCCACACCATCCAGTCCCTTTATGACCTACTTAGAAGTGGAATGAAATTGGAGCCGGACCATCTCTGTCTGGATGTTTCATTTTGCCCCTTTCTGCTTTGCCTCTCACAGGATACTCAGACCAAGGAGCTTAAATCACTGTCAGTGCCCAAGCAGCAATCACAGCCAGGGTTTTCTCTTTTGTCTCAGCCTGTCAAAAGCCAAGAAGCAGCTTGACATTCCCAGGCTCCTATAAATTGCCAACCACAGAGGGTGAGAATCACTTGCTCTTTTTTTCTCCTGTCATTCTACACAAGGAAAGAAAAAAAAAGTCCAATCTGTTTGTTATCTTTCAATTTCTTTTGGAATAAGAGTCCTCTAGATACTGCATCAGTTCTCGAGTTAGGACTAAGTGGAACAGCTACCCACAGAAAGTCCCATTCATTCATTTATCCATCCATTCATCTAACTATCAATCCTTTGTCTGTCCATCTGTCCGTCTATTCATTCATTCACTGATTCAAGAAACATGCAGGCAAACAATCATTTATTTAGCACCTACTGTATGTCAGGCCCAGAGAATATGGCATGAATATAGAAAGATAGCTTTAGCTTCATGAAGACTCAGGTTCGAATTCTATATGACCCTGATCAAATTATTAAAACTACCTCAGTTCCTGTGTCAGTTAAAGGAAGGGTTTGACTCAGTGGCCTCTCAGGTACCTCCCAACTCTACCTCTCTCATCCTATGATCAGAGTTGAAGCTTTATTTTGGACAAATACAGACAATAAATAATCATGGGGCAGCTAGGTAGCTCAGTGGATAGAGTGCCAGGTCTGGGGTCAGGAAGACCTGAATTTAAATCTGACTTCTGACACTTCTGACACCAGCTGTGTGACCCTAGGCAAGTCACTTGATCCTGTTTGCCTCAATTTCTTCATCTGTAAAATGAGCGTGAGTAGGAAATGGCAATATCACCCCAGTATCTTTGCCAAGGAAATCCCAGATGGGGTCATAGAGAGTTGAACATGATTAAAAAAAGGCTGAACAACCATAAAGTATTTTTAATCTTTCCAAAGAATTTTTTTTCCCATAGCAACATGATGAGACAGCTTATGGAGTATTAATATATCACTTTACCAATATGGAAACACATTTAAAAAACTGAGGGTCTTCTGCAGGGTCCCACAGCAACCAAACATCAGAACTAAAGCTTGAATCTGGTTCTCCTCATTCCAAGTCCATTCCCCTTTCTCCATTATATCATCTACATAACACACCAACTTTTGAATCATTCACAGAATATTTTTAAAACTTGGATTTGCGAAAGCCAACCAGTTCTCAAATCCATACAAATACAAATTCTGATCATTTGATTATAGGCAATGTGGTACAGTATACATGAGTCAGCATTCCAAGAGTCTAGGAGATGAAGGTCCTATACCCATCTTGGGCACTAACAGGATGTACAACCTTGAAATTAAGTTTCCTCTTCAGTGAAATGAAAGCACTGGACAAAATGGTCTTCCTATAACTATAGCCTTTATACTCTCAGATCTATAACTGAGCTCTATTCCCTGGATCCCATCTGGGCATATTACCCTCTACCCAATCTCATCAGTCCTTCAAATTTTTCTATTTATTTTAAAGTCACTAATTTCCATCTTGTCAAACATCATAATCTTAGAGTTATTCTTGTCTTTTCCTTCTCATTATACCTATTGAGTTGCCAAGTCTTATAAATTCTTTCTTCCCAATATCTCTTACCTTTATCCCCTTCTTTCCATTTTACATTAATCACCCAAATCCAAGTCCTGGTCCCCCCTCCCCTGCATTTGAACTTCTATAATAACATCTCGGCTATTCTCCTTGCTTTCAGTCTTTCAACACGCCAATTCTTCATTCATATTGCTGTTACCATAATGCTTTTAGAATGTGTTATCATAAAATTGCCCTGTAGCTCTAGGACAGAATGCAAATTGTGCAGCCTGCTTTTTTACATCCCTCCTTCACGTGGCTCCCTTTCCAATCCATCATTCCCCCTCATGAACTCTCTTTCCCTCAATCTATTTGACTACCTGGAAAGCACTGTCTCTCTATCTCCAATGTCCAGAACATGTATTTCCCCTTAAAGTTCAGCTGTGGGACAACCTCATCCATGGAGTCTTCCCAGATCCCATCAGCTATTGGTGTTGAGTAACTAAATTTATGTGGTAATCTCAGTAGAGTGTGAGCACTTAGGATAAAGACTGCTTCCTTTTTGCCATTGTAACAACTTCCCTGGGTCCTAAAGGACATATTGATTGAGATTGACTTCATGATCTTTAAGTTGCATTGAAAAGGGAAGGGATGGAATACTGTGCTGTAAGAAATCATGAGCTTGTTGATTTCAGAGAAAAAAAATGGATAGACTTCCATGAAATAATGAAGGATAAAATGTTCAGAACACTATATACAGTAATAGGAATATTGTTTTAAGAAAAACTGAGTGACTAAGACATTTTGAGTATTACAAATACCCAAAGTAACTATAAAGGACATATGAAGGAAAATGCTATCTGCAACTAAAGAAAGAACTGATAAATAGAAGTATGTCTAGCATGATACATATACACATACACATGTATTGGTTTTTAATAGTAGTCATCTCTAGGGTGGAAGGGAGAGGGAAGAAAAAAAGAAAAAAAGAAAATTTACATAATAACTATTATATACCTAAAGGAAATTGCAGGTTATACATAACAGATTTATGATTTCATGAAAATCTTTTTATTTTATATTATGGAAATGCTTATTTTATTTTATAAATTAAAAGTGAAATAAATATTAAAAAAAGAAAAGGGAAAGGGAAAAATATCAAATCCAACAAACACATCATTTCTAAAAAAATAAAGATTTTTGCTTTATAGGTAATCTCATAAGATAAAAACTATACCAATGTAAGAAGCAAGCTTTATTATTTCATGTGATTATTTATTTGTTCTGTTGTATGTCTCCTGATTACTTCCTTAGCCTGAATAGAAAACAAGCCTTCCAGTTTTACTTGTCTTATGCTAAAATGATCTGGCTTCTTCCTGGTCCTAGTGGAGGAAATGAATCCTTCTGCTTTGGCTAAAAAAAAAAATCTATTTCTGTAGAAAGAAATCATCTTCTCCAAAGGTTTCTAGCTCTACTGTTGCATGAAATCCATCCTCCTCAGCCTTACCACCTATTTCAAGGCCAGAAATCTTGAGTATGATTAGATGACCTGCAAGATGCTCTTTGGGACTAGATAAGTCCAAAATCATCTGTCATGAGATTCTCTGGCTTCCCATTCATACTAAAGAGTGTCATTTGTGTGTGTGCATGCACACACACACACACACATACACAAGAGAACACATTGACCTGGTATTGGCTGCTGTCTTTCACTCACAGGCTGAGCAAAGTCAATTTCCATTTTACAAATCATTCCATCGATCAATAGCCCAGCATTGCTGGGAACTCTTCTAGGTATTAGGATATAAAGAAGAAAGGAAGAAAAAAGAAGGAAGGAAGAGATAGGGAGGGAGGAAAGAAGGAAGGGAAGAAGAAAAGAAGGAGGGAAGGGAGAGAGAGAGGGAGGAAGGAAAAAAAAGGGAAGGAAAAAATCTAGCAAAACATGTCAAACCATTCCAAAAAATCCTGAATCCAAATCCAATAACAGTGATTTAAACATGTGAGAAGTTAAATACATTTTATGTGAGCTAGGAGTCTGTGACCTGTAACATACATATATGTTTGAATGATCTTTGTATATGATAGTGCCCTATATAGGACTGCTGTGAAGCCCTTCATAATGTGAGATGCTAATAATATATGGATTTTTACCTACAGAAGGAAGGTAAATAGAACCAAAAGAATACCGAACAACATCTAGAACAAGATACAAGAAAAGATTGTGAAAACAAACCTCAACTTTTGAGTAACTGAAAAGTCTGTGGTGGTCCCTGCAGAACATGTAATAAAGAACATCTCTTTCTCTCATATCAGCAGGGACAGGGGAACCACTGGAGCAGAAAGTTATCTACATTATCAAAGGAAGTCATTAAATTTTGTTTGTATTCTGTTGTTGCGAGGTACAGTTCCATTTGGATGGAACAGGGTTATCTTATTTCAGAAATGACAGGAAGGGAAAATGCATCAATATTATTTATTGTTTTAAATGCTGGATCAACCATATACATAGGAATGCATCTTTTTATCATTTTTTAAGTCCTGAAATCATGTGTAACCCCTATTGCATATTGGGTAGTGGGTAGAATATTTGACCTTGGGTTAAAAAAAAAAACTGTGTGCAAATCTGATCTCAGATAATTAATAGCTTTATGACCTTGGGCAACTCATTCAACTTCTGTCTTCTTCAGTTTTCTCAATTATAAAATGGGGATAACAATACCACCTACTTCACGGGGTTGGTGTGAGGACCAACCTAACCTTCTAAAACCTTTTGCAAACATTAAATGCTAGCTTTGATGATGATGATGTATTGCTAATTATAATCATTTTTAGTGTGTATGTTTAATAGTTATCAGTATAACATATATTATATGTGTATATTTATGTATGTGTACACACATATGTGTGTGTGTGTATATATATATATATATATATACATACTGAGATACTGAGAGAGTTTTAAATTTAAATTTATAGTGTCTCAAAAATTTTCCCCTTCTTTTCTTCTCCTTACCTTTGTTATTTCTGTGAGAAGCTTTACTGACTGGTCTCTGTATACCACCCCCACAATGCAGTAGTTTCTAGAAGAGTGTTCTCAACAAAATTACAAAGATTATCACTTGCCTTGGGTAAACCATATACCTTTAGATAATAGTCACTTTCAAAAGTTACTTAATATGTCATTCTAAGGCTAACTATGGAAAACTGCCTAGTTCAGGACTCCCATATTGATAACAGTCATCTAGGCATGAATCCCAAGGCATAGTTTTCCTCAAAGACCTATAATTAGTTTAGATCATCTGAATATAAACTTCACCTTAAATGCTCTCACTAAACAGCAGTACCCAAACCTTCAAGGCCACATAGAAAATGATGTTTAGTAAATCTACACAAAAAGAAGCTTTTCTCTATATTAACAAGAACTATCCATTTTCAAATCACATTGCAGCAGCAGCATTGCCTTCTGAGTGTCAAACTGATGCTGGTCATAGCATTGGGGCATTGGAGTTTGGCATATGAGCAAAAACTCTCCAGGTGCATCATATCTGGAAAAACCCAACAGGAAATACAGCGGCAATTGCATTCATTCTACTCATAAACCATTGTCAACCTCTAAATGGCTATACTAGTTACTTCATTAAATGCCACTCAGATATAATGAATTCTGTCATGGGGTTTCTTTTCATCTTTTAGTGACACGTTGACAACACTTAACAAAAAACTATCCGTTTAGAGAAAATTTGCTCCTAAATACTGAGGAATAGGTAGAAACAATCTTTGGAACTGGCTCCTCAAGTGTAGTGCAACACTTCTAGGAACATGAGGAGAAGGTCACAAGGTTATGTAAGGAAGCAGCTGTTTCCGAGCTTTAGAGAAAAATGTCACCGTGGAATCATGGAACTGCAGAGTGCAAAGGACTTCCTGGACATCATCTTAAGAACCTTAACTACCAAACCATTGACAAATGGCTCCCTAATTTTACTGTTGTCTAATGGTGGGAAATCCACTGTTTGCCAAAGCAATCTGCTGTACTTTTGTATTCCTTAAATAGCTAGGAGGCTCTTCCTTAAATACAGTCAAAAACATCCTTCAGTCTTTTGACAATTTCTGTGTGTAAGAGCCCAGGAAATTGGAGATGGAATTTATATTCCAGAATTGTGGAAAGTGCTAAGAAAGAGAGCTACAGAGAAAGCCATTCAAATGATCAAAGTCCATGGAGTTGTTCCGCCATATTATCACAAGGAAGGTCTCTTATGGCTGTCTTCACCCAGATTCTCTAAGCACACTCAGCTTTACAGCCATGATATAAGGACCAATTAAAAAAAACAGAGTAGATGCTTGGGACCTCTCCCCTTTTGTTTTGCTGCCTATATACAGGAGGGAGGTTGATGTGATACCCAGAATGGCAGGACAGCTACCCCCTTATTGACCCCATATCTCAACTGCCCTGCCTCTCTGGCTGGACTAACAGTTTATAACATGGAAGCCCATTCCCACTTCCATGGGGAGCTGGGAAATCCTAGCAATGGGCATGACACACCTTTTCATTTTTACCCCCGGAATACCTTGGTAATTACTGTGGAAAACACCCTTCATAATGCACTGCTGAGGAAGAATTCTCTTCAGAGGAGCTCCCTAACTGGTGAATCATAAATAGTTATAAATATTTATGGAAGGAAATAAACCGAGAAGCATATCGAAACCTTGCCCAGCTGCTGTACATTCACGGCCTTTCAAAGACCTTGCCAGGCAAACTCAAGACTAGCTGTTTACAACATATTAACATACGGTACCGTATGCTGTGCTTCTCTCTAAGAAACAAGTCTTGGCATTTGATAGATGAGAGACTATGCTTGGTACAAACAAATCACGAGGTGAGGTCTTTAGGTAACACAAAGGATCAGATGACCCAGTGGCTGTGGGCTAAGGATTCGTGGTATTCTATTGTAAGCCTTGGTCTAGCCCATCTATTAATCAAAAACAAAACAGGCATTTACCACGTGTTTTCTGGTAAGCTCTGTGTATAGCAAGAAAAAGTGAAAACAGACTCTGCTCTCAAGGAACTTACATTCGCTTGGGGGGAAAAGAGCATGTATATAAATACATACATAAAATATACTTGCATAGTGAATGGAACGTAGCTTTAGATGGGAAAGGGGAAAAATTCCATGAGAATTAAATGCCTGCTCATAGGTAGGGGATTTGTCCATAGGCAAGCCCTGAACGTTTTCAGAATTATAGTTCTACTTCTGCCTAAATCTTAATCTATCCTGTTTATAAACTTATCATATCTAGTTATCTTTCCCTAAAGCAGACAATCTGGATAATGTCATTATAAGGGGGTAATGAGAGAAAATCTGTCTGACTGACCTGGATTTTATACTTATTTATCTCTATACACATTGTGTCAACCCTGTGAAACAAACTCCTTGAGGACGGGGATTGTTTTCATTGTTGGTGCATTGCCACACCCTACTACAGTGACTGGTGTGTAGCTAGTGTTTGAGAAATGCTCAAAAGGACCAGTCTACGAAATTTATCTGAATGTATTCTGCACATAGTTGCCAAAAGCATCTTTCTAAAGGAAGTTCTGGAAAAGTTAATTCACTGTTGGAGAAACTTCAGCAGTTCTGTAGTGTCTCTAGAGCAAAAGAAAGAGTCTTGGCTTGTCATATTCAGTGCTTCTCAAACTAGTTCTCATCTGCTTTCATTTTAACCTCTTTCAAATTCTCTGAATTCATAGGTGTGCTGTTCCCCTCAAAAGTAATGTTCCACCTTTCCTTGTGTCCTTGCCTCCACTTCCCACCTTAGGCAAAAAAGAGGCTTTATCCTCACTTTCAAGACTTATATAAGGATAATGGATTTCAAGGGTAGGAGGAGCCTCAGAGCTCATTTATTCCATCTGCCCCAGCTTTTAATTTCTTTCAAGGCACAACTAAGGTTCCACAATTCAAGCCCTCCCTCCACCACCACCCCCCCTCATCAAATTATATCATATTTGTATATTTGTATACAAATTAGATATGGTTCCTTGTAGTCACAAATCTCCCCCTCCCCCATATTCTGTCTTTATATCAAGCATGTCTGGCATGGCCCCTTGACTATCACTTGTAATTTGAAATTCTTAATGAATTGAACACTAGATTGACCTTGACGCCTTTTCAAGGATGTGCTCGTAATGAATGAGCCTAGAAGCAGATGCGTGGTACAGTACATAGCACAGTGCCTGGTACATAGTAGGTATTTTATAAATGATTGATTGATTGATTTCTCATTGATTGGACAGAGTGGTGGGCTTGAAGTTGGAAGAGTTGAGTTCTATTCTAGACACTTACTAGTTACTTAATAGTAACACCTACTACTACCGCTACTACTACTACTACTACTACTACTACTACTACTACTACTACTACTACTACTAGTACTTACTAACGAACTCATTAACACTTAGTAGGGATTTACTAGTGTGACCCTGAGCAAGTTGCTTATCTTCTGTTTGCTTCAGTTTCCTCAACTGTAATAGGGATAATAATAGCACCTACACTGGAGGAATGTTGTGGGGATCAAGGGAGACAATATTTGTAAAGTGCTTTGTAGACTGCTTAGCACATAGTAGGTACCATATAAATACTGATTTCCTTCTCTCTACCTATCTCTTATATGGACTTTTTCACTTCTTTCTTTGTATTATGCGTAGCACATAGGATTCTAATACATTTTTGTTGATCGACTGGTTGGTTCATTTGTTCCATCATGTGATATTTGTCTAGTAAGATATCAGTAAGTATCATAGAAGTAATGATACCTCTATCATTACTGGTCACAGAAATAGCTGGCAAATCTGAGATGAAAACAGAGGCCTCTGGCTTCAGATCAAGTATGTCACAAGAGGAACCCTACCTCTCTGAGGGGAGAGATGGAGGTAGTACTAGGTGAAGGAGTAGGTGGGAGGAGAAATTATAGCATTAGGGGCAAGTCTTCTGCCTCTATTTTTGCCTTATGCACATCCATTTGTTTCTTCCTCCACAACCAAACTATTATAATGGTTAGATTTGAAGCAATTAGTTCAATAAGATACCAGCATTTTCAGAACATGTGTGGGGTGTAGGTGGGAGACCACTTGGGAATGTATGACCTTAAAATGTCCATCAAAAATCCTGTTTTTAAAATCACTACTATATATAGATTGAAAAAATTTAATTTCTTGATTTCAGAGACCTGAGATAGTGATTCAAAGGAAAACTACATTTAAAATAAAGATTCTTGACAATCACCTTTAAAAAAAGTTCCAATGTTCTTAGATTTTTATTGTCTTTAACCTAATATCTTTTTCACTAAAGTCTATCTCTGTTGTCTCATTAAAGCATGGGGGAGATACCAGACACTTAAAAGCTAAGTCGAATGAACAGACCCAATGTACTACCACCATCCTGAGCAAGTTTCAAATGTCGGTTCAGTAATGGAAGCTGGTCCTTTTACCTAAGGACTAGCTTAGATAAATTTGTAGGTGTCAACAAAGTTCTTGGTCTTCGAATTTCTTGAAGACTAGCGACTAAGTCACAGAGAAATTGCAGTCTCTTTGATGAAAGGAGAAGCCACAATTATGCCATCAGAGATCCTAGAATTATTGAAGATTTATTTTAGAATGAGAGGCCAAGGTATAAAATATAGGACATCCTTTTAAAGTGTCTCAGCTGTTAAGGATCAGTATACAGTGATGGAATTACCACCAAATTGGCAGAAAGGAAGTGTAGAGCCTTCTGTGGTGGTTTCTTCAAACATATAACTACATAATCTTAGACAAGAGACATGCAATTTTTGGATTTAAGTGCAGAACCTAGGGGTCCTCCGTTCTGTGTTCTTTCCACTGCTCCATGATGCTGATTATAAAAATATCCCTAATTGAGTCAATCAAGGGACTTGTGTATATTACGGAGGCCCTAATGGATTCTAGGGAATGCAAAACACATTATTTTGGTCCGTATTATTCAGAGATCATTGGAACATATATTTTAGATTTATTTGAAAGTATATTTTTTTTCCATTAACAGTGATTGAATTGCTACTATGGAAATTAAATTAAAATTAAATCAAAATCAAGTAAATCATTTAGAAAGGCAATACTTTGTAGTGGCAAGAGTTCTGATTCTGGAGCCAAGAGAACTTGAGTTCAAGTCAAGTCTGTTCCGTATAATGACTAGGTGACCCTGGTCAAGTCACTTAACTACTGGATAACAACTAGGCTGCAGAGTTATAGCAATTGCCATTGGTAAGGGAGTTTCCATAATCAAGGGAGTAAGAAATAGAACAAACCCCTGTCTCATTTATAAATAGAAAATAATGAAGATAAATAGGTCATTTCAAACAGACTAATGATCTCAAATGGTAATTGCTATGGAAACGGATTTCTGTTTAATATTTTGTTATTAGGTCTCTAGTGTACACTCTAGATTATTGTCTCAAAGTAACTGAACCATTTCTATATTTTGAGAGACTGCATGTTAGAGAAGAAAGCACACCAGTCGCAAAGTTCTCAAATCCTGGGTTCAAGACTCAGTTTAATATATATATATACACATATATATTATATAACATATAATATATATTATATATATTGTGTGTATACTCATATATGTATATACATACATACATATACACACACATATATATGCATATATATACATACATACATATATATATATATATATATATATATATATATATATATATATATATCAGTTTAATCCTATGTAAGTGAAAACTCTAAGTGCCCCCAAGTAACTTTCCAAGACTATAATACTATAAGTTGCTGAATAGGTGGTAATTTATATTGGTAGAAATATTTTCACAGTAGAAGTACCATATACCAGTGAAATCATAGATTCCTCCTCCTCCCCAAATACATTTTCTTTCTTTCTTTCTTTCTTTCTTTCTTTCTTTCTTTCTTTCTTTCTTTCTTTCTTTCTTTCTTTCTTTCTTTCTTTCTTTCTTTCTTTCTTTCTTTCTTCCTTCCTTCCTTCCTTCCTTCCTTCCTTCCTTCCTTCCTTCCTTTCTTTCTTTCTTTCTTTCTTTCTTTCTTTCTTTCTTTCTTTCTTTCTTTTCTTTCTTTTCTTCTTTTCTTTCCTTTCTTTCTTTCTTTCTTTCTTTCTTTCTTCTTCTTTCTTTCTTTCTTTCTTTCTTTCTTTCTTTCTTTCTTTCTTTTCTTTCTTTCTTTCTTTCTTTCTTTTTCTCTCTCTTCCTTTCTCTCTGTCTCTCTCTCCTTCCCTCCCTCCCTCTCTCTCTGTCTCTGTCTCTGTCTCTCTCTCTCTGTCTGTCTGTCTCTCTGTCTGTCTGTCTCTCTCCTTCCCTTCCCCCCTTCTCTAAAGGGAATACCATGTAGGAGAAATTGCATCTGCAGAGGAAGCCAAGGGGAGTTGGTTCTAAAATGGGCTGCATTCCTGGGAGACATTACAATGTAAACACCCCATTGCACTCTTGGTGTGTCTCTTCCTCTATGCCAGGCCACAGGGGAGTGGACTTTCTGAGCATCTGTCACTTTGCCATCCTTATTCCTCTTCAAAAATTGGTCCAGATTAGTCAATGGGGTAAAAAAAATACAAGACAGGAATGCAGCTGCAGCCCTTTGGGCAGTCCAGCTGGCTATAAAGAAGAGCAATCATGGAAATCCACAGGGGACTGTAAGGACTTAGTGCACTCAACTAAGTCCTCAAACGCAAAGGAATTGAACTATAGTTGAGCCTAGAAAGGTTGGTTAAGCCCATGGTATCTCACCTCTCACTCCTCGTTTTCTTTGCACATGTTTAGAGAGCTTTCTTCACATTGATCCTTTGCAAGTACTGAAGGTTTATTTGTTCCTCTATCCCTCCCTCCCTCCCTCCCTCCCTCCCTCTCTCTCTCTCTTTCTCTCCATCTCTGTTTCTGTTTCTCTCTCCATCTACCTATCTATTAATTTTATCCTTTATTCACTACATAGAGTGGAAAGATGTCTGGATTTAGAATCCAAAGGAACCAGGTTTATCACTTACTACTTGTATAACTTATCTTACTGAACTTCTGTTTCCTCTTCTGTCAACAGAGATAGTTTTTAGATGGCCATTAAAATCTTTTTCAGCACTGTGTCCTCCTATTTTCCCTTATACCACCAAGTAGGACAGAAAAACTTGAGTTCAATTTTGGCCTCAGACTATTACTAGCTATGTGACCCAGGAGAAGTATTTATCTATTCTCTGATTATTAACTGAAAAGAAAAATAATCTAATTTATAAATTATAATAAATGCAGGGGCACTTCTGTGGATGTATGGGTCCTGAGTAAGTATTTTTCCTTCTCATTTCACATAGACATTATGTGTTTACTAAATACTATTCTCCCAACACTTTTTAAAAGGAAGAATATAAAACATTTATTGACAACTGTTCACCATTATTCACAAAAAAGTAAACAATATGCAGTTGTATAACATTCCAATGAATACATTTTTTAGCCTGATTTCTGTGTAGCCCAGTGACTCAAATACTTGAAAGGTTGGTCCTACATTGAAGGGACAGGTTGGGAAAAAGAAAGACAAACATGCACATTAAAAGTGGGTACATCTGCTACCCCATTTGTATTCATAGTTAGAAAAACACAACCCCGCCAAATTCCTGCCCCTCAGCAGAATATGTATGTTCCACCAGATGGGGATGTTACTACATGATTAAGAGAGGACCTTGTGGTTAGTAAGATAAGATGGGATACCATTACTTTCTGAAGAAGGAATTCCAAGTTTTTCTCTTTTTAAAAAATCAAGGCCAAACCAATTCTATTTTAACATTTTAGGCAAATGTTCAAACAAATTCCAGCAGCATTTACCCATGCAAGTTTCTAACCTAGGATTGGGCAACATCAAGAAGTAGGACTTCTGGTGAGGCTGCCAGAATGCATGGCTACCCTTCCACAAGTCCCGGCAGACGGCGCTCTTGTCCAGTTGGATCTAACCGTGGAAGTTTTGGGGAGAGGATCCATTTTGGATAATAAATGTGAAGTTGTTTTTTTGCATACAGAGGGAAGATGCTCACCACCACCTTAATAGGATTAGACACTGAACACTATACTATGGCGAACACTCCAGCAAGGTTGCAAAGTGCCTACAAAATCATTCTGTTCTGTTCAAAAAAGTTAGTGTTTGGAAAAGTGAAGGCAGTGCGTTTTCTGCCAGGCAGGAGGAACAGACTTTTTGGCTCCCCAGAACTGAGCAATAATGGCAATAATGGGAAATGGCTGCCAGCAGCAACCTTTTAGATTTACCTCTAGGTGTAAAATGTAACTTTTATTAGTAAGTTGGATTTCAAATGAATGTCAAAAGTCTACATGGATACAATATTCTTTTGAAGAGCTAACCTTAGGCTTACATGGGGGTTAAACATTTCTTAGGATTCAGAGTAGTGACTACAGAAGGTATTAATTAGTATTTATAACAGTTTTTCTCTACTGTGAAGGAAGTTAATAATTCCATAGTATCAAATGCTCTCTTCTGTTAATGTTAAGTAAATACAGAAAGCTTGTATCTACTACCTCCTCAATTCAAATCTCATTAGATGTAGATGGTACTCACACTGTTAACAAATTAAAGAATGAAATTGATATCCATAATATATATGTGTGTATGCGTGTATGTATGTGTATATATATACCTACATAAATACATATACACATATACATACATACATATATATATATACATACATACATACATAAATACATATACATATATATCAATGCAAATGATTGATGTGCTTCAGTGCCAGGTCAGTCACTCCTTGTTAAAGGCAATGACTATCTGAGGACATTTCATGTTTGCTTCTTTGATTCACACCAAGCTGGACTCATTTGAATCTTGGGGCTTGATTCTCATTTCTTCTTTGACTTGCTATCATCTGACTCACTGTCAGAAAAAGACTTACTCTTGACTCCATCTTTTTCTTTACCAGTATTCTGAGAATTCAGAAATACTTCAATTAACTCTGGATAATCGAAGTTTTCTTCATGTTCCTTGGGTTGTCAGCATCTGTAAAGACTTTCCATTTTAGGAAATATTCCACTACTCCTCCATTCCACAACTTCTCCACCACAAACTCCTCAAGTTCCACTTCCTCAACTTTCTTACTCCTTACTCTTGCCATTCTGCTTCTTTCTCATCTTTTTCAATGTAATTTTATTGGAGGCCTTTTTTATTGCAGACTTGAAGAACTTTTATTCACCAATGCTCCTAGTCTGGGCTGCTGTGTTTGCAAAGAAATCTATGAAGGCAAAGGAAGGAGGAATTGGTTGCACAGCTAGCAAATAGGATAGGTGCTAAATTGTTGGCATTGATGTTATTTTGATGCCGGTATCTTAGAATTGTGGGTCTGCATGGGGTCAGCAAACTACAGTTGACAAGGCCATGTGGATCATACAATAATAGGTTGGACTTGCCACACCAGTCAGAGTTTGCTGATTCTTGGTTTAGAGCTAGAAATGTCTGCCTGAATCCAGGTCCACCACTACCCACTCTGTCACCTAGTTGTTTGGTTTTTGTTTTTTTCTGTTTACCTTTAAAATAATTTTACAAGTCAGTCCTAAGCAATCTTTTCAGACTTCCTGGACATTCCTCCCCTTCTCATTCTGTAGTTTCCCAAGCTAGAAGATTCCGCTCCTCATAAACAGCCCTTTTTCTTTCTCCATGTTTTCAGGCTTAAGCACCATATTCTATATGAAATATTTCCCTCATCCCACCAAATTTTAGTGCCTTCTCTCCCTAACAATCTTGCATAAATTTATATTTATTTTTTATATATTGTTTTCCATATATACTTATATATGTATAGGTCTCTTCTAATAAGGTGACAGATTCTTGAGAATAGGGGATTGTTTCTCCTTTCTTCCTCTTTCTCTTTCCCCTTCTCTTTCCTTTCTTGTCTTCTCCTTTTATCATTTCCTCTCCCCTTTCTTCCTTTTCTTCTTTCAGTTTTCCTTTTCCTTCCCTTCTTTTCTCTTTGCTTTGAGTATCTATCTATCTCTCTATCTCTCTATCTATCTAGACAGATATGCAGTACTTAAAACATAGTATATCCTCAATAAAGCCTTGTTAATTAAATGACATTCCTAAGATGACATGAGTAGTTATTAGCTGATATGGGATTCAATTTCTTTCAAACTAAAAATAGGTTTATAATCTTAAAGGATGAAGGAATTATTGATATGATCTAAACAGAATTCAGCCCTCTTTCCATTCCACCACCAAAGGAAGAAAATTGAGCCCTGTGGATGCCTGTCCATTATCCCTTTCTCTCAATCCACGAAGAACGTATTTTTCTTTTCTTTCACCCATTTCTCTTCTTCCATGCTTTATTGAACATCTCCTGTATCTTCCTTGTCTTTACCACTTTGTAACCTGTTCACATCTGTCATAAGTTTCTCCACTGCTCTCTTGCTGATATTCATTTTTAATTCTTCAGAGTATATAATGCTCCATGACTCAGCCATCTAGCAAAAATGCCAAATATTGCTCTTGGAAAAAGATAGACCTTTCAGTTTATTGTAGGGAAAAGCAGGAATTTGGTGTAGTCCTTAAAATATACCACATCTGCATTGGGAATTGTAGGATACCCAGGAAACTGCTGACAATGTTTACAGTGAGCATGGGTGTCAGCTGACCAGCTGGGTGCTATCCACCTATTAAAATCAAGACCTGTTATCTCAGAGGCCATTCAGCTTCAATCTGAAATAGCCCCCACACCATAGTGTTCTCTCATTTAAGTACACCCTGCCCACTATGCTCAACTCATGCCAAGAGGCAATTGCCATCTTGAACTCTAAGTAATCCTCTCCTATTAAATTTAAGCTGGTTTAATATTAAGGCTCCCTGTTAACGTCTAATTGCACATTAGCTTTGCAGAGGGGGGAACAGGGGCAAAGGAAAGAGGACAATTGCTTTGCTGCCTCCCTCTAGGATCTGCAGAAATGCACCTAATTACCAAGGAGGCAATTTGTGTTAAAATGAGAAGAGTGAAGCAATGAAGACACAAGGAAGGAGGTAATCCAAGATGGGGTGAGTGGAACAGGATACGAAGGACTTCTAATCCGTTAGTCAGGCACAGTATCACACAATACAGAGATAAGGGACTGTGGGAGATAGAGTGATATACAACCACAGGGCAGTTCTGTAATGAAATATTTTAATCTCAAAAATATTTTGTCCCCATTCCTCAAACAAATAGTCCTTGAGATGAAAATGATAGAGGTATTGAAAACAGACCCTTCCTCATCAGATAAAAGGGGAGGAAGAGAGAAAAGTATTCAATTGACAGTATCCTCTCTACCTATGTTAAAGTACCTGTTACTTATTTTGTATCAAAATATTTTTGTATCAAATATATACAAAATATATTTGTATCAAAAACAGTTCCTATGAGTTCTTCAAAAATGGGAGATCCTCTGTGAAGCATTATAGCCTACTAGCCTTTGCACCTTACAGCCTTAGGGGTTGATGTGGATAAGGTCATAGATTTGAAATTAACAAGACTCAAAAACTTGTGTGTTCCTGTTCAAGATGTTTAAATTTCTTACAACTGATTCTTTCTTTGTAAAACTAGGTTAAAAATAGCATCTACCTCAGAGAGCTGAACATGGTAGCTATCATGACTGTTGTGTGTTCTTCAGTACTCTCCTTTTGGGTTCTCTTTGGTCTCTCTCTCTGTTTCTCAGATTAGGAGCCATGTACATCGTACACGTTCATACTCTATGCCCACATGTGGCCAGGCTTCCTGGGTGGAAAGCCCTGCAGTAAAGCATAAAGAGAAGGCAGCAGTCACATGCCTGGACCAGGGCTCACCTCCTTTAGAGTTAGTAACTCCCAAGGAACTTGTCACTTCCACCATGGTTAAATATAGCCTGCATATGGCTCTAAACAGCTGTGATTTTACATTTCTGCATAAATTACTCTGCACTGTGGAGGCAGGGCCCAAAGCAGCCTCCAAATCGCCATGGTTACCAAGCCTTCCCAAACGCCTCTGTTCACATTCCCTCTCACTGTAAAGAGTAGCTGGGGCAGGAGAAAGAGAGAGAGAGAAAGAAAGGGGGGGAGGGAGAGAGGGGGAAAGGGAGAGAGAGAGAAAGAGAGAGAGAGAGAGAGAGAGAGAGAGAGAGAGAGAGAGAGAGAGAGAGAGAGAGAGGAAGGGGGAGGGGAAGGGAAGGAAGACTTTTATTCTTTAAAGTGAGATGGCAAATTGGAGGTCATGCAAGACACATAACTATAGAGTCAGAGAATGTGGGTGCTTTTTATAGAAATAATTTTAGACAAATCAGATAACTTCTCTGGGTCTCAGTTTTCTCTTCTGTCAAGTGAGGGTGACAGGCTAGATGCCCTTTGAAACCTCTTTTCTGCTCTCCATTTACGGTGCTATGATTAAATCAGGCAGGTGTGGTGATTATTTAGGAATCAGGGAAGAGGAATGTCCACACTACCCCAAGTAAGGAGACAATGTAGTGTAGTGGGAAGTCCATGAGTTCTAGCCTTAGGAGGCCTAGGTTCAAATATGGCTGTGGGATTTACAACCTCTGGGATCTGGGGTAAGACATTTAAATCCTAAAGCCTAAGTTTTCTTAACTATGGAAGAAAGGGTTTGAATTAAATGGACTTTGGGGCTCCTTTTATCGGTTAAGCCCACACATTTTGCTTAAGCCCTCAGCGTCACTTTCCTCATGTATAAAAAGATGATTATCATAACACCTATCTCATAAGGTTGTTTCAAGGCTCAAGATAATATGCTTCAAATAGTTTGAAAGCCCTAATAACTAATATCAGTGGCAAATATTACCACTATCATATAATTGGATCTAATCCAAACTGTTCATTTCCCACAGAGGAAACTGAGGTCTACAGAGAAGTGACTTACTGAGATAGGACATTAGGTGAGATTCAGAAGTAAGATATGAAACCAGAATGCCTGAGACTTTTAAAAGAAACAAGGCCAGTGAACTTTCTCCCTCAGATTTATGGTTTGATAACATGGTGCCTTTCACCCTCAAATTCCCATATGGGATTGGAAGAGTGAGACAGGTGAATTGGAGTTTCCCTTAGTTTTTCTGTCTCACTTGCTCTGGCTTCAGTCAGTCACATCTCTGATCATAAAATAGGCAAGTTGGGGTCGAGTAAGCAGAGGGCAGACCAGCTGCTGTTTGGGAGTATGAATAATTCCTAGAAATAATTATACAGGATCCATGTCCTCCTAATTATTCTCAGTATGGAATCTCGTTCTCTCCTTAGTCTTGCTGTCGAAAACCAGCTGGGCTGCCTTCATTCCAGCAGAGCGGAACAAGGTGAAACCAGTCACCCTACTGGGCAACTCACTTTGTCATCCAGGGTCTCCCAATACGGAAGGAAACTCCTGAGTGAGAATAGTTCTGAAGAATCACCTTCATCCCTTGTGGACTAGAACTTTTAAAGGCAGGTAATTTGAGATGACACAGCTTAGAATGGCCTGCTTAAAACAGTCCCTATTTAAAAATCAGCTGGTTATAAACAAGGCATTTTTAGATTAATTTTCCTCCTTAAATGAGCTCCTTCGAAGGAGACACTGGAATTTCTGCATTGTCAATAATAATATATTCAACAAAGCTTTATTAAGAACTTATTATGTTCCAAGCAATTACTAGGCCTTGGAGACACAAAGAAAAAGTATAGAGTGAGGGGTGAAAATGGTCACTGTCCTTAAGGAGTTGACATTCAATTGAATAAATGAAACACATAGTTTTAAGTCCAGGAATACAAATAGAAAGGACCTGCCCTTAAGGACCTCACATTTTAATAGGAGAAATAACACACATGGAAGGTTTCAACTGTAAGGCAGAGGAGGGAGTTCCATGGTCCTTAGAGAACTTCCGGCTCTTCTTGAATGTGACTCCCTGTGATAAAATCATATCAGTTTCTGTTGTTGAGCCATTTGATGGTAGTGAAGATGTGAATCCCAAAGACATTCTTTTTTTTAATCTTTTAGTTACTTATTTAGTAGGTTTTTTCCCCAGTTACATGTAAAAATGCTTTTTAAAATTCATTTCTTTTAAAACCCAGAGTTTCAGATTCTCTCTCTTCCTCCCTCTCCACCATCCCAACTCAGTAGAGAAGAGAAGCAATTGGATACAGATTATCCATGTGTATATTCATATAAGACCTTTCTATAATAGTCAGCCATAAAAATATTCTTTTCTGTACTTTTGACAGATATGTTTGTAGTCCCTATAGTAGCATTTGCCTGGCTGCAGCTTTACAGAGAGAATGGGAACTGCAGGCACAGGACTTGAAGTTTTATTATTGCCAAAGTTCTTGGGTTCAGAGTCCAGGTTATATCAATAGGGGTCTAAAGAGAAATGATGGTCAAGGCATTGGGTGGGTGCCTTGATGTGCCCAGCATAGACTGCCTTCTGTCTCTCCCTCAGGGCATCTGACTGCTTCATGCTAGACTGACTGGCCTCCCTTATGCATGGCAGCTGGTTGAGAGGAGTGGCCTCATCTCCCAAGCAGCTTCTTTCCCAGATAATACTTATGAAAGCTGAGTTAGAAGCAAATCTCGTGGTCTGGGGAGTACTGCCATTCCCAAGGGTCCTAAGCCTGCTTCTATTGGGAGAGGAAGGAGATGATGGCACCCAGTTGAATTCAATGAGCATTAATTCATCACCTACTATATCCATGATGCAGTGTTCCAAACTGGTTAGAGCTGAGCTTAAAATTATTATGCTCTCAGTGTTGTATAGAACTCTTTCAGCCTCCAAGTTGGCAGAAGTTGCCAGCCCACATCAACAGTTTCCTTGCCTAGTCATTCCATAGGTCAATGATACTATTACATTTCTACAGCTGGGTCCTAACTAGTCCAAGTAACAAATGTCACAAAGTGGTCACATTATTTGAATTTGCACTACATA